>CM031612.1:75110240-75117740 GCA_018398815.1 Conus ventricosus | reverse complement strand
ACAAAAGGCGACAATTCATTCCGCAGTAGACACGAATATGTGACCTGCGAGTACAAAATGTCACCCTGGTAGAAAAAATTCCCCATGGGCGACAGTTTTCATCGGGGTGACATTCTGTACCACAGGGTCGGCACAGGGTGAAACATTATGTGCCCAATGTGACAATTAATACTGCGGCATCGATACAAACTGTTACCAGGTGACATTTGTTCCGGGGTGACATTCTATCATTGGACGGACATGGCGGCTCCCCTCCGGAGGAGTCGCTTTTGCACGCTGGCTCTGCAACTAAACAATCACTGTCGTCAGTAAGGGGCTGAAAGTTGGCGTCTTGCGTAGTTGGATCAGAACGGGGAGTCGGAATGAGCTACTAGGGTGTAGCGCCACTGATGTAATGCGAAAGATGACAACGCAAAAAAAAAAAAAAAAAAAAAAAAAACCCTTATCGTCGTCGAAGGATAGATGAAACACTCCTGCACCCTGATCAATACTACTTCTAATGAAAGTAATCTTGTCTGTGTGTAAAAAAAAAAAAAAAAAAGACGTAGAAAGTTTGAGCAAGCGGAGGAGAGAGTCCCTCTTTCCCCTCTTCCAAAGTTCAGCAGCAATGCCACAGCAGCAAAGAGCCAATTCAGGGCCCATAGACACCAACTAGCCCAGTTCTCCAACTGTCCCCATAGACACCAACTAGCCCAGTTCTCCAACTGTCCCCATAGACACCAACTAGCCCAGTTCTCCAACTGTCCCCATAGACACCAACTAGCCCAGTTCTCCAACTGTCCCATAGACACCAACTAGCCCAGTTCTCCAACTGTCCCCATAGACACCAACTAGCCCAGTTCTCCAACTGTCCCCATAGACACCAACTAGCCCAGTTCTCCAACTGTCCCCATAGACACCAACTAGCCCAGTTCTCCAACTGTCCCCATAGACACCAACTAGCCCAGTTCTCCAACTGTCCCCATAGACACCAACTAGCCCAGTTCTCCAACTGTCCCCATAGACACCAACTAGCCCAGTTCTCCAGCTGTCCCATAGACACCAACTAGCCCAGTTTCTCCAACTGTCCCCATAGACACCAACTAGCCCAGTTCTCCAACTGTCCCCATAGACACCAACTAGCCCAGTTCTCCAGCTGTCCCCATAGACACCAACGAGCCCAGTTCTCCAGCTGTCCCCAGTAGACACCAACTAGCCCAGTTCTCCAACTGTCCCCATAGACACCAACTAGCCCCTTTCTCCAGCTGTCCCCATAGACACCAACTAGCCCAGTTCTCCAACTGTCCCCATAGACACCAACTAGCCCAGTTCTCCAACTGTCCCATAGACACCAACTAGCCCAGTTCTCCAACTGTCCCCATAGACACCAACTAGCCCAGTTCTCCAGCTGTCCCCATAGACACCAACGAGCCCAGTTCTCCAGCTGTCCCCATAGACACCAACTAGCCCAGTTCTCCAACTGTCCCCATAGACACCAACTAGCCCAGTTCTCCAGCTGTCCCATAGACACCAACGAGCCCAGTTCTCCAGCTGTCCCCATAGACACCAACTAGCCCAGTTCTCCAACTGTCCCCATAGACACCAACTAGCCCAGTTCTCCAGCTGTCCCCATAGACACCAACGAGCCCAGTTCTCCAGCTGTCCCCATAGACACCAACTAGCCCAGTTCTCCAACTGTCCCCATAGACACCAACTAGCCCAGTTCTCCAGCTGTCCCCATAGACACCAACTAGCCCAGTTCTCCAACTGTCCCCATAGACACCAACTAGCCCAGTTCTCCAACTGTCCCCATAGACACCAACTAGCCCAGTTCTCCAACTGTCCCCATAGACACCAACTAGCCCAGTTCTCCAACTGTCCCTGTGCCTGAAGTTATGCGCATACGATAATTATCATCATCAGTTAGATTCTCGGGGTGCAGCGAAAGACACTCGTGTTCACCCACAGACGGCAACCTTGTGTGTGTGTGTGTGTGTGTGTGTGAAAATATTTTTTAAAATGAAGTGTAATAAAAAAAAAATATTTTTAACAGATGTTGCTCCCAAGAAGGTTGAGCCCTTTCAGATTTTTTAAAGGACATTTTTATATTGTTCGTTATATATATATATATATATATATATATATATATATATATATATATATATATATATATATATCAAGAGGATTACGATGATTCCCTCAGGCAGCTAGTGAAGGGCTTCTCATATTTATAATATATTCCCCCCATTTTCTTCATCTTCAAATTTTTTTTTTTAAGTTCAAATCTTTGCCAAGTCATTACTATTACGACTGAAGAATTGTTAACCTGCACTTGTTTTTTCCCCCACTACTTAATTGTTCAGCATTCCATTGTTTGGTCAATCAGTGGGAGATTGCATCTCTTGGGAGATCCAAGTAATGGTTGTTCTGTACAATTCTTAGCCACTCACAAGCTTGGGCTATTGAACAGCAGAGCTGACCACTCAGACTGTTCCATATCTTTTTATCTCCCTTGCATCCATGAATGGATCCTCAAGCATAGGCTCAAAGATTGTCCCCTATTTTATATGTTTGAATAATGCTTTTAGTTTTTCAGCAACTTTTTTCATCTCCACACTTGTGTTTTGTTCCATTTACTACCCTTCGCTGGCTGCTTTGAGGGTGCTGTTGGATTCTTTTTTGAACCCTTGGTGGTGAGAACACCACAGAATTATGGACTGTGGTGTGTCTCTATTCCACACCAGAGCTCTGCCACAATCAGCCGTGTCTCCCTGATGAGTTCGATCCAGCGGACGAAAGGCCTAGGAGCAGGCAATACAAATAAAATGTGCTTTCAAGAGGGATTACGATGATTCCCTCGGGCAGCTAGTGAAGGGCTTCTCATATTTATAATATATTCCCCCATTTTGTTTATCTTCAATTTGTTTTTTTAAAGTTCAAATCTTTGCCAAGTCATTACTATTACGACTGAAGAATTGTTAACCTGCACTTGTTTTTCCCCACTACGTAATTGTTCAGCATTATATATATATTATATAATATATATATATATATATATATATATGACAGCGCAACACGCTTGAAACAAATTTGTAGATTGTTTTAAGATTCCTCTTTTAAATTGTTTTAACTAATGTTGCCCCCCAAGGGTTGAGCACTTAAAAAAATGTT
Source organism: Conus ventricosus (assembly GCA_018398815.1). Classification (NCBI taxonomy): domain Eukaryota; kingdom Metazoa; phylum Mollusca; class Gastropoda; order Neogastropoda; family Conidae; genus Conus; species Conus ventricosus. The sequence continues at coordinate 75,114,590 of CM031612.1, read as the reverse complement.
TTAGGCATTTTAAATATACTGATCTATATATATTATATATATATATATATATAGATATACACGTACGTGTGTGTGATTTTATTTTCTTCTGTCCTCGCCTGCTCAACGTGCAAAGGGGTCACAAATGTTTAACGTATGAGTAAACACAAGCGCCATAAACCATGATGAACATTTTTCCTGTTTTTCTCACCTTTTATTTCCTGAGAGGAAAATACGTTTTTATTGAAAATAGTCATAGCATCTGTTTACCCTAAAAATCACTTGCATTTGTATAAAGCATTCCTGTTTTCCTATGATCACTGTTTTCTTGCAACATAATACCTGTAGTCATCAGGGACACAAAAATAACAGTTATTGCGGATTTACGAAATTCATATCTTCCTCTTCCGGTACCAAACATCATCCTGCCACAAACTGACACCCTGTGACGTTCTTTGTCGACACTGCAATGCAAAATGTCACTTTGGGTGATATTTTGTACCGATGTTAGGGTACGGCATAGAATATCACCCCAAGTAACATTCTGTACTAGCAGGTCGCTTATTTGTTGCCTGTTGAGGAACACATTGTCATCAGTTCTATTGTGGGTCTGGTCTGACCGTTCAAATTCTTTCTTTGTTTTTCTTTTGTTGGTGATTTAGGTCTGCATGGTGGAATAGGGAAATAATGGTGATCGCCGACGCACTCATCTTATTGCCTGCCGATGACGATGCTATTTTTGTCGATGATAATGATGAGTTCTGATGGTCAGAAGGAGGGGGGATTGGAGGGGAGGGGGGGGGGGGTATAAAAAATAAGTCTTATCTTTGACACACATGACTTGTACTTGCCCTTTAGTATCAAAAGAACAACAACGGCATTGAAACCAACGACAAAAGTGATGATGAAGACGATGATGCTGATGCTGCTGTTGTTAGCTGCTGCTGTGCTGCTGCTGCTGATAATATATGACAATGATACTCCGTGACGTTGTTTATTGTTCTGTTATTGTCTGGAACAACTGGTCCGAGAGAGACACCTGTACGAACCAGTGCTAATCCTGTGTCATGAGTCGGCCGAATGTTCTCGAGTATTTAGGCAAATTTAGGGTAGTTTTGCTGTTTCCTTGGGTTCTTCAAGTGTGCGAACTCAGGCATCACCAGAGGGGAATACCCCGAGTCGTATCCTGAGGGAGGGAGAGTTACTGGGAAGTGGTTCACATGTCCAGGGGATAGTAACAAGTACATGCCAACCTGCCGGTCCTGGGTGGGGGGAAGGCATCCACCTCCACCACTGGCTATTCACTGGATTCTCCGTGAGCCTGAGGGGAGCGACCGTGGAGGCGACCGTCACGGTTCGGTGACCGTCGGCCTGCAGGCAGTGTACAGTGACCAGTCAGTCGTTCTTGTCCTGAGGGATAAATGTGTTTCGGGAAGGGTTCGGCCTGTTGAGTGGTTTGCACACCTTGTTGTCTATGGAGTGTAGTAAACACTGAAGCATCAGTCTTGGTTTGTGGCGAAGTCCAGGCTCTTAGTACAATGGGTAGCTTCGGGGAATCGAACATGGGTTTGAATTGGAGGTTATGCATTAATCACTTGGTACCCAACTCTTTGTTGGCGCTAGTAGCTGTGGGCGTGTGTATGTGTAGGTGACTACTGATTCCATTCGTGGAATAAAAATAACTCGGAGAGTTATTGGTGCAAATCGTTGTGATGTGTGTGTGTGTGTGTGGTGTGTGTGTGTGTGTGTGCCAGTGATTCCATTGGTTGAACCAGTTTAACTCGGGTTCTCTGTGTTTGGGAATGGATAAAAGATGCTCGGAAAACCAGGAAATGTGTGACTTACTTAAGGGAAAGCAAACTCATCCCATCTTGCTGAGGGCTCAATAAAATACAGTGAGAAGCAGAGGTTTGCTGTCGCCTTGAAGCCGACCATGGTAAAGAATTGTCTCCTGGGTGGAGACGTAAGACAGTGGAGGTTGCTGTAGCCTCAGAATCGACGACAAGAAGAATTGTCTCCTGTGTGGGGATGGTCGACAGCAAGACGTGTCAAACCTGTTGGGGCCTACGCAGGCAGCTGCCAGACAATGGTGGGGTGTTTGCAGCAAGAGAAGACCTGTGGGAGAGGCCAACAGGAGCCCTTTCCGTGGAGAGGGCGAAGTTCAGTGGAGTCTGGGAGACTCGGTCTGAGGGTGCAGCTCGAGTTATGTTGCAAGTGTCCCTCAACTGGGATTTGGCCAATCGGGAGGACACAACAGTGTGGCAGCTTCAGCGATCGTAGTCGCACTGAGTGATGAGAGAACTGACTGGTCATCCAAGGAATGCTGGCAAGTTATGAACGTTTATTTGTTCTTAAGTTTATAAGTGTGCAACCAGAATAGTCGAATGTTCTCTTTCTTGGTTAAGTAGGAGTAACTGAAGAACAGGGGATACAACTATGAGATTATCTGTATGATGTTTACATTTTTGTATGATACAGATACGTGTGGGTGGGGGGCTCGGAATCTAGTTTAAAAAAATGTAATTACTTTCTACGAAATGGTTATTGGTTTCCCGTCACCTTTGTGCAGGCCCAATGTGAGTGACAGAGTGCGTGTGCCTATGCAAGAGCGCATTTTGACGGTGAAAGCGTAAATGCTTCTGTCTATACTCCCCTGCATCCCTGCATATGATAATCATATTTTGATAACGAGGGGGAACGTCGGAGACCCGTCACTTCCTGTAATACTTTCGGCCATATTCATTCTATCGATTTCAACATTCTTTTGAGATGCTGAATCCGATTCCGCCTGTGATGATCGTTTAGACATCCACCTCGTACCTGCTCCACCTCGTACACTTAAATCACATAGTACCTGCTCCACCTCGTACACTTAAATCACATAGTACCTGCTCCACCTCGTACACTTAAATCACATAGTACCTGCTCCACCTCGTACACTTAAATCACATAGTACCTGCTCCACCTCGTACACTTAAATCACATAGTACCTGCTCCACCTCGTACACTTAAATCACATAGTACCTGCTCCACCTCGTACACTTAAATCACATAGTACCTGCTCCACCTCGTACACTTAAATCACATAGTACCTGCTCCACCTCGTACACTTAAATCACAGAGTACCTGCTCCACCTCGTACACTTACATCACATAGTACCTGCTCCACCTCGTACACTTAAATCACATAGTACCTGCTCCACCTCGTACACTTAAATCACATAGTACCTGCTCCACCTCGTACACTTAAATCACACAGTACCTGCTCCACCTCGTACACTTAAATCACATAGTACCTGCTCCACCTTTACACTTACATCACACAGTACCTGCTCCACCTCGTACACTTAAATCACATAGTACCTGCTCCACCTTTACACTTACATCACACAGTACCTGCTCCACCTTTACACTTAAATCACACAGTACAAGCAACCGGCCAGACCTGACGAAAAATCGTAAATTTACAACTGGTGCCATTTTGTTCTGCCACAGATATGAACACGTGACCTGCCGACCACAAAAAATACGCTGTGTTTTGTTCCGTATGGCATTCTGTTTTGTGCAACATCACTACAAAATGCCACATGGTTGGACATTCTGGTCCGTGGAGACATTTTTGTACTGCAATGTCAGTACAGTCACCATGAGACATTTTGTACCAGGGTGACAGTTTGTGCCACAACGTTTAAGCAATCATCAGGTGACATTGTATACCACGGTGACAGTTTGTGCTACAACACTGGTGCAGTCACAGGGAGATATTTTTGTACCAGGGTGACAGTTTGTCCTACAACGTTGGTGCAGTCACCCAGTGACAGTTTGTGCCAGGGTGACAGTTTGTGCTTCAAACGTTGATACAGTTGCCATGAGACATTTTGTACCAGGGTGACAGTTTGTCCACAACGTTGGTGCAAGTCACCCAGTGACATTTTCGGGGTGACATTAACGCAGCTAAATTTCACACATAAACACGGGTATCTAATTTTCCGCCGACAAACGCATCAACCACGAACGAGCAAGACCACACATAATGACAGTCTTGGGGATTTGGAACATTCCTTAGTTCACAGATCACGCCAAAGGTTTGATCTTTTGATCCTCAGTTCTAGAGGCAACAGTTCATATCCGCCCACTCGCAGTTTGCTTACCCTTTGGTGGTGCAGGCCCACTACATGACCATTTCAGAGTCTGACATTTAGTCTACTTTCGCCTACCTACCATTCTCGCTTCATCTGTTTAGTTGAAGACTTGTGATTTTCTGCCAGTCTTCAGTTGTAAAAGATCTCTAAGTTGTAAAAGGTCTCTAAGTTTTCGCTTCGTAACCGCCTTCCTGTTAGATCCCTTTCAGGTGTCCTGGAGATGTTCCAG
>CM031612.1:75100240-75105240 GCA_018398815.1 Conus ventricosus | reverse complement strand
GCCCCGGCGGAGGTTCGAACCCGCAACCCCAGGATCACCAAGATTACGAGTCCGGCGCTCTACCAACTGAGCTATTCCGGTGGGCTGCTCACATTTTTATTGGAAAACTGGAGTATGGTGTTGTGTATTTGTGGATAAATGAATAACTGGTGTCGCCATGGAAATCAAAGTAGGATCTTTCTCTGTTTGCATGTACCTAGGATACCTGAAGTATATTATTCAATGCTTTCGCAATCTCCACTTGAGAGCAGTACACAAGATTCATTGACGATTGACTATGAGCTACTTCGCCATGTGAGGAAGACCTCCCGGTTCATCAAGCAGCACTCTTCCAAGGAATTCACCCTCAAGAATCTCTGACACTCAGATTTCTCACCACTGTTATTTCCCTCAAAGATGCACAACTCTCTCCTTCAGTCTTCTACAAATCAACCAACTCGTACTTACGAAGTACACATCATCCCAAATTCCATCCACAATGCATATCATACAACATACTATGCTGTGCATTTCTCTACCTCTGCATTCCCTTGTTTCAATTATTTGATAGAACTTTCATATTTCATGAAGAACTGATCGCAGTTTTCATTTTAATGTCGATTTTGTTATACTGAAAACATTGTTGATCTATGGCTTTTCTCATATGGTGACATTATTATGCGGGGAATGGTTCTGAAGGTCACATCAATATTTATTGTTCTACCAAGTTTCCTTGTTGAAGTGCTTGTAACTGTTGCAGAGACACCAACATTAAAGTTGACCATAGACACACATACGTACACGCAAATACAACACAAGGAAACAATCACATACCAGATATGACAACTGAAACAGGGTGAATATATGGACTCGCTTTGTTTACAAATAAATCTGAAATCACCATGAGAACAGGACATGAGTATGTGCAGATTGCAGACTCTATTTGCATGTTTGTATTAGGACCAGTGAGAATTGCAATAAAACACAAGTCTTGAAAACTCCGTTTGAGTATTGAAATGGCTGTATGCTGTGCTTGTATCTATAGTACATGACTAACGTCAACCAGACACAAGAGATACAGACAGATACAGCATTAGTTACCAAACGAGGTGTGCATCAGTGAAACAGATGGTCCTGAACAGCAAATGATGGGTGGACACTGACTAGTACCCCCCCTCCCCCTCATGCCCACCAAATCCTGCATCGAATGGGGAATCTGCATCCTACTACTCATCATCAGTTCTTTTCTCCAACCACCAGGGCAAGGTCCGGCTTTTGTAAATATGCCTCCAGGAGCCATTGTTGACCCAAAGAAGGCAGAATCAGGGTGAACGGCTAGGATGTGTGTGTGTGTGTGTGTGTGTGTGTGTGTGTGTGTGTGTGTGTGTGTGTGTGTGTGTGTTGTGCGCGTGCATGCGCGCGCGCGCGCGTGCGTGTGTGTGTGTGTGTGTGTGTGTGTGTGTGTGTGTGTGTGTGTGTGTGCGTGTGTGTGTAAGGGGGAGGGAAGGAGCGAAGCAGACCAAGTGTTCTACTGTGGCCAAAACCTCTACAACAGGAGGATGGAGGGGGGAGGAAAACAGGGGTGGAGGAGTAGCAGCAGTAGTAGTTTTACCAAATAAATGACACTTACCAGGAATAGTTTTACCAAATAAATGACACTTACCAGGAATAGTTTTACCAAATAAATGACACTTACCAGGAATAGTTTTACCAAATAAATGACACTTACCAGGAATAGTTTTACCAAATAAATGACACTTACCAGGAATAGTTTTACCAAATAAATGACACTTACCAGGAATAGTTTTACCAAATAAATGACACTTACCAGGAATAGTTTTACCAAATAAATGACACTTACCAGGAACAGTTTTACCAAATAAATGACACTTACCAGGAATAGTTTTACCAAATAAATGACACTTACCAGGAACAGTTTTACCAAATAAATGACACTTACCAGGAACAGTTTTACCAAATAAATGACACTTACCAGGAATAGTTTTACCAAATAAATCACACTTACCAGGAATAGTTTTACCAAATAAATGACACTTACCAGGAATAGTTTTACCAAATAAATGACACTTACCAGGAATAGTTTTACCAAATAAATGACACTTACCAGGAATAGTTTTACCAAATAAATGACACTTACCAGGAATAGTTTTACCAAATAAACGACACTTACCAGGAACAGTTTTACCAAATAAATGACACTTACCAGGAACAGTTTTACCAAATAAATGACACTTACCAGGAATAGTTTTACCAAATAAATGACACTTACCAGGAATAGTTTTACCAAATAAATGACACTTACCAGGAATAGTTTTACCAAATAAATGACACTTACCAGGAATAGTTTTACCAAATAAATGACACTTACCAGGAATAGTTTTACCAAATAAATGACACTTACCAGGAACAGTTTTACCAAATAAATGACACTTACCAGGAACAGTTTTACCAAATAAATGACACTTACCAGGAATAGTTTTACCAAATAAATGACACTTACCAGGAACAGTTTTACCAAATAAATGACACTTACCAGGAATAGTTTTACCAAATAAATGACACTTACCAGGAATAGTTTTACCAAATAAATGACACTTACCAGGAATAGTTTTACCAAATAAATGACACTTACCAGGAATAGTTTTACCAAATAAATGACACTTACCAGGAATAGTTTTACCAAATAAATGACACTTACCAGGAATAGTTTTACCAAATAAATGACACTTGCCAGGAATAATTTTACCAAATAAATGACACTTACCAGGAATAGTTTTACCAAATAAATGACACTTGCCAGGAATAGTTTTACCAAATAAATGACACTTGCCAAGAATAGTTTTACCAAATAAATGACACCAGGAATAGTTTTACCAAATAAATGACATTTACCAGGAATAGTTTTACCAAATAAATGACACTTGCCAAGAATAATTTTACCAAATAAATGACACTTACCAGGAATAGTTTTACCAAATAAATGACACTTACCAGGAATAGTTTTACCAAATCAATGACACTTGCCAGGAATAGTTTTACCAAATAAATGACACTTGCCAGGAATAGTTTCACCAAATAAATGACACCAGGAATAGTTTTACCAAATAAATGACATTTACCAGGAATAGTTTTACCAAATAAATGACACTTACCAGGAATAGTTTTACCAAATAAATGACACTTGCCAGGAATAGTTTTACCAAATAAATGACACTTGCCAAAGTGTTACTGCTCAGGATAAAGGCAGGGGGAGGGTGGAGAGGGGGGGGGGGGGTAGACGGGGAAGTAGGGGAGCTGGGTCAAAGCCAGACTTTTCTTGCTCACCACGAAGGCTGTGGTGATGCCAGAGTGCTGTAAGAATTCCACGATAGAGGCACTACCCTATCACGGGGCATATGCCCAACGTGTGTATGTGTATGTTATATAAAGAGGAGAGAGGAACAGGGGAGTCATTTATTTGTGATGTTCCATGGCGGCCAAAAATGGCTAGAGCGTGATAACAGAAGGGAAAGGGTGGGATGGGACAGTATCAGCAAAACACTCGTTGTTTTATCGAATGAAGGACAGTCACCAAAATGTTGATGCACGTACAGTGGAGGAGCTGAGTGGGCGGGACAAGCGGCTGTGGGAAACGGATGGAATAAGTGGGGGAAAGGGGGACCACTCTAAACTTTTTTTTTCTCCTTTTTTTAATGATTTTCCAACATTAATAACAAAACGAATAATCAACATAACATGCAATAAACATCATACAAATGGGTACACTAAATCAAGGGAGGGAATAGGGCTAGAAAGGAAAAAAGGTATAATCACATGAAATAAATCAAATAGTCCATTCAATAATCAACGGAGAATAAAAGAAAAGAAAAAAAGTCACAAACGTACAACCTTAACTCTTTCTCGTTCACGAGGCACCCGAGGACTGAATACGTCCAATATGCCTGTCCAGATAGGGTAAAGTGGTTAGTCAGAATGTTTTCACATGTATACACCTTTTTCATAAATTTCATTAGCTACTTTTTACCCTCGACTACTTTTTGCTCGTTCTTTTTCTTTGGGACCACTCTAAACTTATTCTTATCCCCTACTTAGGCCATGATGCTGAGATCTTACAAGTGTTCGTAAATGACAGTTACCAGTCTATCACTCTAGGAGGGGAGTGGGAAGCAAGGGAGTAGGGGTGGGGTGTGTGGGGCTAGGGTGTGTATATGTATGGAAGGGGGAGGGAGAAGGAAGGGAGCGATTGGTTTAGTGTTCCGTAACGGCCAAAAATGTCTTTATCGTAATGACGGGAGAGTGGGGCGGAGAAGGGGTAAGAGGGGGGTGGGGGTAGGGGGGAGTAGCAACAAGACCTAATCTATGTCACTGGATGAAGGACACTCACAAAAACGTTATTCACGGGCAATAGAGGACAGGGGTGGTAGGGACGGATGAGGGAGAGTGACAGACGGGGGAATGAGGGGAAAGGGGGTGAGAAGGGGCTTACTTTACTCTCTTTCAAGCCAAAAAAAAAATAGTGTTGAGAGAGCTGAGAGAGGATTAGTTGAAGGTGTTAGCTGCGGGAGAGAAAAATAGGAGGGGGCGGGACATCTTACTTGTTTTGCACATTGTCTAGAATAAATCCTGCTGATACGTCGATTTTCTTTCTTTCTGTCTGTCTTTCTTGCCCTCTTTTTCTTTCTTTTGTCGTATGGTTTTTTTTCCCCCTTTTTCCCCTGTTGCAGTTATTTTGCTGTTGTTTTCTTGACCTGTGATGCGCTCTGCAAGTCTTTTCCTTTTTTTTTTTTTTTTTGGAGGGGGGTGGGGTGAGGAGGATTGCTGGTGCTGCTTGTGTGTGGTGATGGAATTGGACAAGAAGGTGGCTTGGCGGAGGCCAGGTGGGATTCCAAACTCCTGAAAGCCCCCTATGCTCCCCTCCACAGATCCCCTGTTTGCCTGTTCGCCTCGGAATGAAAGGAAGAGAACGAATGGTGGGCAAAATAGTAAAGGAAAGGGAGACA
>CM031612.1:75080240-75087740 GCA_018398815.1 Conus ventricosus | reverse complement strand
GCATTTTGTGTGGTAGGAATGTGTTGGCAAGGATGAACTTGTGGCTACCAGCAGACCCTAAGGATGAGGCCACGCCACATAGCATTGAGCTTCTCTGTGAGCTACACTGTTACACAGCACAAGTTAAGAAATAATATCAGATACTGTACAGGGTGTCACATCACGAGCGATAACCACGTGGATGATACAAGCGTTAAGCGACGGTAAATTCACAAAATTCAGCATCCTCAACTCAAAGCTAGCACCAAACTGGAGATACATACCTCCCATGGTGTGGCCACCTTTACAGGAACTGACGTCATCCTTGTCATCGCATGGCTCTTACTGCTGGCTGGAATCGCAGAGGATGTGACCCCCCGCCTCTCCCAGTGAAAAGATCGCCCACCGCTTGCCTACAGTGCCTGTCTTGTCCCCAAGCGTCCTGCAGTCTCTGACCATTGATCATAATGCGTTCAGGTCTGTTTGGTGTGGTCCTTTCCTGCACGACAAAGGGCAAGTCTTTCTTTGCAGATCTTTCTTCACTATGCTCTCCTGCTTCTCGTAGCATTTTTTTTTTACCCTTTAAACGCTGTAATGTTATTTCGGAGCATGCATTCAGATGACGGTTATATTCTGTGGACATGTAGAGATCTACGAGCATGGCAATTTACTTCGCGTTTTTTTAAGATGGCCAACTTGGTGAACAAAGCACAAGTAAAAGACGAAAAAGAAGAAGACTGTAACTTTAGAACGAAATAGAATGTAAAACTCTTAGCTCAATACTTAAAGATGTAATTTTGACCTGGTACCCGTGTGGACTTGCCTGAAGGGTGATTCATACGTGGTCTTCATGCATTCTAGGGTAAAGCTCACTAACATTCACTGAAGAGCACTAAACAGTTCACGTCCTATGTTGATGATCGGGGACTCTCTACTTAAAGTCGGTTTGATTTTCCTCTACAAACTATCAACAATATTCAGGTCCAGGGATTATTCAGGTCACGTGATGCTTTTGATTTAGCTTTCTGGCTTGTGTGCAAGGACGATTCAAGCTTGACGTACAGATTTATTGTCATCTTCATACCGTTTGCCAGGAAAATAGCAAGCCATGTGTTGACTGGCCATGTGTTGACTGGTCACTGATCCAGTATGTCCCTACATTTTTTTGCATGAATATTCCCTACTACCGTGCACCAAATTCCCACGCTGAATCGGGTAACAAAGCCCTAAACAGTCTGGGCCATTGATACGATGGCTTGTCTACACACGTTCTGGCAGCAAAGACTGTGCGTTTCTCTCCCACATCGTTACATATAGACAATCATTTGTTAGCGTTAATAACCACTTCAAGTTCATCGTTGGAGATCATATCTTTTTCCAGTTGTCAGTTACGGTCATCTTTTTCTGCAAACGCCATGCTAGTCTTCTTTTGTTTGTTTGTTTGTTTGTTTGTTTGTTTGTTTGTTTTGTTCGTTTCTTAGTAGATTCAGTCAGTTGGTTTGCTAGTTAGCTAGTTAGTCAGTTAGTCTGTTTATTTGTTTGTGTGTTTGTTTGTTTTGCGACGCTGAAGTTGAGCTGCAAGCCACGCTGCGGGTACGCGGTGGGCGAGCATTGAGCGATGACAGGTGGGTGGTCACATCTACTACAATGACCACAACTGTCAGTGACAGTCATGTCATGAGAAGGATGTCGTCTGCTGTTAAGGCGGCCACTAAATGACAATGACCGCCCGGTAGGCTGGCATTGAACAACAAATGCCCGGGTGGTGCTAACATTGAACTACACATGCCCGGGTAGTGTAGCATTGAACTACAAATGCCGGGTGTGCTAGCATTGAACTACAAATGCCCGGGTAGTGCTGGTATTGAACTACAAATGCCCAGTATGCTGTATTGAACTACAAATGCCCAGGTATGCTGGTATTGAACTACAATGCCCAGGTAGTGCTGCATTGAACAACAATGCCCGGTGGGCAGCTTTGAACTACAAATGCCCGGGTGGTGCTAGCATTGAACTACAAATGCCCGGTGGTGCTAGCATGAACTACAGATCCCAGGTAGGCGGCATTGAACAACAAGCCTGGGTGTGCTAGCATTGACTACAGATCCCAGTATGCTGCATTGAACAACAAGCCCGGGTGGTGCTAGCATTGAACTACAAATGCCGGGCGTGCTAGCATTGAACTACAAATGCCCGGGTGGTGCTAGCATTGAACTACAAATGCCCGGGTTGATGCTAGCATTGAACTACAGATGCCCGGGAAGTGCTGCATTGAACAACAATGCCCGGTGGTGCTAGCATTGAACACAAATTCCCGGTAGTACTAGCATTGAACTACAGATGCCCGAGGTAGTGTAGAATTGAACTACAAATGCCTGGCAGTGCTAGCATTTAACTACAAATGCCCGAGTAGCGCTAGCATTGAACTACAATGCCCGAGGTAGCGCTAGCATTGAACTACAAATGCCCGAGGTAGCGCTAGCATTGAACTACAAATGCCTGGTATTGCTAGCATTGAACTACAAATGCCCAGGTAGCGAACTACAAATGACGGGTGTACTAGCATTGAACTACAAATTCCCGGGTAGTGCTAGCATTGAACTACAAATGCCCGGTAGTGCTAGCATTGAACTACAAATGCCCGGGATGTACTAGCATGAACTACAAATGCCCGGGTAGTGCTAGCATTGAACAACAAATGCCCGGGTAGTGCTAGCATTGAACTACAAATGCCCGAGGTGTACTAGCATTGAACTACAAATGCCCGGGTATGCTAGCATTGAACTACAAATGCCCGGGTAGTACTAGCATTGAACTACAAATGCCCGAGGTAGCGCTAGCATTGAACTACAAATGCCCGGGTAGTACTAGCATTGAACTACAAATGCCCAAAGTAGTGCTAGCAGTGAACTACAAATGCCCAGGGTAAGTACTAGCATTGAACTACAATTGCCCGGGTAGTACTAGCATTGAACTACAATTGCCCGGGTAGTACTAGCATTGAACTACAATTGCCCGGGTAGTATTAGCATTGAACTACAATTGCCCGGGTAGTAGTAGCATTGAACTACAAATGCCCGAGGTAGCGCTAGCATTGAACTACAAATGCCGGAGGTAGTACTAGCATTGAACTACAAATGCCCGAGGTAGTATTAGCATTGAACTACAAATGCCCGAGGTACTACTAGCATTGAACTACAAATGCCCGAGGTAGTACTAGCATTGAACTACAAATGCCGGAGGTAGTACTAGCACTGAACTACAAATGCCCGACGTAGCGCAAGCATTGAACTACAAATGTCTGAGGTAGTACTAGCATTGAACTACAAATGCCCGAGGTAGCGCTAGCATTGAACTACAAATGCCCGGGGTAGTACTAGTATTGAACTACAAATGCCTGGGGTAGTGCTAGCATTGAACTACAAATGCCTGAGGTAGTACTGGCATTGAACTACAAATGCCTGGGGTAGTGCTAGCATTGAACTACAAATGCCCGGGTAGCGCTAGCATTGAACTACAAATGCCCGGGGTAGCGTTAGCATTGAACTACAACTGCACGGGTAGCGTTAGCATTGAACTACAAATGCCCGGACTCAAAGGGAAGTTGGCTCAAAGGGAAGTTGGCTCAAAGGGAAGTTGACTCAAAGGGAAGTTGGCTCAAAGGGAAGTTGGCTCAAAGGGAAGTTGGCCCAAAGAGACGTTGACTCAAAGGGAAGTTGGCTCAAAGGGAAGTTGGCCCAAAGAGAAGTTGGCTCAAAGGCAAGTTGGCTCAAGGGGAAGTTGGCTCAAAGGGAAGTTGGCTCAAGGGGAAGTTGGCTCAAAGGAAGTTGGCTCAACGGGAAGTTGGTTCAAAGGGAAGTTGGCGCAAAGGGAAGTTGACTCAAAGAGACATTGGCTCAAAGGGAAGTTGACTCAAGGGAAGTTGGCTCAAAGGGAAAGTTGGCTCAAAGGGAAGTTGGCTCAAAGGGAAGTTGACTCAAGGGGAAGTTGAATCAAAGAGACGTTGACTCAAAGGGAAGTTGACTCAAAGGGAAGTTGGCTCAAGGGGAAGTTGGCTCAAAGGGAAGTTGACTCAAGGGGAAGTTGGCTCAAAGGGAAGTTGACTCAAAGAGATGGTGGCTCAAAGGGAAGTTGCTCAAAGAGACGGTGGCTCAAAGGGAAGTGGACTCAGACAGACATTGGCTCAAAGGGAAATTGGCTCAAGGGGAAGTTGGCTCAAAGGGAAGTTGACTCAAGGGGAAGTTGGCTCAAAGGCAAGTTGGCTCAAAGGGAAGTTGACTCAAGGGGAAGTTGGCTCAAGGGAAGTTGGCTCAAAGGGAAGTTGGCTCAAATGAAAGTTGGCTCAAGGGGAAGTTGGCTCAAAGGGAAGTTGACTCAAGGGGAAGTTGGCTCAAAGGCAAGTTGGCTCAAAGGGAAGTTGACTCAAGGGGAAGTTGGCTCAAGGGAAGTTGGCTCAACGGGAAGTTGGCTCAAGGGGAAGTTGGCTCAAAGGGAAGTTTGCTCAAGGGGAAGTTGATTCAAAGGGAAGTTGGCTCAAAGGGAAGTTGGCTCAAAGGGAAGTTGGCTCAAGGGGAAGTTGGCTCAAGGGGAAGTTGACTCAAAGGGAAGTTGGCTCAAAGGGAAGTTGGCTCAAAGGGAAGTTGGCTCAAGGGGAAGTTTGCTCAAAGGGAAGTTGACTCAAGGGGAAGTTGGCTCAAAGGGAAAGTTGGCTCAAAGGGAAGTTGGCTCAAAGGGAAGTTGACTCAAGGGAAGTTGAATCAAAGAGACGTTGACTCAAAGGGAAGTTGACTCAAAGGGAAGTTGGCTCAAGGGGAAGTTGGCTCAACGGGAAGTTGGCTCAAGGGGAAGTTGGCTCAAAGGGAAGTTTGCTCAAGGGAAGTTGATTCAAAGGGAAGTTGGCTCAAAGGGAAGTTGGCTCAAAGGGAAGTTGGCTCAAGGGAAGTTGGCTCAAGGGAAGTTGACTCAAAGGGAAGTTGGCTCAAAGGGAAGTTGGCGCAAAGGGAAGTTGACTCAAAGAGACATTGGCTCAAAGGGAAGTTGACTCAAGGGGAAGTTGGCTCAAAGGGAAAGTTGGCTCAAAGGGAAGTTGGCTCAAAGGGAAGTTGACTCAAGGGGAAGTTGAATCAAAGAGACGTTGACTCAAAGGGAAGTTGACTCAAAGGGAAGTTGGCTCAAGGGGAAGTTGGCTCAAAGGGAAGTTGACTCAAGGGAAGTTGGCTCAAAGGGAAGTTGACTCAAAGAGATGGTGGCTCAAAGGAAGTTGGCTCAAAGAGACGGTGGCTCAAAGGGAAGTGGACTCAGACAGACATTGGCTCAAAGGGAAATTGGCTCAAGGGGAAGTTGGCTCAAAGGGAAGTTGACTCAAGGGGAAGTTGGCTCAAAGGCAAGTTGGCTCAAAGGGAAGTTGACTCAAGGGGAAGTTGGCTCAAGGGGAAGTTGGCTCAAAGGGAAGTTGGCTCAAATGAAAGTTGGCTCAAGGGGAAGTTGGCTCAAGGGAAGTTGACTCAAGGGGAAGTTGGCTCAAAGGCAAGTTGGCTCAAAGGGAAGTTGACTCAAGGGGAAGTTGGCTCAAGGGGAAGTTGGCTCAACGGGAAGTTGGCTCAAGGGGAAGTTGGCTCAAAGGGAAGTTTGCTCAAGGGAAGTTGATTCAAAGGGAAGTTGGCTCAAAGGGAAGTTGGCTCAAAGGGAAGTTGGCTCAAGGGGAAGTTGGCTCAAGGGAAGTTGACTCAAAGGGAAGTTGGCTCAAAGGGAAGTTGGCTCAAAGGGAAGTTGGCTCAAGGGGAAGTTTGCTCAAAGGGAAGTTGGCTCAAGGGGAAGTTGACTCAAAGGGAAGTTGGCTCAAAGGGAAGTTGGCTCAAAGGAAGTTGGCTCAAGGGGAAGTTGGCTCAAAGGACGTTGACTCAAGGGAAGTTGGCTCAAAGGGAAGTTGGCTCAAAGGGAAGTTGGCTCAAAGGGAAGTTGACTCAAGGGGAAGTTGGCTCAAAGGGAAGTTGGCACAATGACAGTCTGTCGAGGACATACAGAGGCGTTTGCACAATGTTAGGTAATCTCAAAGATGGTGCGTATTTCTTTGGTAATCCACGTCGTATTTTACCAAGCGTGATGTCACAAATCTGTTATATACGGACCCTACCGTTGACACATCTCAGATAAATCTGCAATTTGATTCCAGTTGTGACCATCACCACACAACACACCACCACAACACACACACACACACACACACACACACACACACACACACACACACACACACACACACACACACACACACACACACACACACACACACCACCACACACCACCACGCACGCACGCACGCACGCACGCACGCACCACGCACGCACGCACGCACGCACGCACACACACACACACACCACACACACAT
This sequence comes from Conus ventricosus, assembly GCA_018398815.1. Taxonomy (NCBI): domain Eukaryota; kingdom Metazoa; phylum Mollusca; class Gastropoda; order Neogastropoda; family Conidae; genus Conus; species Conus ventricosus. The sequence goes on along the minus strand of CM031612.1, from coordinate 75,081,373 downwards.
TTACAATAATTAGTTTGGTCTTTATACTCAATGTTTCTCTTTTTTTCTTTTTTCTTTCTTGTTTTTTGTGTTTGTTTGTTTCGTTTTTGTTTGTTTTTTTATACTTGGGCCCAATCAAAAACATGTTTTCAAGTTTAGGTCTGAACTGAGCAGACGACAATTTCCCACAACATTACATTTCACCCATCTTCATTCTGTTTGGTAAGCAGACCAAATTTACCCAACGCTCTTCGGATTACTCGTGACATTTGTTGAAATATAATGCGTTCACATGAATGGAAACCATTTGATCCAAAATCACAAAAGGATTGTCGTGCATCTGGAAGTATGTTAGTGAAGCTGCCAGAAATGCTGACCTGGGGGTGATGACCTCTCTCTCTCTCTCTCTCTCTCTCTCTCTCCTCTGTCTCTCTCTCTCTCTCTCCTCTCTCTCTCTCTCCTCTCTCTCTCTCTCTCGCTCTCTCCTCTCTCTCTCTCTCTCTCTCTCTCTCTCTCTCTCTCTCTCTCTCTCCTCTCTCTCTCTCTCTCCTCTCTCTCTCTCATTGAACCATGAAGCCTACATCATGCTGGTATTCAGAGTAATCTCCGCTCTACCACATCTTGTAACCGGCATGATTGGTGGTCTGTCCACCCTCTCCTACCCGTCCCAATTCAGCTAGCCCAGACCTCTGTCGAGTTTGAGTGGATCCTGAACCTGCTCTTTCCCTCAACATGTGGAGCAATATGTGAAGGTGTTGTCCTTGAGCCACATCCAGCGCTTCCACCAAGTATGGTTACAACCGGTTCTGCAGTTTTGGGTCATCTTGTTGACAGACAGACAGACAGACAGACAAACAGGCGTGGGAGAGAAGGTAACCTGAGCGGAAATAATGATGGCTGTGTTATGGGAAAGCCTTATACATGGCAGACGCCTCAGTAGCATACAACAATGGGAAGCCTGATCGTTGGTATTCCAGACCTTGGTCAATCCAGTAGCATACAACAATGGGAAGCCTGATCGCTGGTATTCCAGACCTTGGTCAATCCAGTAGCATACAACAATGGGAAGCCTGATCGTTGGTATTCCAGACCTTGGTCAATCCAGTAGCATACAACAATGGGAAGCCTGATCGTTGGTATTCCAGACCTTGGTC
>CM031612.1:75062740-75072740 GCA_018398815.1 Conus ventricosus | reverse complement strand
CTTCTTTTTGTTCAGAATTTAATGAGGCCGTTAAAGACACAGTAACTACGCATGACCCAAACAGTTGTGAGAATTGCATTAATTCTTGTATGAATGAGGAGATAAGTGAAAGTGAAGTGTTAAATGCCCTGAATAATATCAAAAGTGGCAAAGCACCAGGTCCGGATGGTCTATCTTCAGACTTTTTCCGTCATGCTACTGATATCCATGCCAAATTTTTGTTGCCTCTGTTTAACAAAGTTTTTTACAACTGGGATTTACCCCGAATGTTGGTCTAAGGCGGTAATCTTTCCACTGCACAAGAAAGGTAGCACTGAACAAGTTGAGAATTACAGGGGCATATCACTGTTAAACATTATCGGTAAATTATATAGTACAATATTGAATGAAAGGTTAACAAAATTCTGCAGTCAAGCAGATTTGATCCCGGAAGCCCAGGCAGGTTTTCGTAAAGGTTATAGTACAATTGACAACATTTTTTCTCTGCAATCTCTCATACAAAAATATCTCACAAGGAAAGGTGGTCGTTTCTATACTCTTTTTGTTGACTTTTCAAAGGCGTTTTGACAGTGTTGATAGAATGAAGTTGTTGTATTTACTGTTGCAAAGGGGTATCCATGGTAAACTATTCTTATCATTACAAAGCATGTACAAAAGTGTAAAAGCAGCTGTGAAAATTGGAACAAATATAACAGAGTATTTTGATTGTATTTCTGGTGTTAGACAAGGATGCATTTTGAGTCCCATGTTATTTTCAATTTTTCTTTCAGAACTGGAACAAGAGCTTAATAATTTTGGTACTAGAGGAATAGACGTGTTTGCGCATCCATTTGATATATTCTTACTAATGTATGCAGATGACATTGCTCTTGTCTCAGATTCAGTGGCAGATTTACAGAAGAAGATAAATTGTTTAGAACATTATTGTAAAAAATGGGGTCTCATGGTCAATATGGATAAAACTAAAGTGATAGTATTCAAAAAATGGTGGTTTTGTTAAAAATTGTGAGAAATGGTACTATACAGGAAAACAGATAATTGTAGAATCTAGTTATAATTACTTAGGAGTTATTTTTGGTTCAACTCTCAAATGGTCAAAATGTGTTGAAAATTTATCAGGAAAAGCACTGAGAGCTGTTGCAGGGATTAAAAGACTATACTTTAGACTACAATGTATCCCTGCCTCTACAGTTTTTAATATCTTTGATGCAAAAGTTAAACCCATTCTCTTGTATGGATCTGAAGTCTGGGGCTATCAGCAGTATGATGACGTTGAAAGGGTTCAGGTCAAGATCTGCAAAATGATCCTAGGGGTTGGTAGGGATATAAAGAATGACATAGCTCTGGGTGAATGTGGTAGATTTCCGATTTACATTGATGCTTTCATTCGATTAGTTAAGTATTGGATCAAATTGATTGACATGCCTCACCATAGGTACCCAAAACAATGTTATATGATGCTACATGCTCATGATACTTCAGGCAGAACGAACTGGGCAACACACATTCGAAAACTGTTATGTACCCATGGTTTTGGGTATGTCTGGGCAATGCAGAATTGTGGAGATATTTTGTCATTCTTAAATACGTTTAAGATGCGATTACGTGATATTCACAATCAGAAATGGCACGATTCCCTCACAAATCAGCCTGAATATTTAGACTACCATCCAAACATATGCAGTGCAATTTACATAGATGAAATGAAATCAAGTGAACTTCGTAGAGTTGTTTGTTTGCTACGAACAAACAAATTACCTTTAAACGGAGTGTCTCGTTATGGAAACCCAACGTCCAACCCTTTCTGTTTGCAATGTGATGGTCAGCATATTGAAGATATTTTTCATTTTGTGTTTGTATGCCCGAAATACTCCACCCTTCGTAGAAAGTTCATTCCTTTGTATTATTATAGATTTCCGTCAATTGTCAAACTTCGACAACTTTGTACGACCACCAATGGAAACCTTATCTACAAAATTGGGTTATATCTTACTAAATGTCTACACTTAAGAAATAGCAATGTTCACCTCTCATCTATTAACTAATTTTGATAAAATATTCTGTTGTTCATATGGGCCAAAAGGCCTGCAAAAACTGAATAAAATTATTGTTATTGTTGTTATTGTTATTGTTATTGTTTACACACACACACACACACACACACACACACACACACACACACACACAACACACACACACACACACACACACACACACACACCACACACACACACACACACACATACACACATACACACACACTTCTTTCGGTATGCTTTTAGCTTTTGTAGCAGTCCGTTAACTAATATCTGTGAAAACTAGCCCTATGTCAACTTCTTGTGTGTGTGTTTTTTTCCATTTATGTTCATAGGCTTGTTCATATATCCACATTAATAGATTCTGACTTCAGGTTTCTAATGTTCACGATCTCCTTTTTGTTAACTGCGAGCGTTGGTCTCAGCACCGAGTCTCTGAGTGCGTGTGCTTTTCTGCCTGCCTGCCTGCCTGCCTGCCTGCCTGCCTGTTGTCTGTCTGTCTTTGTTCTCATCAGTCCTGTTGATCCGTCTGTCTGTTCGTCTGCGCATGTACCCATCTGCCTGCCTGTGTGTCTCTCAGTCAGTCTGTCTGTTTGTTTGTATCTGTTCACGTTTCCACAAGCCTGTCAGACTGTCTGTCACTGTCTTTTTTGTAGGTCTGCCTGTAGGTTTGTTCGTTCAATTAGTTTGCCAGTTAGTAGCTTTTTTTTTTTTTTTTTGCTCTCACCCCCCTCCCTCTTTACCCTTAATCCGTTACTTTTGTTTTACATACTTTCCCCTCCTCCTCCGTCACCATCGACACCTATCCCCAGTCTCTCTCTCTCTCTCTCTCTCTCTCTCTCTCTCTCTCTCTCTCTCTCTCTCTCTCCCCGTTTCCTCACTCTCTCTCTCTCTCTCTCTCTCTCCTCTCTCTCTCTCCTCTCTCTCTCTCTCTCTCTCCATGTCCTTCCACCAGCTCTCTCCATCTCTCTGTCTCTCCGCTTGACTGACACATTTGATTGATCGTGGTCCTTGTTTTCCCTGTGGGCAATTTCTATGTGACCCCTCCCCACTCCCCGCCTTTCCTTTCCTAACCCACTTTTCTTCCTGCTTTCATTTTCCCCCCCCCCCCCCCCACCCCTACCCCCAACCCCTACCCTCTTTCTCCATTCACGTTGTCATTTCCATAACTGCTCTTTTCTTACATCTCTCTCCTTCCGAATTTAACCAATTTGTTTTTCACTCAAGTGCTTTTTCCTTCCTCCTCGTCCTCTTTCTTTCCATCCATCCATCTTTGCTCGCCCCCACCAAACCTCTTCTCAATCCACGACCTACAATTACCTGTTTTTCGTGATCTTATAACCAGATTGTTCATGTTTATTGTTGTTTTTCGTCGATGTCTCGAAAAAGAGAGTTTTACTTATGAACAATCGGTGATACAGCTGTTAAAAGCCATCCCACTCTGCTTTGTGCCCTTGTTCTTGCTATTACTATCATTTCTATTATTATGATTATGATTATTATGATTATGATTATTATTATATTATTATTATTATTATTATTATTATTATTATTATTATTATTATTATTTATTATTATTATTATTATCATTATTATCATTAATATTATTATCATCATCATCACCATCACTGCAATTATTATTTTCATCATCATTGTCATTATTGTTGTTGTTGTGGTTGTTGCTGTTAGGAGATGTTGTCATGTTGTTGTAATAACATTATCACTACTATTGTTATCACAGTTTTCATCATCAGTATTAACATCAGTATTATTCTAATTCGTATCTTCTCATGTTTTTGATGTTTTGAATGCTGTTTGTCCAACCTGACGAAGGCCAGTAGGTCGAAACGCGTTGTGTTTCTTTCGCATTTGTCTGGTCCACTTGTTGGTGGTCCAGTAACTCAAATTTACACTTATCCCAATGGACATGAAACAGCCAATAACCTTTTTTTCAATGTAGCAGCATTGCTCTGATTTTCAATCTTAAATCTATCATGCACAAGAAATCGACCACAGCAGAAAGAAGAAATTCCAGAAAACCCTAATTTTCCCTCCCCTCCCTCCCCTCCCTCCCCTCCCCCATCCTGTTGTCCACAGAAACGCCACGATGGACACTTAGACAACAGCCTTCCAGATTGACCAAGGTCTGGAGTACCAACGACAGGGCATCCCATTGACGTATGCTACTGGGGCGTCAGCCATATATTAGGCTTCCCACAACACCGCCATCATTATTTCCGCTCAGGAGGTTACCTTCTCTCCCACGCCTGTTGGTCTGTCTGTCTGTCTGTCTGTTCTTCTGTCTGTCTGTCTGTCGTGGGTCTGTCTGCTTGTCTGTCTGCCCTGTCTGTCTGTCTGTCTGTGGGTCTGTCTGTCTGTCTGTCTGTCAACAAGATGGCTCAAAACTGCTGAACTGATTGTAAACCACACTTGGTGGAAGCGCCGGATGTGGCTCATGGACAACACCTTCACAGTTTGCCTCACATGTTGAGGAAAGAGCGGGTTCAGGATCCGCTCAAACTTGACAGAGGTCTGTGCCTTCCCGGGTGTCTTCCGTCTGGATCATCATACGCAGAAAACGGAAGAAGCTGTTCTTAAACGCCCCATCCTATGCTGGCAGAAAAAGGAAGCTGTTCTTAAACGTCCCATCCTATGCTGGCATAAAATGGAAGAAGCTGTTCTTAAACGTTCCATCCTAATGCTGGCAGAAAACGGAAGAAGCTGTTCTTAAACGTCCCATCCTATGCCGGCAGAAAACGGAAGAAGCTGTTCTTAAACGTTCCATCCTATGCTGGCAGAAAACGGAAGAAGCTGTTCTTAAACGTTCCATCCTATGCCGGCAGAAAACGGAAGCTGTTCTTAAACGTTCCATCCTATGCCGCAGAAAACGGAAGCTGTTCTTAAACGTTCCATCCTATGCCGCAGAAAACGGAAGCTTTTCTTAAACGTTCCATCCTATGCTGGCAGAAAACGGAAGCTGTTCTTAAACGTTCCATCCTATGCTGGCAGAAAACGGAAGAAGCTGTTTTTAAAAACGTTCCATCCTATGCTGGCAGAAAACGGAAGAAGCTGTTCTTAAACGTTCCATCCTTTGCCGGCAGAAAACGGAAGTGTTCTTAAACGTTCCATCCTATGCTGGCAGAAAAAGGAAGCTGTTCTTAAACGTTCCATCCTATGCTGGCAGAAAAACGGAAGAAGCTGTTCTTAAACGTCCCATCCTATGCTAGCAGAAAACGGAAGCTGTTCTTAAACGTTCCATCCTATGCCGGCAGAAAACGGAAGCTGTTCTTAAACGTTCCATCCTATGCCGGCAGAAAACGGAAGCTGTTCTTAAACGTTCCATCCTATGCTGGCAGAAAACGGAAGAAGCTGTTCTTAAACGTTCCATCCTATGCTGGCAGAAAACGGAAGAAGCTGTTCTTAAACGTTCCATCCTATGCTGGCAGAAAACGGAAGAAGCTGTTCTTAAATGTTCCATCCTATGCCGGCAGAAAACGGAAGCTGTTCTTAAACGTTCCATCCTATGCTGGCAGAAAACGGAAGAAGCTGTTCTTAAACGTCCCATCCTATGCTGGCAGAAAACGAAGGTCTTCTTAAACGTTCCATTCTATGCTGGCAAAAAACGGAAGAAGCTGTTTTCAACGTCCATCCTATGCTGGCAGAAAACGGAAGAAGCTGTTCTTAAACGTTCCATCCTTTGCTGGCAGAAACGGAAGCTGTTCTTAAACGTCCCATCCTATGCTGGCAGAAAACGGAAGCTGTTCTTAAACGTTCCATCCTATGCCGGGCAGAAAACGGAAGCTGTTCTTAAACGTCCCATCCTATCCTGGCAGAAAACGGAAGCTGTTCTTAACGTTCCATCCTATCCCGGCAGAAAACGGAAGCTGTTCTTAAACGTTCCATCCTATGCCGGCAGAAAACGGAAGAAGCTGTTCTTAACGTCCCATCCTATGCTGGCAGAAAACAGAAGTTGTTCTTAAACGTTCCATCCTATGCCGGCAGAAAACGGGCCAGAACACTTGGTGAACGTTTTTTTACTTTCAGGCTCCTTCCTGCTGGAACAATCTCCCTTCTGCACTCCGAAACTCAAACAGTCTTTCTTCTTTCATGTCCTCCTCAAAACAACTCTCTTCAAAACATAATTTTTCTGCTCCTTCGCTGGTGTGTGGGTGTGGGTGTGTGCGTGTGCGTGTGGTGGGGTGTGTTTGTGTGTGTGTGTTGTGTGTGTGTGTGTGTGTGTGTGTGTGTGTGTGTGTGTGTGTGTGTGTGTGTTTGTGTGTGTGTGTGTGTGTGGTGTGTGTGTGTGTGTGTGTGTGTGGTGTGTGTGTGTGTGTGTGTGTGTGTGTTGTGTGTGTGTGGTGTGTGTGTTAGGGCTTATGCTGTAAGCGCTTAGGGCATTTGTTTAAGATTAAGCGCTCTAATGTTCCTTATTATTATTATTATTATAAAACGGAAGCTGTTCTTAACGTTCCATCCTATGCTGGCAGAAAACGGAAGCTGTTCTTTAACGTTCCATCCTATGCTGCAGAAACGGAAGAAGCTGTTCTTAAACGTCCATCCTATGCCGGCAGAAAACGGAAGCTGTTCTTAAACGTTCCATCCTATGCTGGCAGAAAACGGAAGCTGTTCTTAAAACGTTCCATCCTATGCTGGCAGAAAACGGAAGCTTGTTCTTAAACGTTCCATCCTATGCTGGCAGAAAACGTAAGAAGCTGTTCTTAAACGTTTCCACCTATGCTGGCATAAAAAGGAAGCTGTTCTTAAACGTTCCATCCTATGCTGGCAGAAAACGGAAGAAAGCTGTTTCTAAACGTCCCATCCTATGCCGCAGAAAACGAAGCTGTTCTTAAACGTTCCATCCTATGCTGGCAGAAAACGAAGCTGTTCTTAAACTTTTCCTCCTATGCTGGCAAAAACGGAAGTTTGTTCTTAAACGTTCCATCCTATGCTGGCAGAAAACGGAAGAAGCTGTTCTTAAACGTTCCATCCTAGGGCTGACAGAAAAAGGAAGCTGTTCTTAAACGTTCCATCCTATGCTGGCAGAAAACGGAAGAAGCTGTTCTTAAACGTTCCATCCTATGTGGCAGAAAACGGAAGAAGCTGTTCTTAAACGTTCCATCCTATGCTGGCAGAAAACGGAAGAAGCTGTTCTTAAACGTTTCATCCTATGCTGGCAGAAAACGGAAGAAACTGTTCTTAAACGTTCCATCCTATGCTGGCAGAAAACGAAGAAGCTGTTCTTAAACGTTCCATCCTATGCTGGCAGAAAAAGGAAGCTGTTCTTAAACGTTCCATCCTATGCTGGCAGAAAACGGAAGAAGCTGTTCTTAATTGTTCCATCCTATGCTGGCAGAAAACGGAAGACGCTGTTCTTAAACTTCCCATCCTATGCGGCAGAAAACGGAAGAAGCTGTTCTTAAACGTTCCATCCTAATGCTGGCAGAAAACGGAAGAACGTGTTCTTAAACGTCCATCCTATGCTGGCAGAAAACGGAAGCTGTTCTTAAACATTCCATCCTATGCTGGCAGAAAACGAAGAAGCTGTTCTCAAACGTCCATCCTATGCTGGCAGAAAACGGAAGCTGTTCTAAAACGTTCCATCCTATGCTGGCAGAAACGGAAGAAGCTGTCTTAAACGTTCCATCCTATGCCGGCAGAAAACGGAAGAAGCTGTTCTTAAACGTTCCATCCTATGCTGGCAGAAACGGAAGAAGCTGTTCTTAAACGTTCCATCCTATGCTGGCAGAAAACGGAAGAAGCTGTTCTTAAACGCTCCATCCTATGCTGGCAGAAAACGGAAGAAGCTGTTCTTAAACGTTCCATCCTATGCTGGCAGAAAAAGAAGCTGTTCTTAAACGTTCCATCCTATCCCGGCAGAAAACGGAAGAGCTGTTCTTAAACGTTCCATCCTATGGTGGCAGAAAACGGAAGAAGCGTTCGTAAACGTTCCATCCTATGCTGGCAGAAAACGGAAGAAGCTGTTCTTAAACGTTCCATCCTATGCTGGCAGAAAACGGAAGAAGCTGTTCTTAAACGTCCCATCCTATGCTGGCAGAAAACGGAAAAGCTGTTCTTAAACGTCCCATCCTATGCTGGCAGAAAACGGAAGAAGCTGTTCTTAAACGTTCCATCCTATGCTGGCAGAAAACGGAAGCTGTTCTTAAACGTCCCATCCTATGCTGGCAGAAAACGGAAGCTGTTCTTAAACGTCCCATCCTATGCTGGCAGAAAACGGAAGAAGCTGTTCTTAAACGTTCCATCCTATGCTGGCAGAAAACGGAAGCTGTTCTAAACGTTCCATCCTATGCTGGCAGAAAACGGAAGCGTTCTTAAAGGTCCCATCCTATGCTGGCAGAAAACGGAACAAGCTGTCTTAAACGTTCCATCCTATGCCGGCAGAAAACGGGAAGAAGCTGTTCTTAAACGTCCCTCCTTGCTGGCAGAAAACGGAAGAAGCGGATTCCAAGGTGCCACCCACACACAGCACTGCTGCCTGGGGCCAGCTGAAATGGGGATGGGAGGGGCGGGGGGGGGGGGGGGGGGGGGGGGGGGGGGGGGGGGACAGACCACCAATCATGCCGGTTACAAGACGTGGTAGAGCGGAGATTACTCTGAATACCAGCACGATGCAGGCTTCATTGTTAAATATAGAGAGAGAGAGAGAGAGAGGAGAGAGAGAGAGAGAGAGAGAGAGAGGAGAGAGAGAGAGAGAGAGGTCATCACCCCACGCAAGCATTTCTGGCAGCATCACTGACATACTTCCAGAGGCACGACAATCCTTTCGTGTGTTTTGATCAAATATGATTGCAGCATATTTCAAAAAATGCCACGGGTAATCCAAAGAAGTGTGTGTGTGTGTGTGTGTGTGTGTGTGTGTGTGTGTGTGTGTGTGTGTGTTGTGTGTGTGTGTGTGTGTTTTGTGTGTGTGTGTGTTTGTGTGTGTGTGTGTGTGTGTGTGTGTGTGTGCGTGCGTGCGTGCGTGCGTGCGTGCGTGCGTGCGTGCGTGTGTGTGTGTGTGTGTGTGTGTGTGTGGTGTGTTTTGGTGTGTGTGTGTGTGTGGTGTGTGTGTGTGTGTGTGTGTGTGTGTGTGTGTTAAATTAGGTCTGCTTTTTAACAGAATGAGACCAGGCGAGATGTTGTGTGACGGGACATTGTCATCTGCTCAGTTCAGGTCTAAATTGATTAGGCCGAAGAAAAAAACAAACAAACGAACAAACAAACCCGCAAACAAACAACAGCAAAAAAAAACGAAAAAGATAGAAAGAATGAAAAAAGATAGAAAAAAAAGAAACGTTAAGCGGAGAGAAAAAACAGATGTAGATGTGTGTGATGATGGTCACAGCTGAAAATAAAACTGCAGATTTATCTGAGATGTCTCAAATATAGGGTCCGTACACCAAAAAATTGTGATCTCGCGTTTGATAATGCATAACTGTATTTCTCAACCAAAAATGTATAATCTAGTTGCAAAGTGAAGCGACTGCTGGCGGAAAATCTAAACAAATTTTTTAATGTAATAATGGCGAACCGCCCAGAAAATGTAGACAAAAGAATCACAAGACAAAACACGACGCGTTCGACCTCTTGGGTCTTCTTCAGGCAAGATACAGAACACTCAGGACAACGAAAAGGAACGAATGAAGATAAGTGATTGCTCGTTCATTTTCGTTGTCCTGAGTGTTTTCTGCATCTTGCCTGAAGAAGACCTAAGAGGTCGAGACGCGTCGGTTTTGTATTGTAATTCGTACGTCTGCGTTTTCTTGGCGGTTTGCTTTTAATTATATATAAAATTTGAAAAATGTATAATGTTTGAAATTAGCATTGTAGACACTGTCATTGTGCGAACGTCTTTTTTAACCAACGTATCTATGTGCCAACGTCTTTTGAACCAACGTATCTATGTGCCAACGTCTTTTTGAACCAACGTATCTATGTGCCAACGTCTTTTTGAGCCAACGTATCTA
>CM031612.1:75052740-75055240 GCA_018398815.1 Conus ventricosus | reverse complement strand
GTAAAACGTCATCCTGTCTTTCATTGGTGGTAAGGACGTCAGAGTGTAGAACGTCATCCTGTCTTACATTGGTGGTGAGGACGTCAGTGTGTAAAACGTCATCCTGTCTTTCATTGGTGGTAAGGACGTCAGTGTGCAAAACGTCATCCTGTCTTTCATTGGTGGTAAGGACGTCAGTGTGTAAAACGTCGTCCTGTCTTTCATTGGTGGTAAGGACGTCAGAGTGTAGAAACGTCATCCTGTCTTACATTGGTGGTAAGGACGTCAGAGTGTAGAACGTCATCCTGTCTTACATTGGTGGTAAGGACGTCAGAGTGTAGAACGTCATCCTGTCTTACATTGGTGGTAAGGACGCCAGTGTGTAGAACGTCATACTGTCTTTCACTGGTGGTAAGGACGTCAGAGTGTAGAACGTCATCCTGTCTTATTACATTGGTGGTAAGGACCCCAGAGTGTAGAACGTCATCGTGTCTTTCATTGGTGGTAAGGACGTCAGTGTGTAAAACGTCATCCTGTCTTTCATTGGTGGTAAGGACGTCAGAGTGTAGAACGTCATCCTGTCTTACATTGGTGGTAAGGACGTCAGAGTGTAAAACGTCATACTATCTTTCATTGGTGGTATGGACGTCAGTGTGTAAAACGTCATACTGTCTTTCATTGGTGGTAAGGACGTCAGAGTGTAGAACGTCATCCTGTCTTTCATTGGTGGTAAGGACGTCAGTGTGTAAAACGTCATCCTGTCTTTCATTGGTGGTAAGGACGTCAGAGTCTAGAACGTCATCCTGTCTTACATTGGTGGTAAGGACGTCAGTGTGTAAAACGTCATCCTGTCTTTTATTGGTGGTAAGGACGTCAGTGTGTGAAACGTCATCCTGTCTTTCATTGGTGGTCAGGACGTCAGTGTGTAAAACGTCATCCTGTCTTTCATTGGTGGTAAGGACGTCAGTGTGTAGAACGTCATCCTGTCGTGCATTGGTGGTAAGGACGTCAGAGTGTAGAATGTCATCCTGTCTTACATTGGTGGTAAGGACGCCAGTGTGCAAAACGTCATCCTGTCTTTCATTGGTGGTAAGGACGTCAGAGTGTAGAACGTCATCCTGTCTTATTACATTGGTGGTAAGGACCCCAGAGTGTAGAACGTCATCCTGTCTTTCATTGGTGGTAAGGACGTCAGTGTGTAGAACGTCATCCTGTCTTACATTGGTGGTAAGGACGTCAGTGTGTAAAACGTCATCCTGTCTTACATTGGTGGTAAGGACGTCAGAGTGTAGAAACGTCATCCTGTCTTACATTGGTGGTAAGGACGTCAGAGTGTAGAACGTCATCCTGTCTTACATTGGTGGTAAGGACGCCAGTGTGTAGAACGTCATGCTGTCTTACATTGGTGGTGAGGACGTCAGAGTGTAGAACGTCATCCTGTCTTACATTGGTGGTAAGGACGTCAGAGTGTTAGAACGTAATCTGTCTTTCATTGGTGGTAAGGACGTCAGTGTGTAGAACGTCATCCTGTCTTACATTGGTGGTAAGGACGTCAGAGTGTAGAACGTCATCCTGTCTTACATTGGTGGTAAGGACGTCAGAGTGTAGAACGTCATCCTGTCTTACATTGGTGGTAAGGACGCCAGTGTGTAGAACGTCATCCTGTCTTACATTGGTGGTAAGGACGTCAGAGTGTAGAACGTCATCCTGTCTTACATTGGTGGTAAGGACGTCAGAGTGTTAGAACGTAATCCTGTCTTTCATTGGTGGCAAGGACGTCAGTGTGTAGAACGTCATCCTGTCTTACATTGGTGGTAAGGACGTCAGTGTGTAGAACGTCATCCTGTCTTACATTGGTGGTGAGGACGTCAGAGTGTAGAACGTCATCCTGTCTTTCATTGGTGGTAGGACGTCAGAGTGTAGATCGTCATCCTGTCTTTCATTGGTGGTAAGGACGCCAGTGTGTAAAACGTCATCCTGTCTTTCATTGGGCGACACATGCCTTCACCCCTCCTAGCACTTCCGGTTCAGACAGGACCAGGCGTTCCCTTGAAAACCAATGTCGCAGACATTGGAACTGTAAGTGGCTCTGCTATGATTGCTCGCCGGAAGGCCTGGTGTCCAATCAGCTGTGTTTTCCTACCATTAGCCTTTTCCTTTCTTTTTTTTTTTTTTTTTTTTTTTTTGCTGTCCCAACCTCTGTGCTACCTCAGAGGCAGTGCACCCACGCCGCTCATTCCGATACTCCATCCACAGCCATAGCCCGGCCGGCCCGCCGCAGCCCCGGCACCAGCAATCCACAGGGACCAGTCAATGTCAAGTCGTGAAGAGGCAACCCACCGGAGGAGACACTGCACTGCTGCCGAGTCACTTCGGTGGTGTTCAGTGGCGCCTGTTCTGATCTAACATATGCAAGACACCACCTACTAAGCCCCCTACTAACGACAATAATTGCTTAGTCGCGGAGCGGCGTGAGTGAGCTCTCCCTCCGGAGGGCGCCACCACGTCCGTCCAACGACAG
>CM031612.1:75045240-75047740 GCA_018398815.1 Conus ventricosus | reverse complement strand
ATCGGGCAACTTGACACGTGGTTGACACGTCTGATTCTTGACATCGAGGTAGGCAACCCAGGGTGCATGGAACCAACATACTTGACTTGTTCGACGATTGAGACCTTTAAGGTCTGTTCGTAGATCCTCTTCCAACTCGTCACTCAGTGACTGTCATGCGTGGCTTACAAGACTGAGTGAACTAGTTTTTTGACATATTTTGGCTCGTACAGGCTGGGTAGGTGCCTTTTCAGTGGAGGTAGCTGACCCTTCAAATCGCATGTAAAGAATACTTCTTAGTAAGTCCGCCAAAAACATGGACAAACAAATTACAAGACAAAACACGACGCGTTTCGACCCTCTTGGTCTTCCTCAGGCAGGACAAACAACATTCAGGACAATGAAAACGAAGCACGAGCAATCACTAAGTTTCACGTATTCGGCTCAAAACGAACGAGCAATCACTTCTCGTCTTCGACTTCCACCATGCACCGAACGAATACGAGAAGATAAAGCGATTGCTCGTTCTTTGTTTTCATTATCATGAATACTGTTTATCTTGCCTGAAGAAGACTTAAGAGGTCGAAACGCGTCGTGTTTTGTCTTCGACCGTGACAATAGATGGTTTCAGCGTGGGGTGAAGGAGGCCATACATATTGCCGCCAACAACCCCACACTCAACAGGGACCGGGGCAGACACATTTTGCCACCAGTGTACAACACCCTCATTGTTCAGTCACATGACCAGGGTTCGACCCGTGGTCGCGTGCATTGAACTCCAGTTCACCCAGTAGCCACACCACCGCTGACGAAGACGGACGGAGGTCTGTCGAAAGCTCAAAGTAAGTGCTTATTTCCCAGCTGATTGACCTGTCTAGATCCGGTAGTCGTTATGGTTTGTCTTGTAATTTGTTTGTCCTTGTTTGGGGGTGGACTCACCAAGAATTATTCTTAAAATCTGTTTAACTTTCAGCCTGCAGTCATCTCACTTAGACACTGACTTCAAAACGTAGATGACGTTAGGTGTCCGGCAGGTAGTGTGTTGGGGGTATCTTCTGGTGTCTCTGCTTCCATGGAGAGATGGCACTGATTGTCAGTTCACAGTGCCAACAGGTGTCACCCTTCTCACAAGGAAAGAAGCCACTGGCTGTGCCAGGTACGTGCTGAGCTGCGTGTGAGGAATCGTACCGTGGGTGTGTAGATTTCGCCCACTTCCTCCAAGTTTTTTTTTTCTTCCCCTTTTTCTGTATGTTCCTGTGAGGTTCTCTTAGGATATATTTTTTTTTGTTCCTGGGGTCAGAGTACAGGACGTTTAAGTTTCTTTTGATGATCTCTGGCCTTGATGGACCATGTTTTGTAATTTTAGCAGTTTTCTTCTCTTTTCTTTTTTTGCTTTAGAACAAACTTAACAGAAATTTACTGTTCCACCGTAGGAAAAATGACAAACAAATTACAAAACAAAACACGACGCGTTTCGACCTCTTTGCTCTTGTTCAGGCGAGACAAACAATATTCAAGATGATGAACACAAAGACCGAACAATCACATACCTCCTCAAACCGGCCGCGTTTTCCTTGTCTAGAATGGTGTTTGTCCTGCCTGAAGAAGACCAAAGAGGTCGAAACGCGTCGTCGTGTTTTGTCTTGTAATTTGCATGACTCTTTCTTTCGGTGGAACAGTAAGTCTTCTGTTAAGTTTGTTTCAATGTATGCCTGCAGTCACCTCCCTTTGAAATCAACTTCCGCTCCAGGGTTTCTTTTCTGTCATGAGACGCCCCGCTCCAGGGTTTACTTTCCTGTCATGAGACGCACCGCTCCAGGGTTTACTTTCCTGTCATGAGACGCACCGCTCCAGGGTTTCTTGCCTGTCATGAGAGCACCGCTCCAGGGTTTCTTTCCTGTCATGAGACGCACCGCTCCAGGGTTTCTTTCCTGTCATGAGACGCACCTTTCTTGATATCATTTAAATCATCGCCGTTGACCACTTCTGTCCAGAGAGCTACAGGTGATGGGCATTCTCAAGGACACGATTCTGAAGAATACGGTCATCACTGACCAGCATTCTGAGACCAGCACCCATATACCAATAGCATGTCCTTTTAAGACTGAAAGAGTGCTCTCAAGGACCCGATTCTGAAGAATACGGTCATCACTGACCAGCATTCTGAGACAAACACCCATACCAACAGCAAGTCCTTTCAAGACTGAAAGAGAGCGGCGAGAAGGAGACAGACAGGATTTGCAGTATTACAAAAAAACAGACCCGTGATCATGCGCACACGGTATGCGATGGATTCTTTCATGCCCAGGCACTTCGTACATCTTCCGCTGCTAACAGTCCATCTGATGCTAGAGTACTGTAGGCTGCAAACTATCCACACAAAAAACTCCATTACTCTGGAACCATCTGGAAAGTACTGGAACCCCATCATCACAGAAGCTGACCCACTCTACTGGTGGCATGTCAGACGGCTGTGATTGGCAGTGCGGGGACGCAGATAGCTGTGACACTGGGGTTGAAT
>CM031612.1:75038917-75043917 GCA_018398815.1 Conus ventricosus | reverse complement strand
ACTCTCTCATAGTTGTGTCATTTTCGTCAAAGCACACACACACACACACACACACACACACACACACACACACACACACACACACACACACACACACACACATACATACACATACACACACACACACACACACACACACACACACACATATATACACACAACACCACACACACACACATACACACACACATACACACACAAGCACACACGCACGCACGCACGCACACGCTCCACACACACACACCACACACACACACACACACACACACACACACACACACACACACACACACTGTCACGACCGACCCCTGGAGGTCTCCCCTGACATGATCGGTCTAGATGGGAGTGAAGGGAGTGACTGACCTCACACGCCTCGCAAGAGACCACACAAGAAAGATTACAATACAATACACCATTTATTCACACCAACACACACATAGTCACAAATAAGCATTCCAACACACACAACATGCACAATCACAATTAAGCATTTCAACACACACAACATACACATAGTCACAGACAAGCATTTCAACGCACACAACATAACCATAATCATAAATAATCATTTCCAACACACATTCCTTTCCGTGCTTCATGTGGTTCCCCCACACCTGCCTTCCCAAAGTCCACTAGGAGTATCGTGTCGACTCAGGTGCCCCAAACCGGGTCTGTTCTTGAACAGAGTCTTTCAATGCCGACACCCTTGACACACACACACACACCCAAATGGCACGACACAGAGCTAACCACACTGGTCACATGGGCTGTAGGAAGTCCGAGGACAGTGGAGAACGCATCCCGTGGGACGAGGCGTTGTCGCTGAAGGTCCCGGACAGGGGTTAGGACCATCCAGCAAGGTCCACGTACTCCTCACGCTGCGCGGCCCCAACAGCGCAAGCTTCGGTGAAGCCCCCGGGAGGAGAGAAAACGGAAGGAACTGGAAGGAAAGAAGGGTACTAGAACCCGCAGTCAGTACGGTCTGAAACTTGCTGCTTAATCCTAACAGCCACTGACTGCATGGTGGGCGAGGGGAGGTGTTTGCTGAATACATTAGTAACACCAGCTCAACACAGACCTGAGCATAACACAGTAAACAAACCAAATGAGGAATGTTCACTAAAGGTCTCCTCACACGAAGCAGGTAAGAGATTACATTAACAGGCTAAACAAACGAATAGCAATTTATATCTCCATCCTTCCCTCACTCACGTTCAACGTTTTCCTTTCTTAGGAACTGAACTAATACAGCAACCATTGCTTTATAATTGCCACCACAATTGCAAATAATCATAATTCAATGGCACGATTATTCCCACATTTTATAGTAACATTTCAAAAATAACAATTCTCCAACCACGCATCCAAACGACTAATCATGCGTACGCACGCTCGCAAACACAAAACACTCGTTCCCCTTGCAAACACAAACAGACGGTGGCCGAAGAATAAGAGACCGGCGATTGTGACAGGGGAGGACGAGCGAGACCAAGCAAGTCCCAACCCTAAATCACCAGGTTCTCCTCCATCCCCACCGACTACCGCATCACCAGATGCATAAAAAGGAGAAAGACTTTTGGATATAATTTTGACTGGCCAGGTTAAAGATTGAATTAACCAGAAAAGTGGTCTCAAACAATATTTCTTTTATAATTTTGAAACCAAAAGAAAAATGCGCAAAAGAGAAGAATTAGCCGGCTAACAAAAAAAAACAACAACAAACAAACCACGAAACTGATGCTTACCAGCTACCCGTGGGTGACCCAAAAGTGGCGGGTCAAGCGACTCTCTGCCCTCTGTCCAGTCGAGAGGACCAGCAGAGCAGATGCGGAAAAGATGACGTGATGTGATGTCCCTCCCCTACAGGCCGACTGTAGGAATGAAGGTACCGACCGTACCTTCGACGAAGTGGTAGAGAACCAGAACCGGAGCAGGCGCTCCCAGGGACATCTTCCGCTCGAGTGAAGAGAAAACCTGCCTAACCGATGGCGGCCAACATGCCACCCTACGTCACAGAGTGAGAATACCTCAAGCCAAGAGGAATGCTGCACGTGCGGCAGGTAAAAAGACAGGTGAGAGGCCGATAGAGACAGCCAGTTCGAGAGAAAGGTACCAGCCACCCGTGAACCTGCAGGATGAATTGCACGGGCAGTGGAATTAGAGAGAGAGAGAGAAAGTAAACCTAACTTGAGCTGAACGACATTAAGGTGCAAACACACCACAAGCCACATTAAGGGATGGATACACGACAACAACAACGACAATAAATAAATGAATAATTCCACCACCCTAGATGGGTCAATCGTCATAGGCCTCGTAACAAACTCGTGACAAACCCCCCTTCTAAAAGCATCTGTTTCTCTGAGATACAGTGCTCCTTTGAACCTTGACGCATGTGCAAATTCACAACAATGGGACCGAACCCAACACTCTGTGATCGACAGAGTACGATAAATCCAATACAAACCGTTCCACGATAGAATTACACAGGGAGATACATAATACTACATTTATCAAACAACTAAGCAAACCTTCAGACAATGAAAGTAGCAATCCGAGACAGGTGATGATTCACTACCGTCAACTGTCACTACACCTGGTACACGGACCCAAAAGGGGACATAACCCTGGCTGAGGGGAATTGTCCCTCTGACTGATTTCCCCAATGGGTGTGCTGACTACGGAGCTCGGCTGAGATAGTCAGCATCCGTATTGCTAGAACCCTTGATATAGCGAAAAGTGACTGCAGTTCCACTGCCTAACTCATGAGTCGACGACTGACTGGCCGGATCCGGTCCAGGCACTGGAGAGGATGATGATCGCTCTCCAGTACAAACTTCCGGCCGTACTTCTTCTTGGGTACGCCCTGGAACTCTTGGCATAACCTGTGCAGTTGATCTGTCTGAGCTGAGGAGAGGTTTGAACCAAAGCAAACATCCTGCCACGACTCTTCCTCGACGAGGGGAACAGTGGGGATGTCCTGAATCACCGACACTGCATCCTCATCGCCACTCTCCACGATGACAGGTGTGTATCCTGCCTGGCACTGAGTTCGTCGCACGTACGCCTTCAAGAGGTTGGCATGATACAGGCGTTCCTTGCCTTGCACGCGAATCCGATAGTCCCAGTCACCCACCCGACTGCAGACCACGAAGGGACCCTGCCAAGCAAGCTGTAACTTGTTCTTCTTTTGGGGCAGGAGAAGCAACACCTCATCACCCGGCTCAAACCACCGTTCAACACTATGCCTATCGTACAGAGCCTTGTACTTGGTTTTGCCGACTGCAAATGTTGCTGAGCAAGCTGGCAAGTGTCAGCGATGCGGTTGCGCAGATCGACCACATAACAACTCTCCTCCTTGACAACAGGTTCCACATCGTCGTGGGTCCACATCTGCTTCAAGATGTTGGTGGGTCCTCGTACTGTTCTGCCATACAGGAGTTCGAACGGGGAAAACCGCATGCTTTCCAGTGAACCTCCCTGCAGGCGAACAGTACGGCAGGAATAAAACGATCCCACTCACGAGGTTGCTCTGCACACAGGCGACGCAACATCTGCTTCAACGTCCCATTAAAGCGCTCGACAAGGCCATTGGCCTGCGCATGATAGGGTGACGTTGTCTCCTTGTGAACATTGAGCAGAGTGTTCACTTCCTGCATGATTTCGGACAGAAACTGGGTCCCCTGGTCCGAAAGGATCTTCTTGGGCACGCCAGTGCGCGTCCAATTCTGCCAGAGAGCTTCAGCAACAGTAGGGGCATCGATAGTCCTAAGCGGGACAGCCTCTGGGTATCGAGTCGCGTAGTTCTACCACTACCAAGATGTAGCGGTGACCGCGATCGGATGGTGGATTAATGGGTCCCACCAGGTCGACACCAATCTTGCTGAATGGCTCCCCAACCAGTGGCACTGATCCTAGGGGAACACGCGTCAAGCGACCCTTGGGCGTTGTCCGTTGGCAGACATCGCAACTGCGGCAGTACTGCCTAACCTGAGAATTCATCCCCGGCCAGAAGAAGTCCTGTCTTACCCGCTCGAGAGTCCGCTTTGAGCCCATATGGCCTGCCATAGGTGAATCATGGGCCTGCCGGAGAACAGATTCTCTCAAGCTTTGGGGAACGACTAGCTGCTTGGCCACCCGATCTGCCTGAGTGAAGACCCTAAAGAGGATTCCCTTGTGGAGCTTAAAGCTCACCTTGGCGTGTCGGGCCGACTGAGCGGGACGATCCACCAGTTGTCGTAGGCGTTGGACATCCAAGTCCCTGGCCTGAAGACGGACCATGGTAGCAGGATCGGCCTTTGCAAGAACCTCGTCAGAGATCGGCTGAAGAACGGGACGCAATTCCTGCTCCTGCTTTCTGGCTTTGGCGCGCGTGGTAACTCCCACACATGCCTGTACGGGCAGATCCGTAGACACAGACTGACTGCGTCCGTCTGCAAAGGTGACGGTATTCCCTATGAGAAGGGAATACAGAGGTCGCTCCACCGCGATGGCCCATACTTCGCCACAGAAGTAGGGGTGGAGATAGGAATGAGTACAGAAGGACGGGTGGAGGTAAAACAGCCTCCAACCCGCACACATCGTAACTGGCGCCCCGCTGAGCCTCAGGGGAAACCAAATCCTTGTCCACAAAGAGCGTTGATGCTCCCGAATCCCTGATGGTGTCGACCAAGGAAGAACCAACAACAGAAAGAAACACTGGACACTCTGTGCCACCAGAAGCTGGGATGGACCCCACGTTAGCCGAGGCACGAGGACGCTGGAAAGGACTAGCCCCATGACTACCGGCGGCTTTAGGGCAATCTTTCCTAATGTGGCCGGGACGACCACAAAGAAAACACAGTCGGGGTGCTGAGGTCCCCGTTGAACTGCCTGCCTTGTTCGACCCGCTAACAGTCGTCGGCGCCTTATTGCCACTAAATCCTGTGAGGGTCTTCCTGTCCGTATCTGGGCGATGCCCATAAGCTCTACGGGCTTCAGCAAACACCTCAGCGGTATGA
>CM031612.1:75006417-75031417 GCA_018398815.1 Conus ventricosus | reverse complement strand
CCAAACCCCCGAAAAAAAATTTAAAAGGCGTTTTTTTTGTTCCAGTGCCGATAGTGTTGTGGAGAAACGTCTCTTTTCCCAGATACTGTGTCTATGTGAACCAAGTATTTTTTTTTCCCACATAAAATTTTTTGGGAACCCAAAAGGGTTGTGGTCTTTAATTTTCCCTTTTTAGCAATTTTAATCCATGATTTAATCTTTTCCATGCGTTTAGCAAAAACCCAAAAACTCCGTCCGATTTTAATCAAAAAAAGTCTGTAAACCTTTTCCCCTTTGTTTTTTTACCCAAGATGCCCGTGGAAATCTGTTATGTCAAGGCAAAGACTTTTTGTCAACGGGGGTCGCCGTGGTGGGGAGTGTTGAAACTTTTTTGGGTGTCCACTTTCCGGGAAAAAAGGGGAAATTCAATAAATTTTGACCCAGCCCTTTCCCCAAACGCCCATCACATTTTTCCAGGTTTTCCCGGAACCCCCACCCTTTTCAGACTCCGGACCTTGAGTTCCCATCTTCTCCCCCCCAGGGTACCCCAGTTCTAGTCCCTTTCCCCTTCATGCCCCTGTTCTGCTTCTACTGTGTGGGGGAGGCCCCCTTCAGCCAGCGCTACAACCCGGGGTGATTTTTTTCCCAAAAAACTCCATCACTGGAAATGGAAACGGGGACGAGGGAAAAAGGAAAAAAAAAAGAGCATTCCTCTCCCTCTTTAAACCTTCAGTGCAGATTCTTCAGCATTTTGATTTCCGGGGATGAGGAAAAAAAAAAAGCCAGCAGGGGATTTGATCCCAAACGGGAAAAAGAAAAAGGGGTAGTATGCAAAGGCGTGGCCCTCTATTTTCCCCCCAACACCCCAAAGCTTCTTCTCCTTAAAAAGCATGTCCCCCCTTTTTGGTCGGACTCGCTGGGAGGGGGTTTGGAAAAAGAAGACTTTAAAGGGACCCCCGTGTTTTGCAGACCCAAAACCCGATCACAGGATCACCACGCTAAATCGGGGGCCCAAAAACCTTTCCCCCAAGAATAAAATTCAGAACTTTTTTCCCCAAGAGCCCAGGGATAAAAGGAACGGTATTTTAAAAAAAAAAATTAAGCGCGGGATCTCTGGTTTCGACAAAAAAATGGACTTCTACACAAAGAGTGCATTCCTTTTAAGGACTCAGCTGGGAAATTTCCCAATCGGGAAAAAAAAGGGAAGAAAAAAAAAACCCCCAAATCCAGGGGGGAAACCCAAACGGGGGTTTTTGCTTTTTCCCACGGGAAATCGCCCCCACCCCTGTTCAACATTCTTTCAAGAAGCATGTCAACCTGGCCCGGGCACAAAACCCCCCAAACAGCGGAAAAAACCCCCCCGGGGACGACAAAGACAGCGAACATTTGTTGTTAAGGGGGGAAAAAATGATTTTCAGGATGCTCCCCCCCTCCGGGGGGGGTGACCAAAGCGGGAAAGGGAAAGGGGCACGGGGGCCAAACCTCAGTTTGCCGTGTCCCCGGCCAACTCCTTCTCCCAGTGGAAAATTTCTGAGGAAAAACCCGATACAGGAAAGAATTGTTTTCCCCAAAATTCCCTACCCCCCCCCATAAAGCCCCCCCCCTCATCACCCAACCCATTCCTTTTGATTTTTTAAAAAAACAAAACGGGTTCCAGAGAGAGAAAACCAAGCTCTTTAATTAGGCGTTTCAGTACTGCTTTTTCGTAAACCCCTAAAAGATTTTCCCCCTCCGAACGAATCTATGTACAAAATCTGTGTTCCGGGGTTTGCAGGTACATGAATTTTTTTCCCTGGTGTGCCCCTGAAATTTTTCCCCTTTGATTTCAGTCATGTTATCTTCCATGTCGGGGTGAACCCCTGCCCTTTGCGGGTTTCCTGTCAAAAGGGGAAGTTGGATGCGACTTTTCCCCCGATGTTTTGAGATTTTCCCCCAACGCCAAACTGTCCTTCGCTCCATCGTTCCCCCAAAGGGGTTTCGCTCACCTAAATAACTCGTTTCCCCCAAACCCAAACCCCCATCTACAGGTGTCTGTGACCGGGCTGGGGTGTTTTCATTAAACCACGACTCCACATTCACCACCCCTTTCCCGGGGCCCCCTTTCGGGGCCCTCGATCAGGCCCTGACCCAAACCCAGCCCCAAAAAGGAACTGGCAGACTGGCTCCCAACCTCAAGTCACTGTGGCGTGGGGTCCTTTTAGGTAAAGTGCATCACCCGGGCCCCAAGGGGGCTCATCCAAAATGCCAACCTTAACCCAATAACGTCTTTGTTGTGGCCCTCAGGTAGGGGCTTTCAACGAAAGTACAAAACACTGGATTTTATAATATGTGGTCCCTCGTTTTCCTTCTCTCCATCGTGTATTCAACCAAAAAATTGCCCCATTTCCCCCCGATTGTCCACCCCCTTTTTCCCCTTTTCCATTCCCCATTCTAAATCCAAGCCCCAGACAGACAGACCTCGTTTCTGAAAAATTCATTCCCCTTCCCACCCCTTCCCCCCTGATGACGCTGTTAAAAATTTAACAGAACCCCCCCAAATCATTAAACCCGTCCAACCCCTTTTCCCCATTGATGTGTGAAAAAAATTTTCAGGAACCCACCCACATCTTTTACCCCCCTCACCCCCGTTCCCCCTAATGAAAAGAAAAAAATTAGCCGAAATTTCCCCCCCATCCCGTTTTTCGGGGAAGGAAAGGGTTACCATGGTAACCCCTTCCCCCTTGCTTTCCCAACTTGCGGGGATCCTCAAAACATTCCCAGTAAAACCCCATTTATAACACCGCGTGGGTTCCCAATCCCCCAATAAATAAAATATGTCCCCAAAACTGTTCAGGAGGGCATTCAGCTACTTTCCCAAAAAACCTTATCTCCCCCTTTAAAATAAAAGAAAACTTTTTCCATGGGGTATATATCTAAAAGGGGAGAAAAGGAGAGGGGAGGGGGGAGGGGGGGAAAAAGAGAGAGAGAGAAAAGGGGGTGCGTTTGGAAAAGGGGGTTTGGGGGTTTAGGGGGGTTGGAAAAAGGGTGGGGTGGGTTTATTTTTCCCACTTTGATTTTACTCACTCCTTTTGTTTTAAAAATTTGAAATGCCTTTTGGCCAATGTGAAAATTTTAGAAAGTTTTAAACCCCTTTACGTGTTTCCCACGAAACGGCCCCCTTGTTGTGTGGGCGCGCGCGCGCGCGCGGCGCGTGTGTGGGTGTGTGTTTTGGGTGTGTGTGTGTGTGTGTGTGGGTGTGTGTGTGTGTGTGTGTGTGTGGGTGTGGGGGGGGTGTGGGGGTGTGTGTGAGTGTGGTGTGTGTGTGTGTGGTTTTTAAAAGCCCTCACCGGGCTGGGCAGGATTTATTGTTTGACTTGCTACCGGGGTTTTGCAGTGGTCTCTTTTGTGTCTCTTGGCATTGATATTTTGCCTTTTTTACTGGCTGGGATTTCTTTCAGCGCTTTTTTTGTTGTGATCTGAAATTTGTATTGTTTTTTTGCATTGCAGTATTCAGGGTCTTTGTAATTTTTCTCACTTTTTTGGGATTTGCTACGGGTTTTTTGACACGTGGTTGTAAATTTGGGATAGGAGCGAAAAAAGTTTGATAGTTGCGCTTGGGGTTTTATTTGGGAATACTTTTTTTGTCTTTTGCATTGATACTTTGCCTTTTTTTTATGCTGGGATTTCTTTCAGCGCTTTGTTTATTGCTGCCGTTGAAATAGTATTTTTTTTGTTTGCGTTTTGTATTCATGATCTTTGTATTTTTTTCACTTTTATAGGGATTGTGTTTTCCTTGTTGGCCTGTAAAAATGTCAGAACGTGGGAGCCCTTGGCTAAACCCAGGACCCGGGCTTGAGTGGGGCCCTCTAAATTTTTTTTCATGTTATGAAAAAGAATTTCTGAAAAAAATCAAACCCTATTATCCCTTTTTTGGGAAACATTTTCAATATTTGGTTTTTTTTGAATCCCATTTATTTTCCTTTCTTCTAATTGTGACCTTTCCCCCCCAGGTATAATATTTAATTTTAAAGACCCCTTTTAAAAAAAAAAAACCGGCATTTTTAAATGGGGCCAAAGTCCCTCAAATCAATTAAAGTTGAAAAAAATTATTACCGGGAAATGCATCCCTGTAAAAAAACTATTTGGATCGAATTACAGCTGAAGTATAACAAGCCTATCCTCTATGTTTTTATACAGGGAAACCAGCCGAAAAATGCGACGGGATCGACCCCTTTATTTCAATTTTTGGGAAAATGCCCAAAGTTTTTTCAAAAAATGTCTTAATATTAGGGGTTTATTTTAATATTGATTTATTTTAAACTGTTAAACCTGGACTCAAAAATTTTTTAAACATTTGGGTTTTTATACAATTTAAAAAAATCAAATCCCCTTTTTAACCCCCTTTTCCCCTGGAAACATTAAAAAAAATCATATATATGTTACCCAAATTTAGAAACAATAGTAGAAACAGTTTTCTTTAGCTTATGGGTTTCAGCGACCTTTTCCGATTTGTTTTACGGGACTTAAAAAAAGGGGGTCAAAAAAACCCCAAATTAAATTTTAAAACGATTTTCATTCAGGGTTTTAAAATTTGATCGTGGGCAAATTTCTCTCAGTCTTTTTTTAAATTTTCCCCTTTAAATGAGTGTATTTAGCATTTGACCCAATCAAGCTCTGCAAGTATGGGATTTCCCTCTTTTCCCTGCGTTTACAAAAGCATGCTCCTTTTTCAAACTTTAAAAAAGTAAAAAAATCGGAAAAACCCCTTGGGGTTACAAAAGAAATACAGGACACTATTTATCCAAGGGTTTTTTGTTTTAAAAAAAGGCTTCGCGGAAAAATTAAAAAATACAGAAATTTAAAGGGGACCCCCCTTTAAAACGATCAGGAAAAAAGGCAAAATTTTATCTTTGGGCCTTTTGTAATAGAAAAAATGAGAGAAAAACTTTTTGGAAAGCTATTACATGGTTAAACCCAAAAAAAATTCTGACCCCTTTTTTAAACTAAAAAAAGGACCTATCGCAAGTGAATGAAAAAGCCCCTTTTGCAAGTTAAAACAAATCAAAAACCTACGAAAAGTTTAATCAAAAAAAAACGATCTACAAGAAATTTCTGAAAAACTGCCTTTAAAAAAAGGGAAATCCCTTCAGCTTTGGGTTTAGTGCCATGGATGTCCACGGGAAATTTTCTCTTCTCTTAGACGGGTTAAAACCCAAAAAGCAACTCGTGGAATTGATGGAAAATTTAAGGGAAAAAAATTTTTAAGCTATCCATTGTTTTTTAAACAGAAAACTTCCATTTTTTATAATCTTGCATTGGGTAAGCAATTTCTTTTCCCGATTTCTTTTTTAAAAAAGCTAAAAATCATACCATTGTGCCCAAAACAGGAAATTTTTGGGCCCGATCCTTCTAAAATATGACCTATTTTCTATTCTATCGCTCTTTTCAAAAAACCTTTTGAAAAAACCCAAAAAAGTGTTTCTTTTTCATGTAAAAAAAAATTTTGTTTTCAAAACCCTAAACAAAACCGGATTTAGAGGAACATTCTTGTCAAAAAAGCTCCCTTTCCCAAAATTTGGGGATCGATGGCCTTTTAAAAATAAACAACAAACCCCCTTTTCCCGGGTACTTTCGTTGATTTTTCTAAAGTTTTGAGTCATTAACATGAAATTTTGTTTGAAAATTAAATATTTATCGATTTAAATTCCGACACTCTAAAATCATTTATCCTTTTTTTTCCAGCAGGCAACAATTTGTTTTTTAAATGATTGCATTCTACTTTGTTCCCAAAAACTTTGGTTTTACCAAAGGCTCGGTGCTTGGGGCCGCTGCTCTTCTTTTTCTTAAAATTCAAGATTTTTCCATTAACCCTTTAATTTTCTTTTTGCAATGTTTTTCCCATGATACCATATTTACACTAATAAAATCTAAAGCTCAGCAAATCTACCTTGACCCTTAGAAAAAAATCCCAAAAATTTTTCGTTTTAAATGGCACAAATTAAACACATGTCTCTGCATCCTCAAAAAAAAGAAAAAACATGTTTTATTACAAAAGGGAAAAAAAAGTTTAAAATGTTCCCAAAAAATTGCCAATTCCCGTAAATTGGTTAAAAGAGAAAAACAAAGAGGTTTTTTAATCACGGGGTCTTAGGCATTGCAATCGACAACAACCATTTGGCCCCAAACTTCAGAACTTCTTTCAAAAATTTGCCCTTTAAAAATGTTTCAGCTCGGGGGAAAATTAAAAAAAAATTTTTAGATTACACACCCGAAAGTTATTTTTTCAAACTTATATTCAACCAAATTTTTGACTATGCCTCGAAAACTCTGGGATTTAGCGAGCAATTTAAATTGTTAAAACCCCTTGACTGTAATATAAGAGAGCTGTTTAAAATAACAATTGATGAACCCTCGCTAGGGCCACCCCGAAATTTTGAAAAGAGCCGGTTTCCCCCTTTTCCCTTCAAGGGGCCCAAAATATTGTTTCAACCCCAAAACACTCTTTATGCATAAAATACTAAAAGGGCCCGTGCCCCCTTCCTATTTAAGGAAAAATATTTATTTTTTAAGGGTCATCGACTTTTGCATAAATTAAATTTTCCCCCTTTCCCCCCCCAATTTTAAATTTTTGGGAAATCAAGCCCTTGGGTTTTCGGGGGGGGGCTGTGGAATTTAATTTTCCCCGAAAAAATGAAAAAAAGAAACAAAACTAGTAAGTTAAATTTCCCTTTTTTTCACGAAATTTATGTATCTGCCTTTATCTTTTAAAACCCCTTTGCCCCAAAAATTTTACCCAAAAAACTGTTTGTGTTAAAAATTTCATTTTTTTTTATCAGTTCTTCCTTTTCTCCCCCCCCCCTCTCATTCTTAATTGTCCCCCCTCCCACCCCCCCCCCCACTCCCCCCCCCCCGTCTTTCCCCCACCTTCTGTCGGGGTTCCCCCTGTACATAGATTTTGCATTTCCCTTTAAAGTGATTTTTCCCTTAATTTTTTTATTAATCAATATTTTGTTGTTGTTGTTTTTTCCCTTTTCCCTTTTTAAATTTCTTTTTGGGCCCCGGGGCGCCCGGGTTTTAAAAAAAACAGTGTTTCTTTTCCCTTACCCTCTGAAAATAAAATTGTTTGTTCGTTCGTTCGTTCTTCTCTCTCTCTCTCTCTCTCTCCTCTCCCCCTCTCTCTTTTCTCTCCCCTCTCTCTCCTCTCTCTCCTCTCCCCTCTCTCTCTCTCTTCTCCCTCTTTTCCCCTCTTGTTTTTCTTTTCCCCCTCTCTCCTCTCTCTCTCTCTCTCCCCTCTCTCTCTCTCTTTTCTCTCTCTCTCTTCCCCTCATTTTACACCCCACAAACACCCCACACCACACACACACACACACACACACCCCACAAAACCCACCCACAACACACACACACCACACACCACATACGCGCGCGCGCGCACCAGCCGTGCAAAACACATGAAAAAACCCCAGCATGCAAACCCGCACCCGCACGGGGCGGACACACACACAGCCACACACGCACGCACCAGCATACGCACGCGGGGCCCCCTCAACACCAGGCACGCACGGCCCCGCCTCACCACAAAATTTTGGGGGGACAAAAAAATTAGTTTCTGTTTTGGGGTCCTTTCCCTTTTGGGATTCCGTTTTGTGGGGAGTAGACAGAGCAGCAAACGGGGGGGGCGAAAAATTGGGGTCGGAGGTTTTAGTATCCTATTGTCTTTTCCCTTTAGGGATAAAGTTTTTCTAGAAAAAAGCCCTGTGGAAACCCTTTTAGGAAAAAAACCAAAAAAAAAAATTTTGGGATGTTCTCTTTATATCGCATAAACCAGCTATTTAACCCTTTTACACACTTCATTTTTTTTTTATCAATGTAGTTTGCCCTTTTCTCGGATGATAATTTCGCTAAAAAATTTAAGATAAATAAACGTTTTAAGGGCAAAAATTTTGCAAAAAAAAAAAAACATGCCCTTTTTGGTGAAATGTAACAAATTGCACATTTCTTTTCCCCTGCAAGCGGGTAAAACCCCATCTACCACCTTTTTACCCAATTGTTCTCTGTATACAGTTTTTATCGATTTAAACCTTTAAAGTGTAAAAATTTCCCGTTTCATTGGGATCAAAATCCTATTTTTTTTTGTTTTGGGAAATTTGGGAAAACTGGTTTTTTTTAGTAACTTCCTTGTTTTGAACCCGGGTTTTTTTCGGGGGTTTTATAGTTTGTTATCCGTTTTTGCTGTTGCTGTTAATGTTATTCTTATAGATTAGGTTCGTCTAATATCACATAATGTGTATGGACGTTAAATTGAAGACTTTACCCCCACACACAACACACACACACACACACACACACACACACAACACACACACACACACCACACACACACACACACACACACACACACACACACACACACCACACATGCGCTCGCGCACGCGCACCCCCCCCCCCCCACCCCCACCCCCACCCCACCCCCCCACACACACAAACACACACACACACACACACACGCACACACGAGTACATAATTATAGTATGGTGCGACTTTTAGGGAGGAATGAGGACAGGCACATGAAGCGGGGATGGGACAGAGGACACAATGACAATGAGGACAGGCACTTGAAGCGGGATGGGACAGAGGACACAATGACAATGAGGACAGGCACTTGAAGCGGGGATGGGACGGAGGACACAATGACAATGAGGACAGGCACTTGAAGCGGGGATGGGACAGAGGACACAATGACAATGACAGGCACTTGAAGCGGGGATGGGACAGAGGACACAATGACAATGACAGGCACTTGAAGCGGGGATGGGACAGAGGACACAATGACAATGACGGCACTTGAAGCGGGGATGGACAGAGGACACAATGATCAATGACAGGCACTTGAAGCGGGGATGGGACAGAGGACACAATGACAATGACAGGCACTTGAAGCGGGGATGGGACAGAGGACACAATGACAATGACAGGCACTTGAAGCGGGATGGGACAGAGGACACAATGACAATGACAGGCACTTGAAGCGGGGATGGGACAGAGGACACAATGACAATGACAGGCACTTGAATGTGGGGATGGGACAGAGGCCACAATGAGGACAGGCACTTGAAGCGGGGATGGGACAGAGGACACAATGACAATGACAGGCACTTGAAGTGGGGATTGACAGAGGACACAATGAGGACAGGCACTTGAAGCGGGGATGGGACAGAGGACACAATGAGGACAGGCACTTGAAGCGGGGATGGGACAGAGGACACAATGACAATGACAGGCACTTGAAGCGGGGATGGGACAGAGGACACAATGACAATGAGGACAGGCACTTGAAGCGGGGATGGGACAGAGACACA
This sequence comes from Conus ventricosus, assembly GCA_018398815.1. Taxonomy (NCBI): domain Eukaryota; kingdom Metazoa; phylum Mollusca; class Gastropoda; order Neogastropoda; family Conidae; genus Conus; species Conus ventricosus. The sequence goes on along the minus strand of CM031612.1, from coordinate 75,022,099 downwards.
ATGAGGACAGGCACTTGAAGCGGGGATGGGACAGAGGACACAATGACAATGAGAGGCACTTGAAGCGGGGATGGGACAGAGGACACAATGACAATGAGAGGCACTTGAAGCGGGGATGGGACAGAGACACAATGACAATGACAGGCACTTGAAGCGGGGATGGGACAGAGGACACAATGACAATGAGAGGCACTTGAAGCGGGGATGGGACAGAGGACACAATGACAATGAGGACAGGAACTTGAAGCGGGGATGGGACAGAGGACACTTGAAGCGTGATGGACAGAGGACACAATGACAATGAGGACAGGAACTTGAAGCGGGGATGGGACAGAGACACAATGACAATGACAGCACTGGAAGTGGGGATGGGACAGAGACACAATGACAATGACAGGCACTTGAAGCGGGGATGGGACAGAGGACACAATGACAATGACAGGCACTTGAAGTGGGGATGGGACAGAGGACACAATGACAATGAGGACAGGCACTTGAAGCGGGGAGGGACAGAGGACATAATGACAATGAGGACAGGCACTTGAAGCGGAGATGGGACAGAGGACACAATGACAATGAGGACAGGCGCTTGAAGCGGGGATGGGACTGTCAACCTCGGGTGATGTCAGTGGAGGAAGGACTAGCGCACAGCCCAAACACACTCACAGCTGCTTACGATCTCATTCATATATCATGCATTCGTCACATCAAACACTAGTAAAGTCTATAACTTTACTACACATGTTCATAGAACGAACCATCAATGCATATGGAATCAAACAAAATAAAACATTCTCTCTTTCCTGAACTTCACAAAATCATTTGTCTAAAACATCATTAACTAACCCGGGTATAAATAGATTTCTACTTTACCTGGCCAGGTGATCTTAACTATTCACGAATCACTGTCTTTTCTTTTCTTTTCTTTTTCTTTTCACTGTCACTTTCACAAGCACGACACAACTGCTGGCACTGGTTTTGGTCTGATGGCGCCTGGTCAGGTTAGACTGTTGGCACTGGCGTTGGTCTGTCGATGAAAGTGGCGCTGGCCAAGTATGAGGTCGAACCCCAGTGAAGATAGAACAGTGACTATCAACATCGATCTGTTCTCCTTTCTTTCTTCCTGCATTAACGCATTGCACTCTCTCTCTCTCTCTCTTCTAGTCTGCTCTTATCAAATGGACATGGTTGCTTTTCTTTTCTTTTTTTCTTTTCTTTCTTTTCCTCCTCATTAGTTAGCAGCTCTCTCTCTCTCCACATCTCTCCTCAGTCCTTCCTCTGCAGACTATCTCATGCTAATCTCTCAACTTGGTTCTCTTCTCTCCTCCCTCATCTCTCTGCTTTTCTCTCCTCAGAGATTACACTCAGACCTCTCTCTCTCTGTCTCTCTGTTCGTTCTCATCTCCCTGCCTTCCTGTAGGCGAGAGCCTCCTCCCCCGAACTTCCTCCTCTCTCTCTCTGTCTGTTCGTTTTCTTCTTTTCTCCCCTCTCTCTCACTCACGCATTACTTTATGCCCTCACTCCGTGTCCCAAGGGCCAGTACCATTGGTCAGTATTTTTACCGCCTGATACCCGAAGTTATCTCCCTCTAATTCCATGGATATTCAAATCATGCCAGTCATGCCTACACGCCTTACTCTCTGTGGTGGTCAATTGGTCATTTAATTGATTAGCTTGATTTCGCCCCCACCACACACTACCTTCCCCCCTTTCCTACTTAACTGGCGCCGTGTGGCTTAAACTCGTGGACACTGGTCACTCTAAATTGGCTAGATGAGTCTGGGTAGCGCCGCGACGTCTGACCAAACCTACCGAGACCTGTCGTCCAGCCACTCAGACTGTCTGCTGTCTCCTTGCTGTGCTTAAATTGGCCGGATGAGACGCATGGAGCCGTCTTCGTGGCGCCAAGATGTCTGCATTTGGACTTATGTCCAGTTGAAGTGGCCGGCGACGGACCACACTTTGGTTGTGTTTATTTTTGACCGTGACAATTTCCCCCTTGCAAAAGACTATGCACCGCATTGTCTCAAAACAACGGTAAAAAAAAAGACAACAACCGAATTTGCTGACACACAGCTACTTGCGCAAAGTTTGAAAAATACTTTACAACCAACGGTTTATAAATTATAAAATATACCATAGTGAATACCACTCCAATGAGTTATCATTGACGTGCGCTCTTGCGTTATTTCGACTCATTTTATAACGACCTCTGTGCGCACTTATGCGATTCCCCTACCTGCGGATTTGCCATCTCTCCTTTTCACAATCCTTATGAAAAGCACAAAAATAAATGATCACGATCCATGACACTTCACTGAGGAATCTCCATCCTCACTTATTGCAAATAATGCATTACTACACAAGCGACTGTATGCTCCAAGCATAACTACATTTACATGAACAAATCTCACACAAAAATATGAACCATAGCCAACTGGGAATGAACCCATATCCAATCAACAATAACTGTAATCAACACATATTATCAACCAAGCACCCTGGATATGACTGACTTCCTCTGAGTTGCAGCTTGCTAGACTACGCGACTTAAATAGTCAGCTCCGACATTCTGTCGACCTGGAATGTACTGCACTCGGTATCTGTAGGGCTGCAATGCCATTGCCCAACGCAGCACTCGGGCTGTTTTTCCAACTGCGCCTCCTGCAGGAATTTGAGTGGTTGGTGATCAGTCTCTATCACAAACTCCTTCCCATACAAGTATTTGTGAAATTTCTGCACGGCCACACAACAGCCAAACACTCCTTTCCCTACTGTTGCGTACCCTTCTTCACACTTTGTCAACTTCCTGCTAGCATACCTCACAGGAAACTCGCCCCCTTCATGCTCCTGCAACATACTGCAACCGATCCCACCGCCTGATGCATCTGTCCACAACAAAAATGGTTTGGACATATCTGGTAGCTTCAAGATGGGACGGGAACCTAGTCTTTCCAACACCGTCTGCAGTGCTTGCTCTGCAGCGTCTGGACCACTCGACCACTCCCGGGTTTTCCCCCTGCCTTGACCAATCACTGAGAGGACTCGTGATTGCTGCGAAATTTGGAACAAACCCCCTATAGAACCCAATAAACCTAGCAACTCCTGACTTCTGTTTTGGTCTTTGGTCTCTCTGAATTCATCATCTTCTCCACCTTTCCTCTTTCCGGCTGCTTTGTGTCGCCTCCGACAACAAAACCTAGGAACTCCAGGCTTGGAAAACCAACCTGGCACTTTGTTGGTCTGGCTGTGAGATTGGCTTGCCTCAACCTCTCTAAAACTGCTCCTAGCTGCCTCATATGCTCCTCCCATGTCTCGGACGCTATCAGAATGTCATCCATGAAATTCACAACGCCTTCCAATCCCGTCAATAACTTCCTCATCATCCGAGAGAAGACTGCAGGCGCGTTGACCATACAAAAGGGAAGTACTCGCCACGGGTATAGCCCCATAGGAGTGGAGAATGCTGTGACTTCCTTTGAGTCCTCACTCAGGCTATTTGCCAGTAACCCTTGCTCAGATCTATCCTGGTGAAATACTGGCTCTTGCTTGTGGCGATCTGAGCGAACAGGTCTTCCATGTTCGGTATGACCTCTGCATCGACCTTGGTGACACTGTTCAGACGTCTATAGTCGACACAGAATCGATGCTCACCTGACTTTTTCCTCACTAAGACGACGGGTGCACTATATGATGATTTGGACGGTTCAATCACCCCAAGGTCCAACATCTTTTCTACCTCCTCCTCGATCACTTGCTTGGTGGCATATGGGATCGGGTAGGCTTTCACATGTACGGGTTTTTGCGATGTTAACTCCACCGTACATGTTTCTAGAGTTGTCCTGCCTGGTTTATCGTCAGGGACGCCCTATACCGTTCTAGGAGCCCCCTAACTTCCTCCTGTCTCCTACTGTCTAGCCCTTCATACAGTGACACCAAACCCTGTATGACTCTTCTCCTGGAAACTCAGGCAACAAAATCTCCCCTTCTTCTGCTGGGTCTCCTTCACCTCCATCAATGATTGCTGCTGCGCCTATGTGCTGAGTCTCACGCTGAATATATATGCGGAGCAAATTGCATGGAAAAGTTTTGATTTCCCATTCACATCGATTCGGTAGTCCTGATCTACCTTTTCAATGATGGTGAATGGTCCCTTCCAATGCATCAGCAGCTTGTTGTGATCCGTGGGAAGCAGTAACAGGGCTTGATCTCCCCCCTTGAGGAATTGCTTCCTCACCTTCCTGTCATACTGCTTCTTCTGGACAACCCTAGCCTCCTGCAAACTCTCCCTTGCGACCTTACATGTCTCCTCGAGCCTATTGCGTAGGTCCACCACATACTGATAAGTGGTTTTGACCTCTTCGGATTCCTGTTCTCCGGACCACAGCTCTTTGAGAATGCACACTGGTCCCCGAAAATGTCCGCCCATACAGCAGCTCAAATGGCGAAAAGCCTGTGCTTTCCTGAGGGGCTTCCCTGTAGGGCAAACAGTGCCGCTGGAATGTAGCGGTCCCAATCTGCTGGCCTTTCCTCACAGAGCTTCTTTAAGATGCCCTTCAGCACACCGTTGAATCTTTCCACCAAGCCATTGCATTGTGGATGGTATGGGGTAGTGAGCAGCTGTGTGATCCCTAGCAGCCTGTTTACCTCCCTCATCACGCCTGAGGTGAACTGTGACCCCCTGTCACTGAGAATTTGTGCTGGCACACCCACGCGAGAAAAGATGTCTACCACCCTTCAGCGACCTGTTGCGTATCTACGCCTTTCAATGCAACGCTTCTGGGTATCTGGTCGGTAGTCCACGAGTGTCAACACATACCTGTGCCCGCCTTTGGAAAAGGGCGCGATTGGGCCAATCAGATCAACAGCCACCCTCCTGAATGGTGTGTCAATTAAAGGGGGCTGTTTAAGAGGTGCCTTCCTCTCACCCCTCTTGTGGCTGACCTTTGACACACGTCACATGACATGCAGAAACGCTTGATGTCTGCCATTGCTCCTGGCCAATGAAAGTCATCAAAGATTTCGGTCAGCTGTTTTGCGTGCCGAGATGACCCGCCATGAGCGACTCATGACCCACTGACATGACAGTGTCACGATAACCTGCTGGTACCTCTAACTGAGTGGTCACCTTACCTGTCTTCCCCTTGGTGAACACTCGGTACAACAGCCCGCCTTTCACAAGAAATTCTGTCTCACCTCCTCTAACCTCCTGTTTCTCTCTCACCTCTTGCCAGCTCCAAGACTTCACGAGCGAAGGGTCTTGTTCCTGCGCTGCCCTAAACTCATCAGGCGACACATCTATGCCTGACTCCTTGCTGGAACGACTAACGGTTTATCCACCTTTTCCTCCCTCCCTTCCGTGTTTGAACTGCTGCCCCTGTAGCAGTCAACAACTCAGGATCCCCTGGATCCCTTGCAACCCGGAAATATTTCCAATGATCAAATCATGAAGGGGTTTCTCCATCACCAACGCAGACAACTCGCCTGAGAAGTAAGGGGTACGTACTTCTATCTTAGCAACTGGAAACTCCCTCACAGTGCCATCGATTAGAGTACAGGTCTGGATTTGCCCTGTCAAATCCCCTTTCTCGACCAGCGTTGTTCGTACATACACCGCATGAACAACCAGTGTCTCGTAACACTTTCACCCTCTGCTGGCCAATCCACCCTTCTTCCACTGGTAACGAACCACTCAGCCTAGTGCCCTCCATCCCTGACACTGACTGCTGTCCAGTGCTAGCCATAGGCTGCACTCCACCCTCTTCAGACTGAATCCCTTTTGGTTCCACTGCAGGTCGTTTCCCTTGACGACCCTTATCCACCTCTTGCAAGGCTGCTGCCTTCTGGAACCTCATGCGACAATCCCTCGCCACAATGTCCCTTCTTGTGGACAAATGAAACACCTAATGTCCCTTTGCCCTTCCTTCTGCCCCACCACTGGGTTGCAGACTTTGCAGGAAACTCCCCTAGTCTCCTTGCACTCTTCTCACCTGTGCCTAGCACCTGTATTCTCCTGCACCTTAGTGCCCAAACGTGCCTCTCTAATACACCTCTGCGAACTTCAACAACTCTCCTGCTGTCTCTGGCTGTCTCTCTTTCAAATGTATGGTTAACTCAGGGCCGCCAACCTGACAAAATCTGTTCTTTCATAACTAGCTCTTTCAACTCAGCGAACTCCTTCTTCGTACCGCTCAACTCTACCACTTCTCAAAATAGTGATCTAAACGTGCACCAACTGAGTGTACGTCTACTGTTAATTTAGCTGAACGAAATTTCTTCTGAACCCCTCCTCTGTGAGGTCAATCCTTTCATCAACGATTCCTTCACAGCGCCGAAATCAGACTGTTGTTCGCTGTACGCAGTGAAAATCTGTACATGCCTTCCGTCAGTAACGCTGAAAAATGCTCCACCTTTTGGGCCCCCTACTGGGGCCAAACCGAAGACTGATTAAAAAATCACGACCCAACGGGGGGGCTGCAACTGTTATTGGGCCCCCCCCCCCTGTTTTTTTTTTGGGCCCCTCCCCTGGTAAAAAAAGGTTTTAAAAAAAAAAAAAAACCCCCTTTTTTGTTTTTGGGGGCAATGGCTTTTTTTGGCCCTGCCCCCCCGTTTTTGAAAAAGGGGCCCCGGGTTTTTTTGGGGCCCCAGTTATGAGGGTTTTCGAAAACCCCCAAATGGGGAAAATAGAAAACAGTGACAACAACACATTGTTCCCCTTTTCTTTTTTCCCTTTAAAACGCTTTTGCACCTCTCTCTCTCTTCTTTATCTGCTCTATCAAAGGGGACAGGTTCTTTTCTTTTTTTTTTTTCTTTTCTTTTTTTTCCCCTCATTAGTTAGCAGTTTTCCTTCTCTCCCCACATCCTCCTCATCCTTCCCTTTGCAACTACCATGTAACTTAACGGTCTCTTTCTCCTCCCCCACCTTCTGCTTTTCTCCCCTCAGAGATTACATCAACCTCCTCTCCTTCCCCTTGTTCGTTCTCATCTCCCTCCCTTCCCGTAGGCGAGGCCCCCCCCAAACTTCCTCCCCTCCTCTCTGTCTTTTTCGTTTCTTCTTTTCCCCCCTCTCTCTCACCACGCATTCTTATGCCCTCACTCCTCCCCAGGGCCAACCCCTTGGTCAGTTTTTTTTAACCGCCAAAAACCCAAGTTATCCCCCTCAACCCATTGGATATTAAAATCATCCCATCATCCCTACACGCCTTACTCTCGTGGTGTCAATGGTCTTTTTAAATTGATTAGCTTGATTTCGCCCCCACCACACACTCCCTTTCCCCCCCTTTTCCACTTAACGGGCGCCGGGGCAAACTCGGGGCCCTGGCACTCAAATTGGCTAGAGAGGTCGGGTAGCGCCGCACTCTGACCAAACTAGGGCCCTGTGGGTCCAGCCACTCAGACTGTCTCGTCTCCTTGCGTCTTAAATTGGCCGGAAAAAGCATGGACCCGTCTTCGTGGCGCCAAGATGCTGCATTGGACTTATGCCCATTGAAGGGCCCGGGCGACGACCACACTTTGTTGTTTTATTTTTGACCGTGAAAATTTTCCCCCCTTGGCAAAAGACAAACACCGCTTTGGGGGTCTCAAAACAACGGAAAAAAAAAAGAAAACAACCGAATTTGCTGCACACAGCTTTTTTCCAAAGTTGAAAATACTTTACAACCAAGGGTTTAAAAATTATAAAATAACCAAGGAAAACCTCCAAGGGTTATCTTTGAGTGCGCTCTTGCTTTTTTTGACATTTTTATAACCCTCTGTGGCACTTACGATTCCCCACCTCGGATTTGCCACCCTTCCTTTTACAACCTTTATGAAAAGCCAAAAAAAATCACGACCATACACTTCACTGAGGAATCCCCCATCCTACTTAGCAAATAAGCTTTACAAAACCCAAGCACTGTATCCCAACAAAACTACATTTACATAACAAATCTTCACACAAAAATATAAAAACCATAGCCAATGGGAATAAAACCCTATCCAAAAAAATAACGAAATAAACATAACAACCAACACCCTATAAACGACTCCTCTTTTTGCAGCTTGCTAGACTACGCATTAAATAGTCAGCCCCGACCTTGCCCGGAAGTACGCACTGGGTATCGTGGGCGCAATGCCATTGCCCAACCACACTCGGTTTTTAAAAACTGGGCCCCCGCAGGAATTTTTGATGGTTGGGACATCTCACCCAAAAATCCTTCCCATACAAGTTTTTGGAAATTTCTGCAGGCCCCCAAAAAGCCAAACATTTTCCTTTCTTATGTTGCGTACCCTTTCTTACCCCTTTGTCAATTCCCTCAGCATACCTCACGGGAAACTCGCCCCCTTTCATCCCCCTGAAAAACCAAATCCCACCCCCCTGAGCACTGTCCACAACAAAAAGGGTTGGACATATCGGTGCTTCAAGAGGGGACGGGAACCTAGCTTTCCAAACCGCTGAGTGCTTGCTTGCAGCGTCGACCATCGCCACCCCGGTTTCCCGCCTTGACCAAATCACTGAGAGACTCGTGATTGCGGCAAAAATTTGGAACAAACCCCATAAAACCCCAAAAAACCTAGCAACTCCTGATTTCTTTTTGGTCGGTCCTCAAATTTCACATTTCTCCACCTTTCCTCTTTCCGGCTGCTTGTTCCCCCGAAAAAAAACCCTGGGAACCCGGGCGGGAAAACCAACCTGGCACTTTTTGGGTCTGGCTTGAGTTGGGGCCAAAAACCCCTAAAACTCCTCCTAGGCCTCATTGCTCCTCCCATGTCGGACCATCAAATGTCATCCGAAATTCACAACCCCTTTCCAATCCCGTCATAACTTCCCATCATCCGAGAGAAGACGCGGCGCGTTGCCCAACCAAAAAAGTATCGCCATGTATACCCCATGGATGGAGAAGGCTGTGATTTCCCTTTTGGGCCTCACCAGGCTTTTTGCAGTAAACCCTTCTCAGACTATCCTGGTGAAATATGGCTCTTGTTTGGGCGCGAGGAAAACGGTCTTCCATTTTCGGTAGACCTCTCACGACCTTGGTGAAAACGTTCAACGCTATAGCGACACAGAACGAGCCCCCTGACTTTTTCCTCACAAAACGGGTGCCTATATAAATTTTGGGGGTTCAATCACCCCCAAGGTCAACATCTTTTCACCCCCCCTCGTTCACTTGTTTTGGTGGCAATGGGATGGGGAGGGTTTTCACAGTAGGGTTTTTGCATGAAACCCACCGTAATTTTTCAAGTTGCCCTGCCGGGTTTACTCGGGGACGCCCTAACCGTTCTAGGAGCCCCCTAACTTCCCCCTTTTTCCCACGTTACCCTTCATACAGGACACACCCGATGACTCTTCCCCGGGAAAACCGGCAACAAAATCCCCCTTCTTCTGCGGGGTCCCCTTCACCCCATCAAGATTGCTGGGGCGCCTATGTGCTGAGTCTCAGCTGAAAATATTTTTGCGGACAAATTGGCAGGGAAAATTTTTGTTTTCCCCATTCACACGTTTTGGGAGCCCCCATCACCTTTTCAATGATGGGAAGGGCCCTTCCAATGCATCAGCACTTTGGAATCCGTGGGAAGCGTAACAGACTTGTCCCCACCTTGGGGAATTTTTTCCCTCCCCTTCCTGCAAAACGTTTCTTTGGCAACCCTACCCCCTGCAAACTCCCCCTTTGCGACCACATTTCCTGAGCTATGCGTGGGCCACCACATACTGATAAGGGTTTTTGACCTTTCGGATTCCTTTTTCCCCACCACACCTTGGAAGGCACACGGCCCCCAACTGTCCGCCCATACAGCCTCAAATGGCGAAAGCCTGTGTTTCCTGGGGGGTTCCCCCTTTAGGGCAAACAGTGCCGCGGGAATGTAGCGGCCCAAATCGCGGCCCTTTCCTCACAGGCTTCTTTAAGATGCCCTTCACACACCGTTAAATTTTTTTTCCACCAACCTTTTGCTTGTGGGGGGGTAGGGGAGTGAGCACTGTGTGACCCCCTAGCACCTGTGACCCCCTCACACGCCGAGGGAACGGCCCCCCCCTTTCACTGAAAATTTTGTGCGGGCAACCCCGCGAGAAAAGATGCTACCACCCTCCGCCCTGTTGCGACTACCCTTTTAAATGAAAAACTGCTTCTGGGTATTGGCCCGGGTAGTCCACGAGGTCAACACAACCGGCCCCCGCCTTTAAAGGGGCGCGATTGGGCCAATCGCAACACCCCCCCTAATGGTGTGCAATTAAAGGGGGGCTTTTTTTAAGGGGCCTTCCCCCCACCCCCTTTTGGCTGACCTTTGACACACTCACATACATGCAGAAACCTTAAAATCGCCATTGCTCCTGGCCCAAAGAAAGTCTCAAAGATTCGGCCTGTTTTGCGGTGCCCAGTGACCGCCCTGAGCGACTCATGACCCATGACATGACATGTCACGAAAAACCTGCGGTAACCCCAACGAGGCCCCCTTTCCTTCTCCCCCTTTGGGGAACACCGGACAACACCCGCCTTTTACAAGAAAAAACGTTCACCTCCTCAACCCCTTTTTCTCTCCACCTCTTGCCAGCTCCAAGAATTCCAGCGAAAAGGGCGTCCTGCGCTGCCCTAAAAATCTCAGGCGACAATCATCCGACTTCCTTGCTGGGAAAGACCAACGGGGACCACCCTTTTTCCCCCCCCCCCCCCTCCGTTTTGAACGCTCCCCCCGAATCCAAAAACCAGATCCCCGGATCCCCGCAAACCCGAAAAAATTCCCGACAAATATAAGGGCTCCATCACCAACCGCAGACAATGCCTGAGAAGTAAGGGTACGTCTTCTATCTTAGCAACGGAAACTCCCTCAAGTGCCATCGTAGATACAGGGGCTGGTTTGCCCTTCAAATCCCCTTTCTCGGGCCACGTTTTTCGTACACACCCATGAACACCATGTCTCGTAACACTTTCACCCTCGCGGCCATCCACCCTTTTCCCGGAACGAACCACTCAGCCTAGTGCCCTCCATCCCTGACCGCTGCTTCCTGCTACCTTTTGGGTGCCCCTCCACCCCTTTTAGACGAATCCCTTTTGGGTTTCCCCGCAGGTCGTTTCCCCCTTACGACCCTTTTCCACCTCTTGCAAGGCGCGCCTTCGGGGGCCTATGCACAAAACCCGCCAAATGTCCCCTTTTTGGACAAATAAACACCAAGTCCCTTGCCCTTCCTTTTGCCCCACCATGGGGTTTTTCAGACTTTGAGGAAACTCCCCTACTCCTTGCACTTTTCACCCGTCCAGCCCGTTTCTCCGCACCTTATGCCCAAAAGTGCCTCTCATACACCCCGCGAACTTCAACAATCTCCCTGTCTCTGGCTGTTTTTCTTTTAAATGTAGTTTAACTCAGGGCCCAACCTGACAAAACTGTCTTTCCTAACAAGCCTTTCAAATACGAACCCCTTCGTACCCCCAAAAACCCAACCCTCTCAAATAGTGTCAAACGTGCACCAAACGATGTACGTCTCACCTCTTGTAAATTTTGCTGAACGAAATTTCTTCCTGAACCCCCCCCTTTTGAGGTCAATCCTTTTCAACGTTTCCGCACAGCGCCGAAATCGACGTTGTTTGCGGAAAAGCATGAAATCTGTAAGCCTTACCCCTCATAACGCTGACAAAAGACTGCCCACTCTTTGGGAAGCCAACCCGACGGGCGCAAACGTTTCGAAAAGACTGAGACTCAACGAATCGGTTCCTTCAAGAAATTTTTGGGAACCCTTGGGCGGGAGTAAACTGCGCACAAGTTCTAAACTGATACCCACGGTTCTCCCCTTTTTATTCTCACTTTCTCTAACTCTATTGAACCCTTTTAAACTTTTCCGTTCCTGCGTTTTCCCCACCTGATTATCATTTCCTGTGCCTTAACTTTCGTCCCGCTCATTTTTTCGTTTCTTGCTTTCCCTTATTCTTTTTGTTTCCCGCGCTTCCCATTAGCTGAATCCTTTAACCTTTGTTTTCCCTTTTTTTTCTACCGCGACAGCCTTTCTTTCCGCCGTTTACCCTTTTTCCCTCTTTTGTTGGTTTTTTAACGAACCACGCAATCATTTCCCAGAGCCTAAAACCACGACGCCACAGTTTTCAAAGGGGTTTCTTTTCTTCCCCCATTATAACTTCTCTTTTTTTTTTTTTTAAAAGATTTTAAAACGACAGCCAAAAAGGGTTACCGACCAGTGAGTAATAACAATCCTTTTAAGAAATATTTGGGGACAACGTAGTTGTTTTTTATAAGACGCCCAGCCCACCCAAAATGAGGCGAATTATAGGGAACTGTGCGAAATAATACCGGGGCGAAATGCCAAGCCTAGTTTTACTTTTGGAAGCAAAGCCAAGCCTAGATTTAATATCTTGGGAACAACAAAGACAAACCCCCTTTTCTTAGGATTACAAATTTAATCCCACCCACTTTCCCTCGAAAGTTGAAAAAATTAAAATAAATGGGCCCAAAAATCCGGGGGAACCGCCAAAAATTGTCAACCCCGGGTGAGCGGGAGGAAAGGGCTACCCAGCCCAAACACCTCACGCTTGTTTACATCTCATTCATATTCTGCAGCACAACAAACCATGTAAAGTTTTTAACTTTCTACACATTTTTTGAACGAACCATCAAAGCAAATGGGAATCAAACAAAATAAAAAATCTCTCTTTCCCGAACTTCAAAAATCATTTTTTTAAAACTCAAACAACCCGGGGATAAATAATTTTACTTTACCTGGCCAGGGATCTTTAAATATTTCACGAAAAATGTCTTTTCTTTTTTTTTCTTTTTTTTTCATGTCATTTTACAAGCACGACACAAATGCTGGGACGGGGGTTGGGTTTTGGCGCCTGGTCGGTGACGTTTTGGGACTGGGGTTTGGGTTGTCGATGAAAAATGCGCTGGCCCAAAAAGGGGGTCGAACCCAATTTAAATAAACATGAAACAAAATGACTGTTTCCCCTTTTTTTCTTCCTGCATTTAAAGCTTTTCCTCTCCCTCCTTCTCTTTTTCTTTATCAAAGACGGGGTTTCTTTCTTTTTTTTTTTTCTTTTTTTTCTTTTCCCCCTCATTAGTTTGCACTCCCTCCCACATCTCTCCTCATCCTTCCCTTTAGACACTCATGCTTTCTCAACTTGGGGTTCTCTTCTCTCCCCCCCATCTCCGCTTTTTCCCCCCAGAGTTACACTCAACCTCTCCTTTTCGTCTCTCGGGTTGTTCTCATCTCCCTCCCTTCCCGTAGGAGAGCCTCCTCCCCCGAACTTCCTCCTCTCTTCTCTTCTTTCGTTTTTTTCGGGGTTTTTCCCCTCTTCCCCAGCATTACTTTATGCCCCCACTCCGTGTCCCAAGGGGCCTCCCTTGGTCAGTATTTTTAAAACCCCCTGAACCCCAAATTATCTCCCTCTAATTCCATTGGATATTCAAATCATGCCCGCAGCCCACACCCTTACTTCTGTGGTGGTCAATTGGGCATTTAATTGATTCTTGATTTCGCCCCCACCACAAAAACCACCTTTCCCCCCCTTTCCTACTTTAAAGGCGCCGGTGGGTTAACCGGGGGCACTGGTCACTCTAAATTGGCTAAGATTGGGTAGGCGCCGCGACGTTGACCAAACCTACCCCGGGCCTTCGGCCCCCGACTTTCCCGTTTTTTTGCCCTTTCTGGCTTAAATTGGCCGGATGAGGCAGGACCTCTTTGGGCGCCAAGATCGCGTTTGGACTTATGTCCAGTTGAGTGGCCCCGGGGACGGACCACACTTTGGGTTTTTTTATTTTTGCCGGACAGGGACAAGACACAAAGACAATGCACACTTTGGGAGGGGGGGGAAGAGGGCCAATGACAAGACAGGCCTTAAGCAGGGAGGGCGAGACCAATGAAAGGGACAGGCACTTGAGCGGGGGTGGGGGCGAGAACAAGACAAAGACGCACTTTAAGGGGGAGGACAAGACCAATACAAGACAGGCACTTGAAGGGGGGGATGGGAAAAGAACCAATGCAATGAAGGCCCTTTAAATGGGGGTGGACAGATACAAATAAAGACAGGCACTTGAAGCGGGGATGGACAGAGACACAATGACAATGACAGGCACTTGAAGCGGGGATGGGACAGAGACACAATGACAATGAGGACAGGCACATGAAGCGGGGATGGGACAGAGGACACAATGACAATGACAGGCACCTGAAGCGGGGATGGGACAGAGACACAATGACAATGAGGACAGGCACATGAAGCGGGGATGGGACAGAGGACACAATGACAATGACAGGCACTTGAAGTGGGATGGGACAGAGGCCACAATGAGGACAGGCACTTGAAGTGGGGATGGAACAGAGGACACAATGACAATGACAGGCACTTGAAGCGGGATGGAACAGAGACACAATGACAATGACAGGCACTTGAAGCGGGGATGGGACAGAGGACACAATGAGGACAGGCACATGAAGCGGGGATGGGACAGAGGACACAATGACAATGACAGCACTTGAAGTGGGGATGGGACAGAGGACACAATGAGGACAGGCACTTGAAGTGGGGATGGGACAGAGGACACAATGAGGACAGGCACTTGAAGTGGGATGGAACAGAGGACACAATGACAATGAGAACAGGCACATGAAGCGGGATGGGACAGAGGACACAATCAGAAAGTGTAAGGCTATTGTGTGATGTGTTTTGATGAACTTGTGACCGATGTAAAATGCTATTCCTCCTCTCCTCCTCGCCCCCCCCCCCCCTCGCTCCCCCCCCCCCCCCCCCCCCCCCCCGAAAAAAACTGTCCCTAATGTGAGAGGGTAGGGCGTTTGCGAACTGTAGTTTTAATGAACTTGTTAACTATGAAAAAATGCTCCCTCCCCCCCCCCCCCCCCTCAAAAAAAAATCTAAATCCTACAACCCATTTCCCTATCCTTCCACCCCATATCACCACTCCCTTCTCCCTATCCATCTCCTACCACCACTCCCTTCTCCCTATCATCTCCTACCACCACTCCCTTCTCCCTATCATCTCCTACCACCACTCCCTTCTCCCTATCATCTCCTACCACCACTCCCTTCTCCCTATCATCTCCTACCACCACTCCCTTCTCCCTATCATCTCCTACCACCACTCCCTTCTCCCTATCATCTCCTACCACCACTCCCTTCTCCCTATCATCTCCTAACCACCACTCCCTTCTCCCTACCATCTCCTACCACCACTCCCTTCTCCCTATCATCTCCTACCACCACTCCCTCTCCCTATCATCTCCTACCACCACTCTCCCTTCTCCCTATCATCTCCTACCACCACTCCCTTCTCCCTATCATCTCCTACCACCACTCCCTTCTCCCTATCATCTCCTACCACCACTCCCTTCTCCCTATCATCTCCTACCACCACTCCCTTCTCCCTATCATCTCCTACCACCACTCCCTTCTCCCTATCATCTCCTACCGAAAAAAAGAAAAAAAACCATTTCTTTCGACTTACATCTCAGTGTTCTTCAACAGATAATCATATTACAGGTTTACACACTACACCATGCTTTTTATCATAGCTGGATGTTGGAAGAAAAAATAAGTTTCTTACAATATGATTGTTACCTTTTGAATAACAGAATCATGCACATCTGCAGACCAGTGCACATATTGTCCTGAATAATGTTCACTTACATGAACAATTTTTTTCTTTTTCTTTTCTTTTCTTTTTTTCTTTTTTTTTTTTTTTTTTTTTT
>CM031612.1:74997165-74999665 GCA_018398815.1 Conus ventricosus | reverse complement strand
ACACTGCATGGTGCGCCTGCGCACACGTACCCACACACACGCACACACACACACACACACACACACACACACACACACACACACACACACACACACACACACACACACACACACACACACACACACACACACACACACACACACACACACACACACACACACACACGTATACGCACACATACATGCACGCGCATGTGTGCACACACACACACACACACACACACACACACACACACACACACACACACACACACACACACACACACACACACACACACACACGCGCACACATACACGCACGCGCACGTGCACACACACGAGCACGCGCACACGCACACACACACACACAGAGAAACACACATACACACACACACACACACACCACACACACACACACACACACACACACACACACACACGCACACACACACACACACACACACACACACGCGCGCGCGCGCGCGCGCGCGCTCGCACACACACACACACACACACACACACACACACACACACACACACACACATGCACACACACACACACACACACACACATGAACGCAAGCACGCACGCACTGACACACATATATGTGTATATATACACATGCTCGTGGGCAAGAGAGAGAGGGGTGGAGAAGGAGAAAGAGAGAGAGAGAGAGAGGAGGTGGAGAAACAGGGGGGGCGGGGGGGGCAATACAACCGGAGGTATCAGTGGGACGCAGAGAAGTACTGTCCTCAACTGCCAAATCAACCGAACGAGAGCACTCCTGGCATCACCCGTGGAAGGCTGCTCCATATTGACACATGGTACGGGCACGCACAGGGCAGTCCATTAAGACGTCAAGGGACGTAACTGCTCCCATTCAGTGATGGCTGTCCGCCGCACGACCACACACACAGACCCTCCACAGGAAGCGTCCTCATGGGTGCAGCAGCCTGAGTGTCATGACTGCACTGCCCGCCGGCAAAAGACGCCACCACCATGGCAAAGTGCTGTACACCTCCCACACAGCCCCACTCGTCGCTGTTTCCCTGACAGGTGAGATCAGCACAACTGCAAACACAACCTTGCTGACCGCCACACGGTCTTACGTGCTCTGAATAGGGTCCAGAGTTGTAATCATGCCCGCCGTCAACAGGACTTTCCCTGCGGTCAGTGGGGCTTTCCTCATCGTCACGGGGCCTTTCGTCAGAGTCGGTCAAAAGACAGACAAGAATAACATACACCTGAAGGTACCGCGTGCGGGGGACCCCAGAGAAATACTGGCCTTCAACTGCTGAAATCAACTGACAAATATCCTGCACCACCCTTGGAAGCTTGCGCTGTGTCGACAAAGGGTGCAGCGCATTCCATGAAGACGTCAAGGAATATGACTGCTCCCTGGCAGATGCTGTTGTGTGATGACCACTGGAAACGACTACAGAACCTCCACGGAAGCGTCCCAATGGCGGTATCAGCCGGTATCTTATGACTGCATAGTCCACCGGCAAAGGAAGCCGCCACCAAGCAGATGCTGCTGCACACATCCTATAACCCCACTGGTTGCTGTT
Organism: Conus ventricosus; assembly: GCA_018398815.1. NCBI lineage: Eukaryota > Metazoa > Mollusca > Gastropoda > Neogastropoda > Conidae > Conus > Conus ventricosus. The sequence continues at coordinate 74,998,117 of CM031612.1, read as the reverse complement.
TTGTTGATAGGTGAAGCCAGTACAACACCAGACGCTGCCAGTCTTTTGCTACGTGGTCTCGCGTGCCCTCTGAAGAGGATTCCGGGTTGAAGTCTTTGCTGCTGTCAGTAAACAGGACTTTCCTTGTGGTCAATGGGTCTTTCCTCATCGTCATTAGACCTTTTCTAAAAGTCATCCAAAAGGCAGTCATGAAAAAGATGCATCCAAAATTGCCAGTGGGACCCAGAGAAGTACCATCCTTAACTGCCTGCATCACCCTTGGAAGCCACACGCACGCACGCACGCACAGAGAGAGAGAGAGAGAGAGAGAGAGAGAGAGAGAGAGAGAGAGAGAGAGAGAGAGAGAGAGAGAGAGAGAGAGAGAGAGAGAGAAGATCGTTTCAAAAAAAGAAAAATATTCACGTGATTGCAAACAAACAAACAAAAACACCTCCTGCCCCCCTCTTCTTTTCCCCTCATCCCCTTCCCATCTCCCCTCCACGCCATCCCCCCATTACCCACCCCAAAAAAGAGAAGCTCCTTTCAAAACCTGACAACATTGCGATGCTCGCAAACAAATGAAAAAAACAACAACATCACTACCACTAACCCCTGCATCCCCCCCCCCCCCCCCCCCCCCCTTCCGCCCTTCCCCAGATCCCCATCTGAGCGAAACCATCCCATGTCTATTTGTTTTGATTTGTGAGTAAAAACGATCTAACCTATCACAACGGATCGACAGTCAATACAAACACGCTCTGTTGGTTGTTTTCGATTGAATTTGATTGTGATTTTTCCTTTTTTTACTATTTCTTTTCTCTTTTTTTCCCTTTTTTTTCTTTTATTTCTTTGGTGTGTGTGTGTGTGTGTGTGTGTGTGTGTGTGTGTGTGTGTGTGTGTGTGTGTGTGTGTGTGTGTGTGTGTGTGTGTTGCCAACGTTGCAAATTTCTATTACCAACTCCAATGTGGTTTG
>CM031612.1:74987165-74989665 GCA_018398815.1 Conus ventricosus | reverse complement strand
GTGATTCTCTCAGGTGATTTGAACAGCAGGACTTCTGACAATTCTCCAGATATTGTTGACGATAATGATGCACATAACTTTGTTCATAATTGTTATATTCCAGGTAATAATGTGAGAAGGTCTGCAGATATTGTTCTCAATAATTATGGAAAATGTTTGCTGAATATGTGCACTGCTCTTGGATTGTGTATTATGAACGGCACATGCAACGGAGATACTGATGGTAGTTATACTTATATATCAGAAACAGGATGTAGCGTCAACGATTACTTTCTCCTGTCTAAAGAATTGTTTTTCACTGTTGTATCTTCATGCGAATTGCTGGTTACAGAGAGAATTGAATCAGATCATTTGCCCATTGAATTACGTTTTAGAGTTAAAGAAAGAGAAGATAAAAGAAACACAAACTCCCTGAAGGGTTGCCAGTTTATTGATAAGTTTGTGTGGAACAAGGATTTGAAACAAATTTATATTCAGGAAATGAATTCTGATGAAACGATATTCGTGATTGATCTTGCCACAAGTCTGATTGATCATGATTTCAATGGTGCTTTGGGAATGTTTAATGACTGTATTAAAAAGCATGCTAATGGTATGAAAAAGAGAATTAATCTGTCTAAGTGCGGTAAAAACAGTGACTGGTTTGATAATGAATGTAGGCTGGATAAAGTTAAAGCAAAGGAACTGCTTTCTATATGTAGGAAAACCAGAAAGAAGGAAGACAATGATGCGTACTGCATAGCAAGAAGAGAATACAAACATCTGATTAAAAGAAAAGAAAAACAGTTTAATGATTTACTGTTAGACAGGCTAGTCTCGTCAGTAAATGATCAAAGAGAATTTTGGGAAATTGTACGTAAAATATCCTTTAAACGAAAACCTGTTCAAAATAGTCTGACAGTCGATGACTGGTTTAAGCATTTCAAAAATTTACTTGAATTAGAGGTAACTGCAAATGTGTCAGGTTTGGTTGAAAATGTCAGTGATGTCAACGAAGAGGAGTAAGCTATATTAACTGTCCAATATCAAGAGAAGAAGTTTTGCTTGCTGTAACAAAGTTGAAGAATGGAAAAGCTGCTGGACCAGATCAAATTATTGGTGAATTGTTAAAGTATGGTGGGGATCGTGTCATTGATTTTTTGGTAAAGCTTTTTAATATGTTATTTGATAAAGGAGCATTCCCTGATAACTGGACAAATTCTATCGTTCACCCTTTGTTCAAGAAGGGTGACATCAACAATCCAAACAATTATAGAGGCATTTCTTTATGTGATACAAGCAGTAAAATTTACAGCACAATTATTAATAGTAGATTGCAAGAATGGATAGAAGAGCACAATTTGACAGGCGAACATCAAGCCGGATTTAAGAGAGGGTACTCCACTGTTGATCACATGTTTACTTTATTAGCACTCGTACAAAAACAATTTTGTTTTAATCGTAAACTGTATGTAGCCTTTATTGATTTTGAAAAGGCATTTGATTCCGTAGAAAGAAACTTATTATGGCCTATCTTGTTAAAAAGCGGCATTAAAGGCAAGATTTTTAGGTGCATTCGCTGCATGTACGAAAGTGTTAAAGCTAGGATTAGAAGCGGAAGTAGTGTAACAGATTATATTGCTTGCACTCGTGGAGTGAAACAAGGAGACGCTTGCAGCCCTGTTTTGTTTTCTTTATTTATTAATGAATTAGCGTTAGAGGTGATAAGGGGAGGGAAACATGGGGCAACATTTATGTCAGATTATTTTGAATTATTCGTACTGCTTCTGGCTGATGATGTGGCTTTACTCTCTGAAACAGCCATAGGCTTGCAAACGCAGATAAACAGTCTTCAGCGTGCAGCCGCCGCTTTGCAGCTGAAGGTTAACTTAGATAAAAGTAATATAGTGGTGTTCAGGAAAGGTGGTTACTTAGCTGCCAGAGAAAGGTGGACATATAACGGTATTGTGATGCCTGTTGTGAATGCGTACAAATATTTAGGAATTTATTTTTCAACAAAGCTTAGTTTTGCTGCTGCATGTCGCGACCTTACAAGCAGAGCAAAAAACGCTTTATTGTGTATCTTACAAAAGCTATTTAAGCTGAAGTGCAACTCTCACTCGTGCTTTTTTAAGTTATTTGACTCACAGGTTCAACCTATTGTTCAGTATGGTGCAGAGTTATGGGGTCTTGACAACGCAGCAATCTATTGTGAAAAGCTTCATTTATTTGCAGTTAAAAGATTCTTGGGCGTTGAAATGCGAACACCTAATGACCTGGTGTATGGAGAAACGAACAGATTTCCAATTTACATAAACTCAGCTATAAAGTGTATCAGGTTTTGGTTAAAATTAACGAGAATGGACGACTGTAGATTACCTTATAAGGCCTACAAAATGCTTCTTGATTTAGATATGCGTGGAAAGAAAAATTGGGCCTCAAATATTCGCTGTAAATTGTATATGTTTGGTTTCGGATACGTATGGCTAAATCAAGGCGTGGAAGGAATTAACGAGTTTTT
>CM031612.1:74979665-74984665 GCA_018398815.1 Conus ventricosus | reverse complement strand
TGACCAGCCATCTACGCATTCACCCCCGATCCCGGGATGACTAGATGGTCTTCGTCGTCTCGACGGACAACAAAATACTGTAAACAGTCAATGCTGATTGAACCCACTCCGCTCCTGTAAGCTCTCGCAAGCACTCAACCCATGGACGCTAGAACAAACATAAAAAATATAAAAAAACAATAGTTGAATTGCCTAGTATGGTATGTAAACAGGGTTTGATGTGGAATTGAACTGAAAGAAGGCGATAAAGGACAACAACAACAAAGAAAAAAGAGCAAAATTAAAAAGGAATAGAACAACAACAACAAAACTTGGGGGAAACGCCATTAAAGAGAGGCATGTGAAGCACTTAAACAAAAAATGGAGAGAGAGAGAGAGAGAGAGAGAGAGAGAGAGAGAGAGAGAGAGAGAGAGAGAGAGAGAGGAGAGAGAGAGAGAGAGAGAGAGAGAGAGAAGAGAGAGAGAGAGAGAGAGAGAGAAAAAGAAGAGAAGAAGAAGAAGAAGAAGAAGAAGAAGAGGAAGAAGAAAAGAAAGGCGCTCTATGACCTGCATGCAATTGAGGCTTAAAAACAACTCACTGCTGGCTGAAAGCAGAAGAAAACGAGCTCATGACTGCAAGACTGAGAAGTGTGCAACTCTAGCCCACAGCTTAAAGGAATCTATCTTCGAAGCCAAAGTCCTCACCATAGACGTTGGAGCAAAGAGGGTTGTAGGCTTATCAGTCCATGATCTCATGAAGCCCATCCGAATTTCTGGTAAGAAAAGGACCAGAACCCCGAAGGCAACGGCAAAGGCAGCTGAGAAGAGTTCTAGTAGGATTTGGTCAAAGAGGACTAAAAGTCAGCTTCATAAGGCTTAGATTTCCCAGTATAGAACACGTGTCCCAAAACATGGGTGAGACACTCGTCTACAATTGCTATGCCTTCAGGCACCCGACCATCCAGAAGTTGCTTGTTTGAGTCCCGATAGCGTTAGAAAAACATGTCAGCAGAAGGACATCTTGGAGTTATGACCTGGATGCAGCCCCCCCCCCCCCCTCCCGCCCCCTCCCACCTTAAACTCTAAAGAGTTCACGGTCAAAAACTTGCCTGAGGAAGGCGAGGGGGTAGGGTGGGTGAAAGGGTCTTCTGTAGATACCTTCTGCTGTCAAGCTCTACCTGGCTGGTGGAGTCTCTTCCTACATCCCGTCCTGCAGCTGCATGTAAATTATCAAGGTCTTCATCCGAATTCTCCTTCCTGTAATTCATATGTGAAGGAACAGTAAAGGTTTGGTATCGTGATCTATGACAGAGGTCACAGTACACAGGGCCGACTTTTTACTTTCATTTTTTTTTTCATTTTTTATTTGATGACTTTATTTCACATAGTTCTCGGTTATGGTAACTGTGTTTGTTGTAACCGCGATAGCAGGTTTAATTAAATGTACTGAAAATTTTAAGTGTGATTGTTGTTTTTTCGAAATCATCATCATCATCATCATCATCATCATCATCATCATCATCATCACCACCACCACCACCACCACCACCATCATCACCATCATCATCATCATCATTATCATTATTGCCATCATCATCATCATCAGCAGCAGCAGCAGCAGCATCGTCGTCATTACCATAATCACCATCACCATCGTCATCATCATCATCACCAGGAGGAGCAGCAGCAGCAGCAGCAGCATTGTGTAACGAGTAGTGTTGTTGGTATGTTACGAACATTCTCTTCTGCCATTGCTGTTACGCTTCCAGTTTTATCTCTCTTTATCCATCGCTTCTACCATCCCCTTCCTGTCCCCGGTCACAGTCCTGAGAGTGAAGGCAGCTCATACCCCCTTCCACCCTTCCCCCAACCTCAGCCCCACACCACAGCTCCCCCTCCTCTCTCTCTCTCTCTCTCTCTCTCTCTCTCTCCTCTCTCTCTCTCCTCTCTCTCTCTCTCTCTAACAGTGACTGTGAACAAATTAGAGCAACAAGTTACGATGATGTCAGAAGAATAGACAGATTAGAGGGTTTTCAAGGCGCAATAATTTGCGATTCTTTGGTATCCCTCAGGAGCTAAAGAAGACTTCGAAAGCTGTGCTAGATTATTACTGACACATGAACAGCGTTGACAGCTCTAAAGTGTGACAGAGAACGACATTGTGCGTGCACATAGGGTGGGCCATGCCAGACCAGCGAGTCAAGAACAATGATTGTTTGTTTCATGCAATGGCAAGACAAAATGAAAATATTGCGCGATCGCGAGCTACGACACGAACTGGAGAAAAGAGGTGTTAGATTAGCGAACGATCTTACAAGAAGACAGCAGCAACAGTAGCCAAGGCAAAACAAGAACGGCATGGCAGCCTACTTTGTCCGGGGAAAACTGACAGTAGGACCACGAAGACCCGATCCACGATCGTATGCAGAGGTGCAAGGCGGATACACGATCTGTCACAACACTTCGAAGTACTGGCACAGATGGAAAGTCTGCCGACACTCACGTGCAGGTGACAGTGGCACGGGGATTCCCCTTCGCGTCACTGTGACGTCAGACAACAAGCAGCCAATGGGGAGCGGCAGAAGGAGTGAGGCGGAGAAAGGAGTCAGCACGTGCTGGGGGATGGTGGCCGTGCCGATCACCTACGGTCAGCGTGAAGCCGGGGAAGCAAGCAGCCAACCAGCCGTGACACCAACACACAGTTGTGCGGATTCTCCGAACGTGCGAACGCCTTCTTCGACACCTGTGTTCGTGCAGAGCACGATCTTGTGACGTGTTGCCTAACCAGAGCCGGATCCTCCGACCAGTTCACGTCACCGCGAGGCGGGGGCCGTATCCCAGTGTGTGCGTGTGTGACGGACAGGAAAACTCCCACCATGGATCACGGTATGGACAGGGGAAGGGGTGGCCACACACGGTACAGGACGAGGGTCTGGGTCGAGAAAACAAACTGGCATTAATTCTTACCTGGCCAAAGATGTCCGTGGGAGATCTTTGAGATCAAAAACGTGCTCAAAATAGGACAGGCTAGACTATCAGGAAAAAGAACTGACGTTTCTTAATTATAACATAGAAAAATTTATACACTAAACTTAATGATGCTTCGTTCATTAATTATATAAATGGTTTGATTTGTGTGCCTCACTGAGACATTTGTTCATGAAAAGTTTGATTTCTCTGGTGTGTTTATTGATTTTGTAAAATTTCATGCTCCAGCAAAGAAATTATCATATCAAGGTCGTTATCTGGCGGTGTATTGCTAATTGGTGAAGAAAATATATGAAATGTTTGTCACTCAGGTCAGTGTAAATTGTGAATAACGTGATAGCCCTGAATGTTAGCAAATCATTGTTTAATACAACTAAGGATGTTCTACTGATTGCATGTTATGTAGTACCAGGGAGGGGCCGATATATAACAACTATGCAATTAAAGATGGAATCTTGATCCTTTGAAGATAATATGTTAGACATTACAGAAAATAGGGATGTAAATATTCTGTTATTGGTGATTTGAATGCACGGACTGGACGTCACAACCCAAACTGGAGCCTATGTCAAATTTTACACCTGGAGATGATGATAGCGATGATGATGAAGACTGTGATGTTGATGGGAAGGGTGATTATAAATATTGATGTCTATGATGGTGATGATTCATATGATGAAGATGGTTGTACTGAAGATGACCATAAAAGGGACAATGAAAATGATGTGTTAAAGCGCCGCTCTAAAGACTTGTATGTAAATAAGTTTGGTAAATCTTTGTTAGATTTGTGTTTTATGTTTGATCTAGATATTGTGAATGGTACATGCAATGATGATTCGAAAGGAGAGTTTACATTTGTCACCTAATGGTAGTAGTTTAATTGATTATTTCATTGTCACTAAAGATTACTAAGAAATTGCAGAATGAAGGTTGGCGATTGTTTATTTTCCTGGCATTTACCTGTAAACTAACATGGAAAACGGTAGTATGAACGTAAGAACAGAGCATCCAGTATGTCATACAAAGAGCGCTTTATTTGGTCTGAAGAACATGCAGACATATAAGGAGGAACTAGATTCAACAGTTTCAAACAGTGCTGCGATGAAGCTACAGAGCAATCTTAATGTAAATATCAACACTGGTTTTAGAATATTTTGTGAAAGCTTGTATAGTGCAGCTGCATGTATGGTAAGGACCAAGGTAAAAAACAAGAAAGAAGTGACGATTGGTTTGATTTTGAGTGCGAGAATAAGAAAAAACTTGTGAACAGGTGCTTGAAGCGATATCAAAGAACCAAATCTGTAACACTGAAAAAAGAACACAAAGCAACTTACGTTAGGAAAGGAAAGACTATAATTTACTGAAGAAAGATGAAAGAAAAGAATTTGATGAAAAACAAATTAATAGATTGAAAGCATCTGTTAACGACCCTAAATTATTCTGGTCTACCATTTCGATCGATCAGTAGAAAACCAGTAATTTATAATGAAATCAGCTCGCAACAATGGTAATGAACATTTCTACAGTGTATTTAATGGATTTGATAACGATTGTGAAGATTTGAGCGTAGATATCGATAGTGACGAGCAAATTACTGGCGAACCATTGTTTTAATGACCAGATAACAAGAAATGAAGTCTTAAACATATAAAAACACATCAAATGTGAAAAAGTGCGGCCAGACAAAGTAGTTGGAGAAATGTTCAAATGTGCTAACTCTGTTGTAGTTGATTTCTTGGTTGATCTTTTTAAACTCAGTGTTTGATAAGGGAATCTTCCCAGAATCTTGGTCTAAATAAATAATAGTTCCTCTGCACAAGAAAGGTGATAGTAATAATCCTGACAACTATCGAGGTGTTGCACTGACGAGTATTATTAGTAAAATGTATACACATATACTCAACAAAAGATTAAAACGTGGGCAGAGAGAGAAGAGAAAAATAATGGAAGAGCAGGCTGGATTCCGATCCAAATATAGTACAATAGATCATATATTACTCTGTATGCTTTAGTACAAAAATACTTATTAACAA
>CM031612.1:74957165-74972165 GCA_018398815.1 Conus ventricosus | reverse complement strand
TCAAAGTAGACATAGCAACAAATCAGAAGACGTTAACTGAAAGCAAAAATTTCAATGACTCATCCTTCTGTTCGGAACAAGATCAGAACGGGAAATGTCAGATCTTTGGGGATCTGACAAAAAGGGGCTTTTTGTCCACAACATGCTTAGCTCTAGCCCTCGTAACGGCGGCTAAAGAGAAAGGTTCACCAGAACATCACAAACTCACCGCTCACAGAAACTCCAGCAGATTACCCACAATGAGATCTGCAACAGGGCTATCCAAGACACAACAAGTCAAATCGCCCACAAAATAAGGACAACTGACTGAAACTGTAGCCAGTGGAAACTCATCCACACGACCACCAAAAGAAACACACTTCACTGTGGTTCCTAGCATCTACTGTCAAAACTAACCGTTTGCGAACCCACAAATAGTAGCACCAGTATCACCGCAGAACAGAACTCAAAGTGCCTTCACAAACCAACTCCAAATGCAATTTGCCTGTGAACTCCCCACAGCTAGACAAGCAAAAGGAGTATCAAGAACAGAGCAACAACACTGGACTTTTTGCTGTCAGCTGAGTTCTCAACAAAAGTAGAGTTACCAACCACAAAAGGACACGGTCTGGGTGGCAAAGGGTGCAAACTCTACAAGGCTTCTACCTGACCTCCATGACACCCAGCAGCCACATGCCCTGTCTTTTTCACAAAAAACACACAACACTTGCAAACTGATCAGAAGCACTTTCGAGGAACCTTACTGCCAGAGGTTAAAAGGGGGTTTGAAACGACCACGATAACGGCTACCGCCAAATTATTTCCACGCCCAGCTGAGTAACCAAAGCTCTGATGACCACAATAACAGCTGCCACCAAGTTACTTCCACGATCAGCCGAGGAACCAGAGTAGAGGCCACTGTTTGAAAAGTAAGTATCGTTTCCTCTGTCAACTGACCACAGTACGGAGTTCTATCAGACGACCGGGGGTATGCATTTCTGTCCAAAATGCCAGGATTTTGTACCCAACAGAAGCAAAAATGTTTACATCAGCTTTCTAAAAGCACCTTAGTTGGATGAGCACGTCTGTATGACTCGCAGACTTGATCATTTCATCAAAAGTTTTCACATCTCTCTCACACACAAAAGGGCCAAATCCTTAGGACACACTCTCCAAAAACTGTCACGCAAAATAAGATCCACCATTTTCAAAAGACTTATCAATTTTTGACAAAGAGACCCAACGGTCAAACAAACGCCTAAGTTTTAACTGCAAAGGTCTCGAAAGGTTCATCGGGGCTAGGCTTAGCCCACGAAAACGCTTACAAAACCATCTGGATACATTGAAATTTTTTCAGCAAGCTCTCTTTCAAAAGCTCGTAAGACAAAACATTATTTTCAGCGAGACTGTGATAGAGAGTTAAAGCAGAACCCTCAAGTAGTGCAACAGGTATGTTACCCACAAACTCTCAGACCATCCCAAGGAACAGCAAGGTTTCAAAAGAAACAAATAACTGTCTTATCATCAGTTCTTTCTTTAAAAGGGGGCAATTTAGGAAACGTTGGCGAGGGGCGTTAACCTGGGAAAAAACCCGAACCCTGACTCTCACTTTTCCTGTCCTGAGACTGCATCCCGCTGAGAAGTGACTTGAAACTGTATTTTTTAGTTTCCTCTATCTCTTGCATTCTTTTTGTTTCCTCTTGCATTCTTTTTGTTTCTTCTTGCTCTTGTAAATTTTTTATCTGCTCTCTTTTAGTTTTCTTGTATCTGCTCTCTTTTATTCTTCTTTCAATCGCTCGTGTTCTCTTTTAGTTATCTCTTCTTCCTGCATTCTTTTCATTTTTATTCTTTTCCCTCTTTCCATACTTGAGCAATTTCATTTATCCACATAGGCCAAAAGATCTTCTCCTCCAGACCACATACCTTACCTCGTTGTAAAAAAATAGCAAAAACTTTGTCCTCGTCCCCAAAGGACACAACGGACTTTTTCCTTAGCCTTCTGTGCATGATGAAAATATGAAATAATGTCCTGTCAAAACCCGACACACACACTAGTGGATCAAATACAAACAATTGCTATCACAAGCAAAAAAGGTTTGAAACCTCTGTCCACTAAAATAATAAAGAATTCCAAAGAAGATTGGTTTTTTTCAAACAAGCATTAACGACAAACACTCTTAAAAAGATTAAGTATTTAAACCCAACCCAAAAAAAATAGAGATAAACAATAAACAGAAATTAAGGGATTTTGTAGAAAGAAAAACACAATTGGTAATCAATGCCAAAAAATCAGCAACAAATATAGATCAAGCAATGACATGAGAGTAATATCGACTATAATCAATGTACTGTTGTTTTTTTTTTTCACACACTAAGCATTCAAATGAAACAACTAATAAGTTTTTATAAATTTTTAAACTGGTTCAGGGGAGCCACTCACACACCCACCATTCAAAGAAAGAACCCTAAGAATGCTGAAAAAGCAACACAATCCCCAAGTAAAGATAGAAACAGAAATATCAGAGAGATGACTGAAGATAAATAAAATTAAAAGGCCCAAAAAAGGAAGGAAGAACTAGGAACTAGGCCCCCGTATCTCCAGAAACTATACAAGGGAGATACCCCGTTATGTTGGAGACGGGAAAGAAAGTAGACAAAACACATAAAACAAAACAAACAACCCAATTGTTCCAAAGGAAAGTCTGTGAACGGACCTATCACTTCTAATTGGACAATTATAGGTGTACAAAAACAAATCCACACTAAGGGTATTTTTAATTCAATAAACAAAAGACATTTAACTACGGGTCACAGAGTTACGGATGGTGTGCGGTGCGTGTTTTGTTGTCTGACTCTCGCTCTCAAAAGTTTGGAATGCGTGTAATAATTATTCCCCACACACACCCACACCATACGTACTGGATTAGCCAGGCAACACACGAGTTAGATTTCTTTTCTTTTAATTATGCTGCCTGAACCTAAAACATACATTCATGTGAATTTGGGACAAATTAATATACACAACACAGCATATAGATCAAGATATCAATACATAGGAACTTCAATCATCAATATCATATTACATATCTTGATATCACTCACAGATCTCGCCGGCGCCTTCCACATGTCTCACATAATACAGTCAACAGCTCGGTTCCACAGTAACCCAAGCCACAGTCTACAAAACTAAAAGAAGACAAAGAAGGATAACCAAGGTCCCCCCATGAAAGCACAGCCCTTCACAAACACAACGTGAAGAAGAAGAAAAACAGGTCCCCCATACAACAAGCACAATAAATCACGTCGAACTATCAGAAGAAGAACCGCAAATTTACAAGGGGACAATAACCATAGCAAGAAGAACCGCAGATTCACAAAGCACAGCAATCCACAGAAGAAAACCGTAATTCATAAAGCACAGCGATCCACAGATGAAAACTGAAGATTCATAAAGCACAGTAAACCCTAGAAAGAACCGCAGATTCATAAAACACAGCAACCACAGATGGGAAAAACTGCAGATTCATAAAGCGCAGTAAACCATAGAAGAACTGCAGATTTACAAAACACAGCAATCAATATTGAATCCCGGAAACACAATAAACTCGATTCGACGTACCGGTGTCTAAAACAAATAGACTCTTTCCCTGGTAGTCGCGACTATAGTCGCGCTGGGTTTGTTTTATACTGTCGACTGGTAGTCGCGACTATAGTCGCGCTGCACAGTGACGCAAATCAGCCGCTTGGGGTTATTGTTCTTGGCTTAGAAACCAGGTCAGGGGCGCTACAATTTGTGGAATACAGGCTAGAGGGGCCCTGCAACCTGTATATTCAGTGTTCAGGCAATGTTTTCAGTGTCTGTGCTATGATTATACAGACTGCTTGTCGAAGCGTAAACAAAACCACCAAGATGGCGGCTGCGCGAAACGTGGATCGTGGTAGGAATGTTTTTCAGGACTTTTCGAAGATTTTTTCCGCGATGTAGAGAATGTAGATGAAGAGGATGGTAACTTAGAAGATTTACAAGCTGTTCTACAAAATGTGATGCTTGAGGGCGACACCAGAGACATGAATCAAGCCCCAAACAACAGAGACTTTGAAGATGATGAAGATGAGTGTTGGAGTAGTGAAGGGGGTGATGGAATAATCAACATGCCGTTCGAAGGTGAAAGCCGTCTGCTTGTTGACAACTTTCCTGCCAATCCTCATCCTTTGGACTATTTTCAGCTTTTTGTTGGTGACGATATTTGAGGTCGATCGTGGAGCAAACCAACTTGTACGCTCAACGGAAAATTGAAGCCGGCAATCTGAAGCCCAACTCAAGATGAGCCTTTTTTTTGTGCGAGCCTCTCTCTCCTCTCCCTCTCTCTGGCAAACGCATGCACGCACACATGCACACACACCATTATTTTTTCATTTAGAATTCAGGTAAGTAAAAATGCCTTTTTGTCTTTTAGATAATTGATTGCTAATGTAATGTGATGAGTGGGCGTGTCTGCATGTGCATCTGACATATGTGTGCGTGTTTGTGTGTGTGTGTGTGTGAGCGTATGTGTGTGTGTATGTGTGTGTGTGTGTGTGTGTGTGTGTGTGTGTGTGTGTGGTGTGACAGCCCTGATATGGCCTCCGTGGTCAGCAGGGCTATAAACCCCAAGAATGAATGTGTGTGTGTGTATGTGTGTGTGTGTGTGTGTGTGTGTGTGTGTGTGTGTGTGTGTTTGTGTGTGTGTGTGTGTGTGTGTGTGTGTGTGTGTGTGTGTGTCTACTTGACTGCTGTGGATTACATTTTTGATCAAGTTGTGCATATTGGTGTGATTCCGAATTGGATTACCTGTATTCTCCAATATAATCCAGGTGAGTGAATTACAGTTGACCACTAAATCACTAACATTGTGTTTTTTCGTATTCTTTGTTCATTTCTGTACATTTTTCATTCTGGGTATATTGTTCAAATATGCACAAGAAACAAGATAGAAGCCTATAAAGATGATGCACGTTTTTCTGAGAATTTCTGTCTGCTAATTCACCAGTGGCTCTTTAATATCTATAACGAATATATACCAGGTTAAGGGTTTTAACTTCTCCGTGTATTGATACTACAGTGTTCACATCAATAAATTCAACCCACCGACACACATGCGGTGGTACAATTAGAGCACATAAATAATCTTTCAGGAGTTTTAAGTCACTCTCGGCGACACAGCCTTCACAACATTTTTATAACAAATAAATTTTCTGCTACATATTCCGCTGGTACCGTCATCAAAAGCATCCCACATACACAGTGAACATCGATGCACTACTGACTTGAAAGTCAGCCTCTCCACATAGTAACACTACGGAGAAAACGATGATTAAAACAAAATAAATTAGACTGGATACCAAAGCCTCGGCCGTTAGTTCTTGCTCTCTTCCCTTGTCTCTCATTATTATTTTCGTCATGTAGTTTCTATGTCATTTCCAGTTGACGTCATAATTTACGTTGACGTCACATTTACCAAATAAGCGTCGTTTTACATTCTGTTTCGTGTGTTTAATTGTGCTTAGGATTTGTTTCAGTAACGCTGCACTCTGCTTCAGCCTTCTATCGATTTTAAAGCGTGGATGACCTATGACAAACTGTAGCTAAATGATGACAAGACTTATTCATTGCGTATGGCTTGTCCCAAGGAGACTTAGTATCTTCACCATTTCTTTTCCCCAGAATGTCTGGTGGTGGAAACAGTGCTCTTTATGTATCGCTCACAATCTGTGCTTAGCCTTGATATCTTTCTTTATCAGAATATGAGTTTTTAATATCACATTCCACAGTCATATATGCCCAGCTGGTTACACTGAGTGGCCTGAATTCAGCTTCATTCGTCATTATATGTTGACTGCCGCAACGAAATCATTACTGTCTCCTTTGCTCTGTCCAGAATCGATAATGACCATTCTCAAAACATCGGACTCACAGGCATTAAAGAAGTCAGGACAATACTGCCCTTAGTTTCATACATGTTCAGATAGAACACGTGTCTCGGCTGTTCGCCTCGCTTCGCTGGCTACCTGTCACAAACAGTATCAATAACAAACTTTCAGCTTCAACTTGTTTATGAAACTTCCTCTTCATAGTAAACCTGGATTTTTTCCAGTCCAAGCGTCAGCTTCAGCCCACATTTGTGCTTGAAAGCTAATTAATTCCAGTAGTAAGGGCAAAAAAACAGAGGTCGTTTGCCTATCAAGCTCGCTGTATTGAAAACAAAACTGCCTGTAACTGATTCAATACATAAAATAGATACCTGTTTAAAAAGTCACACTTCAGACGTGATCATTTTCATCATAGATATCCATGCGTAGTAATCTGTCCAGTACGCATGCGCGCACGAGTGCGGCGGGAGGGGAAGTGAGGGGAGAGGGGGTGTACGTGTATGCAATGCGTATGTAGAAGACGTGGATGCGGGGAGGAATGTGGGGGGGGGGGGGGGGGGGGGGGGGGGGGGAGGCGAGGAAGATTGAACAAGATCGTCTATTTGTTTTGTTTTGTGTTTTGCATCTTTTGAAAGCGCTGAGAGTTTATTGTTTAGATAATGCGTTATATACACGTTTATGACGATGATTGTGATGTTGAAGACGATGACAATTATCATTTTTATTATTGTCAACCTATTATCATCATCATTCTTTTTATCATTACTGTTGTTATTACTATTGGTGCTGGTGGTAGTGGTGGTGATGGTGGTGGTGATGCTGCTGCTGCTGATACTGCTGCTCTTGCTGCTGCTGCAGTTGTTGTTTTTTGTTGTCGATGGTGGTGTATTATTATAAAGTTGATGTTAACAACCGCTGCCTTCTCGCGCACTTGATAAAATGAAACATGGATGAAACATGCATGCTTCTCTCTGCACGTCACTTTCAAATCCAGACAACGCAGCCGCTGCACCCCCATAACGTTCGCTTCTTTAAACACGCAGCTTTCGAACCATCAGTGATGCATGATCTACAGTCCACAGAGAGAGACAGACAGACAGAGACAGGCAGACATACAGACAGACAGAGACAGGCAGACATACAGACAGAGACAGAGAGACAGAAACAGAGACAGAGACATAGACAGAATGAATGAATGAATGGTTTCTCACGGTAAGCTTTACACAGCCCATTCACAAGAGTGGGAGACGGGGACGGGGGATGGGGGGGGAAAGGATGGGGAGGGTAGGGACTATGTATAAACGAAAATCATAGATAAACATGACCAATACATAGCAAGAAAGATCATCGTGACGAGGAATCCAGATCACGGAAAAGCATCGAATTCAGTTATCAACACCGAACATTAATAACAAGTTAGATTTTCAAAACGTTTATGAAGAATTGCGATGCGACAATGCAGCAGTCACGATGGATCGCCAAGATTTCGGTTTTCGCCCTCTGTGTTTCGTATCACGCGGCCTCTCAGTTCTTCCTTCAAGGAACGCAAGCGGTCATCCATTTTCCTTGTTGTTTCTTCCAAAGATGTCATGATGTCTCTTCTTGTGATATTGAACTCTGAACTCTTTAACTCTGAAAAAGTTTACTGCAAGGCCACCGGCCTGTATGCAAAGGAGGTACATGTATCATGTAAAGACACAAAATGAGGAAAAGAACTCACACATACCAAACTATAAAGAATCTACAAAAACAAAAATATATCATTTCCTAACTGCATAGGATAAACCAACTGAGACTGAGAGATTGCTTTCAGGTATTTTCCATGCAGTTTCCCCATTTTACCCAATTAATACTAAACAACATAAATATTACACAGTTGAAATAGATTTCGCAGTTTCTTCTTCTCTCTTTTTTAAAGCATAATAAATAAACAGTGCTACAGAACGTGTAATAAACCTGCTTTCGCTCTGCAGATATAGTGTCAAATGTGTATTTTCGTCTAAATTTCTAGAAACTTTCGTCAAATACCTTTCTCTAATTTCCTGATATACTGGACATACAAACAAAAATGGTGTTCGTCTTCTGTAACCTTACAAAATGGGCAAGAGTTTGATTTTTCTATATACCTTTTATGAGTGCTAATATCGCATATACCCAATCTGAATTTGACAAAAGCTGTACGACATTTGATTATTGAAATGGCAATTTGTGCAAGGTGTCTGTCTTCTTGTGATATTGTCGGCATGTGCTGGCGTTGACATCATGAAATCAGAAGAATCTTCACAATCACTGCTACTATCTATCATACACATGTTTGCTTCTGCGACAGAGGATTCAGTTTCACGTTGAGATGGAGTGTGTGTCGTGGTTACTAATGGACTGTCTTGGTGTCTTTCGGCATCAGAAATATCTTCTACATAATCTTCATTCACACTTTGTTTGTCCACATCCCTGTCATTATGGAATTATGATTTGGGAACAACAGCAAAGCCACAGCCTGACTTGTCCTGCCTCGGCCCCGGCACCAGCAATCCACAGGGAGACGCCAATGTCAAGTCGTCGTGAGGAAACCACAAAAGGAGACACCGCACTGCTGTCGAGTCTTTTTCGGTGGTGTTCAGTGGTGTCTGTTCTGATCCCGAATGTGCAGGACATCACCTACTAATGCCACATCTAACGACAATCATTGCGTAGTCGCGGCGCCAGCGTCAGTGAGCTCACCTTCGGAAGGGTGTCACAACAAAACAGATATTTGACCGCAGATCTGTAAAAAAAAATAAATAAATGTCTTTGATGATTCTCAGAAGATTTTGAAAAAAGAATACCAGAATAACTATCAACAACGCTTCGGTCATAGACCGTCTTCAGGACTTGTGACATAAAAAGAAAAACAAATGAATACGTATAGGAATTGACGTATGAAAACATGTACGTAAACGGACGATGACGTGTCACAACATCCATCCTCTTACAGTCCCCATAAACTTGTTAACGCCGGTGACACCGACAGAACCTGACTAAAGGCACAGACTTGGAGGAGAGGAAATCCAAACTGAGGTCACCCTGAGAGCATACAATTATGGGCCACAGTTTGATACTTCTGTTTAATGCTGAATGATGTGGATGATGACGATGATACTATAAATTTACAATCTGGTCTGAGATCTCATGACAAGACTGTGCTTTGCGACTATTTTCATAATATATCCCGGCACCAACCAGGTCCGAGAAATACCGACACCTGCAGTGTTGGACAGGAAATGTGAGCAATACTCAGAAACGCATCCATTAAGTGGACAAATTTCGACTGTGTGGTCCCCGTCTTCCCAGATAGGCCCATAGCAAACTCAGCTCTTGGCAGTAGCCGCGTGGTGCAGGAACATCTCGTAAGTATATAGCTCTGTTGGGAATCGAATACACGACCTCTCAGCCGGGGAGTCCGCGACGCCAACCACCTTGCTACAGCGGCCTGTGACGCAGACAATTATAGAAAATAGTCCGGAATATAGGGAAAAGATAGGGGTATAGAAGAATAAGAAAAGGAGTAACAAGATGGCGTAAAACAGAACAGGAATAGGAGAGAAACGGAGAAGGTGAAAGAAAGAGAAGAAGAGGAAATGGAGGAAGCTAAAAGAAAAAAGGAAGAATAAGAAACCAAAGAGAGAAGATGAAGAAGAGAAAAAAAAGAGGGAAAAAGAGAAGAGGAGAACATGATTTAAATAAAGAAGGCAGGCAAAAGAGAAGAGAAAGAGACATAAACAGAAGATACAGCAGGAGAGGAGATGGAAACTTACGAAGAAGAACAGGAGACAGGAGAAAAAGAAGAGGAGCGAGAAGGAAAAGATCAGAATGAAAAAGAAGAGGAGAGGGGCGGGGGAGAATAAGAGGAAGGGGAGGGGGGGGGGGGGGGGGGAATAGAGTAGGAGGCAGAAAAAGAAAGAGGAAGATAGAGAAGGACATGAAAAGGAGAGAGAAGAAATCAAAAATGCAATTCAACGTGTCGTCATCACCCACGGACTTGAAGGAGAATAAAAGTTTTAAAAACAACAAACCAAAGCAAAAATAACCAAACAAAAAAAAATCAAAACGAAAGAAGAAAGACGACAGTCTATTTCGACTCACGTTCCACGAGTGAGGAAGGTGAAGGCGGTTTAGGAAAGTGTGTGTGTGTGTTGTGTGTGTGTGTGTGTGTGCGTGCGTGCGTGCGTGCGTGCGTGCGTGCGTGCGTGCGCGCGTGCGCGCGCGCGCGCGCGCGCGCGTGTGTGTGTGTGTGTGTGTGTGTGTGTGTGTGTGTGTGTGTGTGTGTGTGACAGACAGAGACAAAGAGAGTGAGTGCATGCATGTGGGTGGGTGTGTGCGTGTGTGAACCTGCGCGCGCGCGCGAGCGTCTGTGTGTGTGTGTTTGTGTGTATGTGTGTGTACGTGCGTGCGAGACGTGCGCGCGCGCGCGTGCGTGCGTGTGTGTGTGTGTCTGTCTGTCTGTCTGTACGTAGGTAGGTCGGCAAGAAGGGGCACTGAAGAGTCTGTTGAAGCCTACTTTCTATTCTCCCATGCATATCCTGTCAACAAGTGTTCATTCAAGTAAAGACCACCCCTCCACAAACAGCTTTTCGTCATCTACACATTTCTGCTCAGAGTCGTTCCAAATGTGTGTCGTCATTTTACAAAATCTGGGCTAATAACATTCATTTTTTGTTTGACGTTTTTTTTTTTTTTTTTTTTTTTTTTATAGGTGCTCACTTTTGTCTGCACCATTGATTATTTTTTCTTGATTCCAGTCTCAAAGCCAAACCCAACGATGCGTTCGCATTAACTGGTGTCTATCACTGTGAAAAGACAGTGTGTGGGCTACTTAATGTGCTGCTTTCGTGTGGCCCTTTTCATCACAAAATCATGAACACTGTATTTGGCATATATATATATATATATATATATATATATATATATATATATATATATATATATATAATATATATACTCAACAAACATACTACGGTATTGCACACCAGCTTTTTCTGGGATAACATTCTTCCTAAAACCGAAAAGGCAGAGGAGTCAAATTACACTTTCGCGGTCACTGAGGAGAAACAAACAGGTTTCGAAATATCGGTATCTGACCAGGAGTTATATGTTAGTGGGTTTCCTCCCCATTGGAAACTGTCTCCCTCTTGGAGACTATAAGCTTGCTGAAGGCTCATTTTGAGAAGCATTTATTTTATTTTTCCCATTCGCCCACTCAAGCACATACTGTTAGTTAGGCAGAATTATCTACCACTGCAGATATGAAAGCTTGTTTCCCCTATTTCTTCAATCTAAGACATAAGAGCAAGCTTTGTTTATAATTGAATATATATGTGATGGTGTGGAGGGGTAAGGGGTGTGCAGGTGAAGACAGGCAGATGGTGATATGTGCAGGAACCAAGGGACAGCAGCCGGTCAAGAAGACAGTGGACGAAGCAGAGTTTTTCTCCTTTTATTTGCCTTCTATAATAAGCTCAAACCAGGAACGCAGCCTGGGAGCAATCTCTCTCGCACAGCACTCAGCACACTGAGCACTCTCTCTGCCTCTCACGCCAGTCGCTCACATCAGGGAACTCTCTAGGGGAACACTGCTCCATTCTCACACAACGCTCTACTTTTATAAGACTGTACGGGCCGCAGAGCCAGCAACACGGTGCCAGAGACGAAACGGGCCTCGCGAGGCCGGAACCAACAGAATTTTGTGTTTTCTATGGCAGCTTCAGTGTTGTCTGGCTCGCTGTCCGTTCAAACTATTAACACATATTTACTATCGATGAAAACCTCAGAACACAAGGAATAAAATGCAGTAAGTCACATTTGACAATTTTGTTCCTGTACTAAATCATTGCTGATTAATGTCCTAGAGTGAAGCCACTTTTAACGCGTTTACGTCATATTTTCCTCTATTTCAATAAAAGATACTGAAGAGCGTGAAATAATTTTACAATGAATGAATAGCTGGCATTTCGCTCTTTTCATACATATAAACTTCATTTTCCGAGACAGTGTCTAAGTGGAGAATTCTGTTATTAAAAATTACTAGAAAACACAGCTGACTTTTCACTTCGCCGGGCTGTCGGCGCCTAGTTTTGACACAATTTCCAACTGAAAAATACTCTGTTGAAATGGTCTGTTAAATAATAAATTCTACACATTTCCAGTTGTATTCATAACAGAAATGGAGTCATTATCAAGATTTCGATCGGGAAGTCCGAATTTCGTAGAATGATAATTTGGATCAAAACTCCGACAATGAACGAAGAAGGCGACTTGCTCAAGGGAACCGGCGTCATCAGTCATTTCGTATAGTCGCAAGCCTGTGCGGAAAAGATCCTGAGCATGCGATATACGAAATGAGAGCTCATGGACATTACTTTTAACATGCATCTTCAGATTCTTCGGTTTTCCTCTTACTTTTTGTAAAATCAAGAATTATTCAATATTCATTCGACAGACAATTGAAAATGGCGCCAAGATTGCTCGTGCAAAATCCCAGTTTAGAGAAAATATTGGGCTTCTCAGCCCAGTACGGTTGTAATGAATCAAATACATTAATTTTTGTGACTTTAGCGACGTAATACAACTATGTAGGTTCTGAGGTATTCATGATTTAAAGAATTTACACAATAAAAAAATGAGATTCGACCAAGGGAGGTAAGGGGAAGATAACTCTCGAACAAAACATTTTCATCCGAAAGGTAACCAAAAGAAATATATACACTGTTTAGCACCGGCTACATATATATTATATAATATTATATATATATATATATATATATATATATATATATATATATGACGAAAAGCTGTTTGTGGAGGGGTGTCTTTATTTGAATGTGTGTGTGCTGGGTGTGTGTCTATCTCTCTCTCTCTTCTCTCTCTCCTCTCTCTCTCTCTCTCTCTCTCTCTCTCTCTCTCTCTCTCTATATATATATATATATATATATATATATATATATATATATATATATATATGTGTGTGTGTGTGTGGTGTGTGTGTGTGTGTGTGTGTGTGTTATACATAGATCTGTCTCTGTGTGTGTGTGTGTGTGTGTGTGTGTGTGTGTGTGTGTGTGTGTGTGCGATAAATCTGTGTTCAGTCAGTTGCTTCTCTGCTGGGTAGAGACCGCATTAAATTAATGGCCCAATTTCGAAAGAATGCAAAAATTAATTATAACTGTTATATCTATTACTATCATCAAAACAATTGTCATTTTTTACAATATTTCTGACATTCCATCTTACAACTTTTCCAGCCTCCTATAGCATCAACTGTCATTACTATATAGTTACAATTATGATTATCATTAAAGCTATTTATATAGATATCATAGTTATCAATATACCTATTACATTCCGTCCTTCCCATAATTTATACCTTCCTTCTCCTCTTCGCGCTTCCTGTCCTCCCTCCCCTTCCTCCTCTTCTTTTTCTTCCTCCCTTCCCTTAGTATTAGAATTAGTACTATTATTGTCACTACTATTATCAATATCATTGTTATTAGAAAAAAATGATCCTTTTTCTTCTTTCTTTAAAAATATATTTCTGCATCATAATTTTATTATCAGTGCCATTATTACAATTACCGTTGCTGTAGTTGTTAGCATTATCATCATTACTATTGACACGATTGTTATTATTGATATTACCATCCCTACCATTAACATCACCATCGCCATCACCACTAAGACCGTTGCCACGGCAACTATGCTGCTTAAGAATCCTCTAACCCACCCTCCTTTCTCCCACACTCCAACTTCTCTTGCCATATTATCACCAATAGTGGTAGTAATCCTGTCTTTTTTTGTCTTTTTTTAAAAAATATTTTGATTATCATCATTACTATTATCATTATTCCTATCAGTAACATAATTATCATCATTACTACCTCGACTCACACATTGTCTTCTTCCTGTAAGCCTCGTTTTCACTCAACGCCCATCTTGCGCTGAAGTGGATGAGGATAAGTGACTTCTCGTTCATTTTCGTTGTCCTGAGTGTTTTGTATCTTTTTTTTTCTCTTCCACGCACTTTACTCAGGTAGTACAAGAGCTTACATATGCGCAGAGAGAAGACAGTGCGTGGAGATTTTTACACATATATCATGAGCATATCTATGGATGACATACATAAACATTATTTTTTTCATATTTCAAATATGCAATGCAACTATGTTAACCAACGTACATAAGGCCATACATTAATGCATGGTAGCACGTATTTACTTACTTTAGAAGTACAGCTGTAGTCAGGCTGATCGCCTATCAGCCGGTCGCTGCAGTCAATGCTTGTCCCTTCATCTTCAATGTTTTCACACTCAACTAATAACAGGTTGGTGCGCGTGGGTTTGGGCGCTTGAAACCAGTCGGAGTCCAAGGAAAACTTATAATCTGCCCATGCTTTGTCGATCCTGGTCTTGAAGACGTTCAGTGTGGGCGCAGACACCACTCGTACAGGCAGAGAGTTCCAGGCATTCACTACACGGACACTGAAGAAATTTTGGCGGACTGCCTTTCTGACTGAGGGTTTTTTTTCAATTTAAGACTGTGGCCTCGAGTGCATGAGTGGGGGTCGCACAAAAGGATGTTCCCTGATACAGTATTATTCAGTCAGGTACTTGTAGCATTCAATCATATCACCTCTAACCTCCAAAAATACAGTGAAGGCAGATCCAGTCTTCTAAGACGTTCACGGTAGTCCATATGCTGAAACTCTGGGATGAGTCTGGTTGCCCTACGCTGAACTTTTTCTAGCTGTATTTAAAGCGAACAGACGTGCATGCATTTTTTCCAATCTAGATTTTTTTTAATCTTTTGTATCTTGCCTGAAGAAGACCTAAGAGGTCGAAACGCGTCGTGTTTTGTCTGGTGATTCGTTTGTCTACTTTTTTTTTTGTATTTTGGCGGTGCGCTTTTAGTTATATTTAAAATTTGTTTCGATATCCGCCTGCAGTGGCCTTACTTTGCTACTAGATCTAAATTTTATTTACGTAAAATGTCACGTGACATGGCTTTCACTAATGAATACAGCAATGGTTGTAAATGGTCGCAAAAGAAAATGTCGTTTGTAAAATGGAGGATATTGCTACA
>CM031612.1:74939665-74954665 GCA_018398815.1 Conus ventricosus | reverse complement strand
CGTCCCAGTAGTGTTACACTGATGTTGTGTAACACATGTGAAAACAGTGCAGGGTTCCAAAGGTGGCGCAGGATGGCTCCCAGCTGGTTGGTTCGGCAATTGAGGGCAGTTCTTCTCTTGAGTCCCACCAGCACCTTCGGGTGTATCTTTTTTATTTCCCACACAAATGTACAATATCACTTTTGGTTACATAAAACGTTGTTTTACAAGGGGGGGGGGGGGGGAGGGAGGTGCCCTGTGATTTCTGCTGCACTGTGGGTTACCGGGGGGGAAGGGGAGGGAGGGAGGTGCATTGCTGTGGGTGCAAATGATATCCCGCTTTCTGAAACTGTGTGGGAGTGATTTCCCTTTCTGACTGCCCTTTTTTTTTTTGTTCCCGATGTTGTTTCTTTGTTTTCGCGAAAGCGACAACCGTAGTGTGGAATTGAAGCCAAATTCCGGTTGGTAATGGAGATTGGAACGTTCGACGAAAACACCTCACATTCAACCACATTCGGAAACAGCCAACACAGCATGTTTGTACTGGCCATTAACCTGTCGGAACAGGTCAGAACCTTAATATAGATGCTTAAACGTTTTATTGGTTAACCCTGTTCATTTAGGTGGTCGCGGTCATGGTTGGACTAAGAAGGTGGACCTCTCATTGCTCAGAATGACGTCAGATTGATCCAATAGTTTCCAATGCTTCTTTTTTTTTCCTAGGGTGGGCCAGGGATGGAGGGGAAGAGAAAAGGTGTGGGGGGGGGGGGTGGCATGTCCCACCACGACCATCTCAGTGCTGCATTCCTCCCGACCACCTAGAAATTTAGGGGGGGGGGGGGGGTGCTTTTTATTCAGTGGGAAATCCTGGTTTGACAAAGGGTAAAACAGCCAGGCATAAAAGGGAACACTGCACATTGATAGAGTATGAGCTGGCACGAGAGTTGATCATCACATTAAGGAAAAACAAGATGCAAAGCATATAAACGTAATCCCAGTTTATTCTGAATACGCGTGAGATATTCCATAAAGAGGAAAAACCGTCTTGGGCTGGCGTAACCGTTAGTAATGGCTATTCTGGTAACATTGTCCATCATCTGTGACCTACAATGAACATACTTACAAATTTTCAGAAAGATCGGCCAAGAACTTGCTGAGATTTTCCATAAAGACGAAAACCATTATGGGCCGTTAGTAACGGCTATAACGGTAGACTAAAACATCGGGCATTATTCGTGACCCATAATGAACATACCTACAATTTTTCTGAAAGATCAGCCAAGTACTTTCTGAAAAATCGGCCAAGAACTTTCTGAGATTTTCCATAAAGAAGAAAATCATTATGGGCCATAAAGAAGAAAAACCGTTGCAGGCCGTTACGGCCGTTACAGCCGTTAGTAACGGCTATAACGGGGTAAACGAAACCTCAGGCATCATCCGTGACCCGTAATGAACATACCTGATAATTTTCACAAAGATCGGCCAAGTACTTTCTGAGATATTCCATAAGGAAGAAAAACCGTTACAAGCTGTTACAGCATTTAGTAATGGCTATAACGGTAAACTAAAACATTGGGCATCATCCGTGACCCATAATGAACATACCTACAAATTTTCAGAAAGAATCGGCCCAGTAGTTTTGTCTGGAGTGAGTGGAACACATTTGACCACGGCCGGACGGACACACCACACACACACACACACACACACACACACACACACACACACACACACACACACACAGAGCATTTCTTCGTTCCCATTGTAAAGTACTCCCTGTTCTATAAGAACTGAAAGTACAAAAAACAGAAGAAGAAGGGAGAACAAGAACAAGAAAAAATAGAAGAAGAAAAATGTTCGACCTGATCTAAGAAGAATAATGTTGCAGCCGTAACTAAGAAGAATTATGTTGCAACCGTAACTGGAAAGAAGAATGTTGGAGCCGACCTAACGAGCCTAATTTTTGGCCATGCCCTACCCCTCCCTCCTCTTCCACTACTATCCCCTCCGTCCCCACTGCCCGTTTCTTTCCCCACCCTAGTCTCAAATCTTACATGTTCGTAGTTGCCGTCTCTCTCTCTCTCTCTCTCTCTCTCTCTCTCTCTCTCTCTCTCT
This sequence comes from Conus ventricosus, assembly GCA_018398815.1. NCBI lineage: Eukaryota > Metazoa > Mollusca > Gastropoda > Neogastropoda > Conidae > Conus > Conus ventricosus. The sequence goes on along the minus strand of CM031612.1, from coordinate 74,952,571 downwards.
CTCTCTCTCTCTCTCTTTTGTTCTTCCTTCGTCTGCTGCAACTCCGAGATTCACCTTCGGTGAAATTTTTGCGGTATGAGACCGTTTTCAATCCCACCGTCTAGGCAGCCACATCCCGTCTGTGGAGATAATGTCTAAACACGCCGCCAGTGTGCATGACTTTTATTTTTGTGCCATCCAGTCCCACCGTCACAAGATGGCCCACTCTTTCCGAAAAGTGGAACAGGATTTGACACACATACAGGATCTCTTGTTGTCACGAGTTTGTCACGAGGCCTACGACGTTTGACCCATCTGGGGTGGCGGAATTATTCATTTGTTTATTATCGTTGTTGTTGTCGCGTGTCCGTCCCTCGGTGTGGCTTGTGGTGCGGTTGCACCTTGGTGTAGTTCAGCTCAAGTTCGGTTTGCTTTCTCTCTCTCTCTCTCTAATTCCACTGCCCGTGCTATTCATCCTGCAGGTTCACGGGTGGCTGGTACCTTTCTCTCGAACTTGCTGTCTATCGGCCTCTCACCTGTCTTTTTACCTGTCGCACGTGCTTCATTTCTGTTAGTTTGAGGTATGCTCACTCTGTGACGTAGCGTGGCATGTTGGCCGCCATCGCTTAGGCAGGTTTTCTCTTCACTCGAGCGGAAGATGTCTCTGGGAGCGCCTGCTCCGGTCCTGGTTCTTCACCTTATCGTCGAAGGTACAGTCGGTACCTTCATTTCCTACAGTCGGCCTGTATGAGAGGGACATCACTTCTTCTTTTTCCGCATCTGCGCTTCTGTCCTCTCGACGGGACAGAGGGCAGAGAGAGTCGTTTGACCCGCCTCTTCTGGGTCACCCACGGGTAGCTGGTAAGCATCAGTTTCGTGGTTCGTTAGTTGTTGTTTTTTTTTGTTGTTGTTAGCCGGCTTATTCTTCTCTTTTGCGCAATTTTCTTTTGTTTTCAAAATTGTAAAAAAGAAATATTGTTTGAGACCTTTTCTCTGGTTAATTCAATCTTTAACCTGGCCATTCTAAATTATATCCAAAATTCTTTCTCCTGCTTATGCATCTGGTGATGCGGTAGTCGTTGGGGATGGGAGAGAACCTGGTGATTCAGGGTTGGTACTTGCTTGGTCTCGCTCGTCCGCCCCTGTCACATTCGCCGGACTCTTATCCTTCGGCCACCGTCTGTTTGTGTGTGCAAGGAGAACGAGTTTTATGTTCGCGAGCGTGCGTACGCATGATTTGTCGTTCGGATGCGTGGTTGGAGATTTGTGTTATTTTGAAATGTGGCTATAAAATGTGATAATTATGCCATTGAATTATTATTTGCAAATGTGGTGGCAGTTATAAAGCGATAGTTGCTGTGTTGGTTTATTTCCTAAGAAAGGAAAATGTTAAGCGTGAGTGAGAGAAGGATGAAGATAATTCATATTTGTTTTATAGCCTGTTAATTTAATGCAGTCTTTTACCTGCTTCGTGTGAGAAGACTTTAACGAACATTCCTGATTTGGTTGGTTTGCTGTGTTATGCTCAGGTCTGTGTTGAGCTGGGGTTGTTGGTGTATTTAGTAGACCTCCCCTCGCCCATCATGCGAGTGGCTGTTAGGATTTAACAGCATGGTCAGACTGTACTGACGGCGGGGGTTCCAGTACCCTTCCCTCCCTTTCTTCTCTCCTCCCAGCTACCCTTTTCCCTCCTCCTGGGGCTTCACCCGGAGCTTGGACTGGTTGGTGCCACGCGCTGGTTGGGGCCACGCTCTGGTTGGGACCGCACACTGGTTGGTACCGCGCGCTGGTTGGGATCACGCACTGGTTTGGGACCACGCACTGGTTGAGGCCACGTACTGATGAAAAGCCCGTGGACTTGACTGGCCGGTCCTGATCCCTGTCCAGGACCTCCGCAACAACGCCACGTTCCCCCCTCCCCGGGCGCGCTCTCCACCGTCCGTTGTGCGTGTCAAGGGTGTCGGCCTTGAACGACTCTTCAAGAACCGACCCGGTTGGAGCACCTAGTGCGACAGGGTGCTCCCAGTAGACTTTGGAGAGGCAGGGGTGTGGAGGCACTCCATGGTGTGGAAAGGGATGGATGCTGGAAATGTTTCTTTATAATTGTGTATATGTCATATGTGTTGAAATGCCGTGATTGTGATTGTGTACGTCGTATAGCGAAATGTTTATTTATAATTGTGCATGTTGTGTGTGTTGGAATGCTTAATTGTGTGTATGTCGTGTGTTGAAATGCTTGATTGTGATTGTGCATGTTGTGTGTGTTGGAATGCTTATTTATGACTGTGTGTGTTGGTGTGAATAAATGGGGTGTTGTATCGTAATCTTTCTTGTGTGGTCTCTTGCGGGGCGTGTGAGGTCAGTCACTCCCTTCACTCCCACCTAGACCGATCCTGTCAGGGCAGACCTCCAGGGGTCGGTCGTGACAATTGTGGGGCTCGTCCGGGATGTGAAGGGCTCTGGCTGTCTCTCTCTCGTTTCGCAGAGTACCTGTCCGGTTCTGTCTATTTTGTATACGTTTAGTCAGTTTGTCGTGTTTGTTTGTGGGTGGTTGGCTGGTGACTCTAGCGTAAAGGGGAGTCTTTTGGTGGCCTGAGGGAACATCCATCGTGACTGGGAATCGAGTCGAGACGAAGGGGAATCGACCGCGTCCAGACCTCTTTCCGCCGGGTACCTCACGCAGATGCGGCCGTAAGTCTCGCCTTTCTGTTGCCACTCAGTCTGCTGTTCCTGTTTTTTGTTAACCAGTTTTCTTAACCGGGTGGTTGAGTACCGGTGGGTGTATCGGACGTTAGTGTCACTTTTTTCCCCCTCTCCGGATTTCGTCTGCCATTTTGTTTTTTTTCCGTGAGCCCCACCGCACTGTTGCTCGTGCTGTGGAGCGCGGTGTTGCCAGAGTGGGAGCAGCCGGACATTTTTTTTTTTTTTTTTTTCGGTGAGCCCCACCGCACTGTTGCTCGTGCTGTGGAGCGCGGTGTTGCCAGAGTGGGAGCAGCTGGAACACATCCGCACACACACACACACACATCCCTAAAATATTTGTTTCTTTCTAGTGGAATTGTCTTTCCCCTGTATTTGAGAATCGTAGGATATTGTTGTCATGGCAACGTCCGGTGCGGGTGGTATGGCGACGCATGCGTCGAAGAAGAAGGGTATTCAAAATGTAGTCCCTACTATTAGTACCAGTACTTCGACTACAGTGACTTCTACTTATTCCAGTGCTGTAGCAGATAGTCCAGTGAGTACTTTTACTACTTCTTCGCTAAGGGATCTTCCTGTCGAGACCCCGACTGGCACTTCCGCTCGGAAGCGTCAGAGTATAGCGAAGCAACTGTGGGCTTCTGTTGAGTCGCAGAAACCAAAGCCCTCTCTTCTCCGTGCTTCCCCTCGTAAGGAGTACGCCCAGGAGACTTTCCTCATGGGAAAGTCGAGACCCAAGAGACGGGTCAGACGGGTCATCCTCCCGTGTCGGGAGTGGTGAATCCTTCCCAGGACATCACCTCTGTCCTGATGTTTTTGGAGCGACAGCGACGTGAGGATGAGGCCCTCCGTAGGGAAGAGGCAGTCAGGCAGGAAGCCCTGCGGAGGGAAGAGCTAGATAGGATGGAGGCTCTGCGCAGAGAGGAGACTGACAGACAGGAGATTCTGCATAGGGAAGAGGCTATGCTGCGCAGAGAAGAGGCTGCCCGACAGGAGGCCCTTCGTAAGGAAGAGGCTGCCAGACAGGAAGCTCTGCGTAGGGAGGAGGAAACTCGGCGTAGGGAGGAGGCTGCCAGACAGGAAGCTCTGCGTAGGGAGGAGGAAACTCGGCGTAGGGAGGAGGCTGCCAGACAGGAAGCCCTCCGTCGGGAAGAGTTGGATCAGCGTAGGGAAGAGGCTGCCAGACAAGAGGTCTTACGTAGGGAAGAGATGGAACAACTTCTTTCGCGGGCTCCCGCATCTGTAAGTCAGGGGGTTAATCACTAGGCAGGTGATAGAGTTAGAGGCCCAAAGTTAAAGCTTCCAGAGTTCAGACCTAGTGAGGACATTGAAAAGTTCTTAGAGCATTTTGACAAAGTGGCTAGTTCATATCAATTGTCTGAGGAACAAAAGGCCATGCACCTTTTTTCTGGATTGTCAGGTACTGCAAGGGAGTGTGTGCTCACTCTAAATGAAGGCGCGTCTTATGCAGACATGCAGTTGGCTCTGCGTAAGCGTTTCCACCTTACCCCAGAGACGTACAGGGGGAAATTCAGGTCCATGAAAAAGAATAACGATGAGACCTTCGTACAGTTTGGAGATAGGCTGCGTAAAACGCTAGGGTATTGGCGTCAGTTGGCTAAGCTGGAGCTTGAGGATCTGATTCTCATCGAACAGCTGACCAACACCGTGTCCCCAGAGTTGAAGATCCGTATAGGCGAGACAGCACCTCAGGATTTCGCGGCTGCGATTCATACCGCTGAGGTGTTTGCTGAAGCCCGTAGGGCTTATGGGCACCGCCCAGATACGGACAGGAAGACCCTCACGGGACCTAGTGGCAGTAGGGCACCGGCGACTGCTAGTGGGTCGAACAAGGCAGGCAATTCATCGGGATTTCAACACCCCGGTTCTGTTTTCTTTGTGGTCATCCCGGCCACATTAGGAAAGATTGCCCTAAAGCCGCCGGTAGTTATGGGGCTAGTCCTTCCCAGCGTCCTCGTGCCTCGGGTAACGTGGGGTCCATCCCAGCTTCTGGTGGTACAGAGTGCCCGGGGTTTCTTTCTGTTGTTGGTTCTTCCTTGGTCGACACCATCAGGGATTCGGAGCATCAACGCTCTTTGTGGATAAGGATTTGGTTTCCCCTGAGGCTCAGCGAGGCGCCAGTTACGATGTGTGCGGGTTGGAGGTTGGTTTTACCTCCACCCGTCCTTCTGTACTCATTTCTATCTCCACCCCCTACTTCTGTGGCAAGGTATGGGCCATCGCGGTGGAGCGACCTCTGTATTCCCTTCTCATAGGGAATACTATCACCTTTGCGGACGGACGCAGTCAGTCTGTGTCTACGGATCTGCCCGTACAGGCGTGTGTGGGAGTTACCCCACGCGCCAAAGCTAAGAAGCAGGAGCAGGGAAATTTCGTCCCGTTCTACAGCCGATCTCTGACGAGGTTCTGGCCAGGGTCGACCCTGCTACCATGGTCCGCCTTCAGGCCAGGGACTTGGATGTCCAACGCCTGCGACAACTGGTGGATCGTCCCGCTCAGTCTGCCCGACACGCCAAGGTGAGCTTCAAGCTCCACAAGGGGATCCTCTTTAGGGTTTTCACTCGGGCAGGTCGGGTAGCCAAGCAACTAGTTGTTCCCCAAAGCTTGAGAGAATCTGTTCTCCGGCAGGCCCATGATTCACCTATGGCAGGTCATATGGGCTCAAAGCGGACTCTCGAGCGAGTAAGACAAGACTTCTTTGGCCAGGGATGAACTCACAGGTTAGGCAGTACTGCCGTAGTTGCGATACCTGCCAACGGACAACGCCTAAGGGGCGCTTGAGGCGTGTTCCCCTGGGGTCAGTGCCACTGGTTGGGGAGCCATTCAGCAAGGTTGGGGTCGACCTGGTGGGACCCATTAATCCACCATCCAATCGCGGTCACCGCTACCTTTCGGTAGCGGTAGACTATGCGACTCGATGCCCAGAGGCTGCCCCCACTTAGGACTATCGATACCCCTACTATTGCTGAAGCTCTCCGGCAGTTTGGACGCGCACAGGCGTGCCCAAGAAGAAGTACGGCCGGAAGTTTGTACTGGAGAGCGATCATCATCCTCTCCAGTGCCTGGACCGGATCCGGCCAGTCAGTCGTCGACTCATGAGTTAGGCAGTGGAACTGCAGAGTCATGCGTTTTACTTTCGTCATATTAAGGGTTCCAGCAATACGGATGCTGACTATCTCAGCCGAGCTCCGTAGTCAGCACATTGGAAAATCAGTCAGAGAGACACTTCCCCTCAACCAGGGTTATATCCCCTTTTTGTTTTTGTATCAGGTGTAGTGACAGTTTTCACTTTAGTGATGTTAACGATAGTGAATCACCAATGGTTCGGATTGTTACTTTCATTGTTGGAAGGTTTGCTTAGTTTGCTTAGTTGTTTGAAAATGTAGTATTATGTATTTCCCCGTGTGATTCTATCGTGGAATGTTTGTAAATTGGATTTATCGTACTCTGTCGATCACAGAGGGTTGGGTTCAGTCCCATTGTTGTGAATTTGCACATGCGCCGAGGTTCAAAGGAGCACTGTATCTCAGAGAAACAGATGCTTTTAGAAGGGGGGTTTGTCACGAGTTTGTCACGAGGCCTACGACGTTTGACCCATCTGGGGTGGCGAAATTATTCATTTGTTTATTATCGTTGTTGTTGTCGCGTGTCCGTCCCTCGGTGTGGCTTGTGGTGCGGTTGCACCTTGGTGTAGTTCAGCTCAAGTTCGGTTTGCTTTCTCTCTCTCTCTCTCTAATTCCACTGCCCGTGCTATTCATCCTGCAGGTTCACGGGTGGCTGGTACCTTTCTCTCGAACTTGCTGTCTATCGGCCTCTCACCTGTCTTTTTACCTGTCGCACGTGCTTCATTTCTGTTAGTTTGAGGTATGCTCACTCTGTGACGTAGCGTGGCATGTTGGCCGCCATCGCTTAGGCAGGTTTTCTCTTCACTCGAGCGGAAGATGTCTCTGGGAGCGCCTGCTCCGGTCCTGGTTCTTCACCTTATCGTCGAAGGTACAGTCGGTACCTTCATTTCCTACAGTCGGCCTGTAGGAGAGGGACATCACTTCTTCTTTTTCCGCATCTGCGCTTCTGTCCTCTCGACTGGACAGAGGGCAGAGAGAGTCGTTTGACCCGCCTCTTCTGGGTCACCCACGGGTAGCTGGTAAGCATCAGTTTCGTGGTTCGTTAGTTGTTGTTTTTTTTGTTGTTGTTTGCCGGCTTATTCTTCTCTTTTGCGCAATTTTCTTTTGTTTTCAAAATTGTAAAAAAGAAATATTGTTTGAGACCTTTTCTCTGGTTAATTCAATCTTTAACCTGGCCATTCTAAATTATATCCAAAATTCTTTCTCCTGCTTATGCATCTGGTGATGCGGTAGTCGTTGGGGATGGGAGAGAACCCGGTGATTCAGGGTTGGTACTTGCTTGGTCTCGCTCGTCCGCCCCTGTCACATTCGCCGGACTCTTATCCTTCGGCCACCGTCTGTTTGTGTGTGCAAGGAGAACGAGTTTTATGTTCGCGAGCGTGCGTACGCATGATTTGTCGTTCGGATGCGTGGTTGGAGATTTGTGTTATTTTGAAATGTGGCTATAAAATGTGATAATTATGCCATGAATTATTATTTGCAAATGTGGTGGCAGTTATAAAGCGATAGTTGCTGTGTTGGTTTATTTCCCAAGAAAGGAAAATGTTAAGCGTGAGTGAGAGAAGGATGAAGATAATTCATATTTGTTTTATAGCCTGTTAATTTAATGCAGTCTTTTACCTGCTTCGTGTGAGAAGACTTTAACGAACATTCCTGATTTGGTTGGTTTGCTGTGTTATGCTCAGGTCTGTGTTGAGCTGGGGTTGTTGGTGTATTTAGTAGACCTCCCCTCGCCCATCATGCGAGTGGCTGTTAGGATTTAACAGCATGGTCAGACTGTACTGACGGCGGAGTTCCAGTACCCTTCCCTCCCTTTCTTCTCTCCTCCCAGCTACCCTTTCCTCCTCCTGGGGCTTCACCCGGAGCTTGGACTGGTTGGTGCCACGCGCTGGTTGGGGCCACGCTCTGGTTGGGACCGCGCACTGGTTGTACCGCGCGCTGGTTGGGATCACGCACTGGTTGGGACCACGCACTGGTTGAGGCCACGTACTGATGGAAAAGCCCGTGGACTTGACTGGCCGGTCCTGATCCCCGTCCAGGACCTCCGGCAACAACGCCACGTTCCCCCCTCCCCGGGGCGCGCTCTCCACCGTCCGTTGTGCGTGTCAAGGGTGTCGACCTTGAACGACTCTTCAAGAACCGACCCGGTTGGAGCACCTAGTGCGACAGGGTGCTCCCAGTAGACTTTGGAGAGGCAGGGGTGTGGAGGCACTCCATGGTGTGGAAAGGGATGGATGCTGGAAATGTTTCTTTATAATTGTGTATATGTCATATGTGTTGAAATGCTGTGATTTGTGATTGTGTACGTCGTATAGCGAAATGTTTATTTATAATTGTGCATGTTGTGTGTGTTGGAATGCTTAATTGTGTGTATGTCGTGTGTTGAAATGCTTGATTGTGATTGTGCATGTTGTGTGTGTTGGAATGCTTATTTATGACTGGTGTGTGTTGGTGTGAATAAATGGGTGTTGTATCGTAATCTTTCTTGTGTGGTCTCTTGTGGGGCGTGTGAGGTCAGTCACTCCCTTCACTCCCACCTAGACCGATCCTGTCAGGGCAGACCTCCAGGGTCGGTCGTGACACTTGTGTATGCGTTAAGGCACGGGATCTCAATTTCAAATCACATTAGAAGGACTAGTTGAGGGTTACAGTCCTCACAACAGTTCACTCCAGAGAGAAAACCTCTTCCAAGCTGGCCGTCTCCGACGGGAATCGAACCCTAGACCTTTGGGAACAAGTGTGTCACGCTGTAACCACTGCGCCAGCCAGTCCCTGTACATAAATATCCATTTGTCTAATATCTATGATTTTTTTCTCCTCCTTTTTGAGATCTAGGCGGTCTTGGTTGAGAAATTTACAGAAATGCTGAGAAATGCCTTATCTAACAATTGGGGGGGGGGAGGGAGGGGGGGATCCTGTATCTGCCGTATGATTCAGAACGGCAGCCCCCAACTGAACAGATTCTTCCATAAGACACATTCCTCCTCTCCAGCACGTTTGGTCCAAATCAGTCCAGGAGTGTCTGTTGAATCTTACTGACAGACAGACAGACAGACAGACAAACAGACAGACCAGCCTATATCGAAGATAACATAAAATCTGCTTGGTCAAGGCAATGACGGTACAATCCGATGCCCGTTCGGTGGCAGTCTGTGCTGATTTAGAGGGGGGGGGGGGGGGGGGGGGCATTTTAAAAGCGCTATCTTGAATTTCACCACGCCTGAACAAAAAGTAGAATCACTGGACCCGCCGAACTAATGGAACACACAAATCACAAAACAGAGACAACGGGGAGGTGGGGGAGGAAGATGGCGTGTCCCACCACCACCTCAGCCCCGCATTCCTCCGACTATCTTAGAATGTTAGGAATGTTTGCTTTTTATTCAGCGGAAATCCTGCTTTGACGAAGGGTAAAACAGCCAGGCATGAAAGTGAACACTGCACATTGATTAAATGTCAGCTGTCACGAGAGTCGACCATGGCAATAGTAATAAGAATTTTTTTTTTTTAAAAAGAAGAAGAAGAAGAAAAAGGAAGGAGAACAAGAACAAGAACAACAACAAAAAGAAGAATGTTCGACCCGATCTAAGACGAACGATGTTGCAACCGTAACTAAGAAGAATTATGTTGAAGCTGTTACTGAGAAGAAGGCTGTTGCAGCCGACCTAACGAGCCTAATTTTTTTGGGCCATGTTACCGTAACCACATCTCTCCATCTTCCCCTATCCCCCTCCATCACCACTAACCTCCCACCGCCCTCGCCCTCCCCGCTGCCCAGTCCCTCCCCTCACCCTAATACCAGCTCTTACATATTTGTAGGTGTTTTTTTTCTGTCTTCCTTCCTCGGCTACAATTTCGAGATTTATTCGATGATTTTTTTTTATATGAGACCGTGTGTAATCCTACCGTCGGGGCAGCCACTTTTCGTCTTCGGGAATGATGTCAAAACACGGCGCTAGTGAGCATGTGTTTTATTGTTGTGTCGTCCAATCCCACCCTCACACGATGACCTCTTTTCCGAAAAGCGGAATGGGGATTGGACATGCAAGATTCTTTTTGCGTGCGTTAACGCACAGGATCTCCGTTTCAAGTCTCATTAGAAGGACTACTTGAGGATTAGAGTCCACGCAGAAGTTTAACTCCGAAGAAAAAAACTCTCTTTCCAACCTGGCTTTCTGCAGTGGGAATCGAACCCAGACCTTTGGAACGAAAGTCTGACGCTCTAAGCACACTGGGCCGGCCAGTCCCTGTACGTAAATATCGATTCATCTAATATCTATGTCAATCTCTCTACCTATCGCTCAAAAACTCCTTGAGAGCGTTTGACATGAATCCTGACACATGGGAACAAACTGCTGTGATCGAGCTCGATGGCAATACTCAATTCGCAAAAGCGCCAGTTCATGTGAGGAAAGCGAGGACAGCTTCAGCGCAACAAAAGAGACAGGCAAGGAAGGGTCACGAAAGCAAGAAAGAGGACGTCTCCCACATTCCCTGTCCAAGCTGTCACCGCACATTCCATGCACGCATCAGCTTGATCAGCCACTAGCGTATCCACAAATCATCTCCCCTCCCACCCCACCCCACCCCCCACCCCCACCCCTACCCCCCCTCTCCTCAACCCCAAGTTTACTGAAATGGTTCTCGTCTCCTCAACAGACGAACAAAAGCATAATCTTTTTTCCTCCTCCTTGGGATCTAGGCAGTCCTTGTTGAAATATTTACAGAAATGCTGAGAAATGCCTTATCTAACAATGCTGAAAAAGTGAGGTAAAAAAAAAATCTTGTATCCGCCATATGATTCGCAACAGGAACCCCAAAATTGACCAGATTCTACAATGAGACACATTCCATTTTTCCACAAACTTTTGTCCAAATCGGTTAAGGAGTGTTTGCTGAATCTTACTGACAGAGAGACAGACAGACAAACAAATAGACAGACAGACAGACAAACAGACAGACAGACAAACAGACCAGCCTATATGGAAGATAGCATAAAATCTGCTTGGTACAATCCGAGGCCCGATCGGTGGCAGTCTGTGCTGATTTGCAGGGGGGGGGGGGGGGGGGGGGGGGGGGAGGGGGAGGGGGATGTTTGACAGCACTGTCTAGACTGTCAGCACGCCAGAACCAAAGTAGAATCACTGGCCCGTGGAACTAATGGAAGAAACGAACCACAAAACAGAGACAACGTATTTCGACCCATTGATTTTCTTCAGGCAGAACAAATAACAACATTCAAAACAACGAACACAAACGACAAAGTAACAAAGAGTTAGGAAGGACAGAACAAACAATCACAAGCAGGCGAAAATAACATTCAAAACACCTAAAAGAAAGAAAAAGAAACAAAGAAAAAGAAGAGAAAAAAAAGGACAAACAGTCACAACCAGTGAGTGTTCGTTCGTCCGTTGTATTGACTGTTTAGAATATCATTCTTTCAACCTGAAGTAGAAAGAGAAGCCGAAACGCGTTGTATCTGTTCCTGTGGTTTGTTTGCGCCATTCGTTGGGCAGGTGTAGTGATTCTATATTTTGCTCTGCTGTCTCATTTTCCGCCCGCCGTCACCCCCACCATGAAATTTGCCAGCACGAAGTTTTATGTTCTTTTCGGAGAGACTGGAACATGCAGGAATGGTCCGCTGTCAGGCAAGGTAGGGGAGAGGTGAAGAGGGGGGCCGGGGGGGGGGGGGGAGAGAGAACAGTGAATGACTCGTAAACTTTACCCGTTTCAGCCTCATCAAGGAAGCGTCATTGTGTGCGGACTAGTCCATATACGCTACATCACATCCGCCGCACTGCGCATGATTTAAAGTTGATGGATACATGCACTTTTGACTAAGATGAGAGAATTTAAGAAGAGGGTCTCACTGATACGACTCAGCAGATGTCTGACCTAGGGTCTCACTGATACGACTCAGCAGATGCCTGACCTACGTGTTAGCCCAGCGCGGTGGTCAGACCTTGGGTACCTGTCTGCCTTACATTGGCTGTGCTATTATTATTATTATTATTATTATTAATATTATTATTATTATTATTATTATTATTATTATTATTATTATTATTATTATTATTATTATTGTATGTGTGCATGCATGGGTGTGAGGGCACGAGCCCATGTGTGTATGCCAGTGTATGCGGCGCGCGTGTGTATGGTGTGTGCATGTGCATGTGCGTCTTACGTGTATGTGTGTGTGTGCGTGCGTGCGTGCGTGCGTGCGTGTGTGTGTGTGTGTGTGTGTGTGTGTGTGTGTGTGTGTGTGTGTGTGTGTGGCGTCTGTGCGTGCGTGCGTGCGTGCGTGCGTGCGTGCGTGCGTGCGTGCGTGTGTGTGTGTGTGTGTGTGGTCTGTTGACTTGTATGCACTTGTTCCTGCACGCGCGCACGCAAACGCTGCTCAATAGCACATTTCCGTACACTGACGACAGGGGGCACGCAAATGCTGAGACCTATTGCTGTTGCTCCTTCGCTTGCTGGCTTTTCCCTCGCAGTGTTCCCAGCTTCGTAACTGTGCATCCTCAGACCTTGGAATCATTTGCAAATTAAGATTGATCCTACAAGCTACTCTGGAGCTCCCCACTCACATAAATATCGGATATATCCGGACCATTGGCAACATTATTTGAATTGATTTACAAACAATCTTTGGGACACAAAGAAAGAACTAAAGAAATCAAAAGAAAGAAGAAAGAAGGAAGGACGGAAGGAAGGAAGGAAGGAAAGAAAGACGGACAGACAGACAGACAGACAGACAGACAGACAGACAGACAGTTATGTATATTTTCTGTAGCTTTTTTCAAATTATCTTTCCGTAGCAGAAACAAGCAGACACCCTTTCCCCACAACCCTCCCCCCACTTCCCCGACTCGACTGTTTTCCTAACCCAACCCCCCCCCCCCCCCCACCCCCCACCCTCCCCCCGCACATAGGCACTAGGTAAACTCTCCTCACATCCTGAAATACATTAAAATCAAAGAGCAGTGTTTGGCATGTGCCTTTGTAAGGTTGTTTGAATCAAAGTTGAATTGCATCCATCTTCATCTTCTCTTTGAAAAGCCGACTGACCTTGTAATTGTCGTTG
>CM031612.1:74936102-74939565 GCA_018398815.1 Conus ventricosus | reverse complement strand
GATCAATGTCAGACAGAAAGGATCGTCAGTCTTTTTGATCTGGATGTCCTTCAAAATGTACAGACAGAAAGGATCGTCAGTCTGTCTTTTGATCTGGATGTCCTCCAAAATGTACAGACAGAAAGGATCGTCAGTCTGTCTTTGATCTGGATGCCCTTTCAAAATGTACAGACAGAAAGGATCGTCAGTCTGTCTTTTGATCTGGATGTCCTCCAAAATGTACAGACAGAAAGGATCGTCAGTCAGTCTTTTGATCTGATGTCCTCCAAAATGTACAGACAGAAAGGATCGTCAGTCTGTCTTTTGATCTGGATGTCCTCCAAATGTACAGACAGAAAGGATCGTCAGTCTGTCTTTTGATCTGGATGTCCTCCAAAATGTACAGACAGAAAGGATCGTCAGTCTGTCTTTTGATCTGGATGAAAGGATCGTCAGTCTGTCTTTTGATCTGGATGAAAGGATCGTCAGTCTGTCTTTGATCCGGATGTCCTCCAAAATGTACAGAGTTTTCCTGTAACACTGGAAACAGCGTAAGGCGATGAGGCTTTTTTAACGTCTGAAAGCAAGTCATTTCGCATGAAACCCACAAGCATGCAGAGGCACAAGCAAGGAAACCATCCTCTCTATCGACATGTGCGTGTTGGAAAGATGCTGCCCTGTACCTGCTGAATACTCGCTTTACATAGAGCACGCGTGATTTGTTTTCAAGAAAGTTTAAAGCGCAGTGAGAGCTGGGAGGGAATTCTCAGTGGGTTACGTCACGGAGCCTCGTCATAGATTCTCAGTGGCTGTCAATGCAACAGTGAGGAGCCGCAGTAAGGCGGCACTGCGTCTACAGGCAAGGATACAATGGAATGTTTGTTTACCAACATTAGAGCCTTGTTGTCAGACACGAGGTCACCAAACGAAATCTCAACAGGTCAAAGCATCGCCGATGAAGAAGTTTCCTCCTTGACAGTTTGAAAATCAACGACAAGGAATGGATGCCTTCCAGTTGATGTTATTTCAACAACCACTTAAGATTTTAGCCCACAAGATTGAACTGGATTGTCATTAATAACAGGTAGATATTTTGATGACAGCAAAGTGAATGTTCATGTCGTGAGTATGTTAACAGTTGAAATAAAACGTGTTCAGTGCACTGAGTATATTAAAGATTGAAAGAAATCAAAATGTAACCCTGTATATTTTCTGCCCATATGTAAGCAGAATTCAAACCCGAATATAGCAAATTGTATACTGATTAGACGTATTAATAATAATAAATCAACTTTGCCACACACATACACACACAAAATCCCAACACTCCAGGACACGGTCTGAATTAAACACCAGGAAACACTTGTCAACAGATGTAATCGCCCATTTAATGCTTGTACTTCTTTATCCACTTATTTGGAAACAAAATCAAATTTCGCCAGGAAAGTAACAGTAGACTTAATCATCCATTGTACTTTTTACTTTCAACTTTATTTTTTCAAAAAAATCAGACTTGGAAAAAGCGAAATGTTGACGTTAACATGACTAGAAAGCTTTAATGTTCACTGAAAATATATTGCTACATCTCATCATTGCGTGAGCAAAACTCCGTCAGAGCTCGTGTTGAGCAGGAAAAATATCTAACAGTCTTGATGAACGGGTTGTTGATTGGTCTTTGAAACAGATGAAAATATCCAACAGTCTTGCTGAACGGTTGTTGATTGGTCTTTGAAACAGATCTGTGCCCCAGGTTCCCATCAAAGTGGTTTCATATTTCTGACCGAATAGACTGCAATCTGTCTGCTCTGACTTTTTCTGCTGTCAGTGGCAATGACCAGGGTGTCTTTCTGATCACCAACAAATCTGTACTCCGTCCCGCCAGCTCCGGTCGCCTTCGGATACTCGACTTCTTAGGGTACCACACATCAGTACTGAGACTTACGGTCAAAGAACTGTGTTCTCTCCTACCCTAACGACGTGGAACAGACCCTCCCCCCCCCCCCTTTCCCCCCCCCCCCCCCCCCCCCCCCCCCCCCCGACATCCTCCGGCACTCTGATTCCCTTGCCTCTGTGAAGTCTGGCCTTATCACTCGTCTGTTCCCTCGGCAGTAGGTCTGGATGTAGTATATAAATTCATACAGTATGCAGCATTGCACGTCCTTCTCTCGACCATAGGTCTGGATGTAGTATATACATTCATACAGTATGCAGCATTGCACGTCTCTTCTCTCGACAATAGTCTGGATGTAGTATATACATTCATACAGTATGCAGCATTGCACGTCTCTTCTCTCGACAATAGGTCCCGATGTAGTATATACATTCATACAGTATGCAGCATTGCACGTCTCTTCTCTCGACAATAGGTCTGGGTGTAGTATATACATTCATACAGTATGCAGCATTGCACGTCTTTTCTCTCGACAATAGGTCTGGATGTAGTATATACATTCATACAGTATGCAGCATTGCACGTCTCTTCTCACGACAATAGGTCTGGATGTAGTATATACATTCATACAGTATGCAGCATTGCACGTCTCTTCTCTCGACAATAGGTCTGGATGTAGTATATACATTCATACAGTATGCAGCATTGCACGTCTCTTCTCTCGACAATAGGTCTGGATGTAGTATATACATTCATACAGTATGCAGCATTGCACGTCTCTTCTCTCGACAATAGGTCTGGATGTAGTATATACATTCATTCATACAGTATGCAGCATTGCACGTCTCTTCTCTCGACAATAGGTCTGGATGTAGTATATACATTCATACAGTATGCAGCATTGCACGTCTCTTCTCTCGACAATAGGTCTGGATGTAGTATATACATTCATACAGTATGCAGCATTGCACGTCTCTTCTCTCGACAATAGGTCTGGATGTAGTATATACATTCATACAGTATGCAGCATTGCACGTCTCTTCTCTCGACAATAGGTCTGGATGTAGTATAATACATTCATACAGTATGCAGCATTGCACGTCTCTTCTCTCGACAATAGGTCTGGATGTAGTATATACATTCATACAGTATGCAGCATTGCACGTCTCTTCTCTCGACAATAGGTCTGGATGTAGTATATACATTCATTCATACAGTATGCAGCATTGCACGTCTCTTCTCTCGACAATAGGTCTGGATGTAGTATATACATTCATACAGTATGCAGCATTGCACGTCTCTTCTCTCGACAATAGGTCTGGATGTAGTATATACATTCATACAGTATGCAGCATTGCACGTCTCTTCTCTCGACAATAGGTCTGGATGTAGTATATACATTCATACAGTATGCAGCATTGCACGTCTCTTCTCTCGACAATAGGTCTGGATGTAGTATATACATTCATACAGTATGCAGCATTGCACGTCTCTTCTCTCGACAATAGGTCTGGATGTAGTATATACATTCATACAGTATGCAGCATTGCACGCCTCTTCTCTCGACAATAGGTCTGGATGTAGTATATACAT
>CM031612.1:74928602-74933602 GCA_018398815.1 Conus ventricosus | reverse complement strand
TGTCTTATTATTTGTTTCTCCCCTTTGTCTGGCGGATTTATTATCAGTTTCCTTTAAAACAAAACAAAACAAAACAAAGGAAGAAAGAAAATAATTGCAAAAGGGCCCGGCTTAAATTCTGAAACAGATCTTTTCTTTTCTATACACGAAGACAAATTGCGGGGAAAAGGTGAAAAATAAGAGAGGCGATTTGTCTACTTTGACTCACGGGGTAGGGGGCCGGATAGCTCAGTTGGTAGAGCGCCGGACTCGTGATCCTGGGGTTGCGGGTTCGAATTTCGGTATAGGGGGATTTTTCCCTCGGAGTTAACATTGGTTCTGACTCCATTCCCCATACAGTCCTTCGAATGAGACTATAAACTGAGGTTCCGTGTGTGAACGCACGCATAACATCTTGCACACACGTAAAATCCCATCACCAACTTTCGGAAGAGAAGGCCAGTTTGGCCGTTGGTATGGATGACACGTGACACATAGCATGCACCTTCCCCGAAGATGGAGTATGGCTGCCTTAATGGCGGGACAAAAAAGGGTCATACACACAAAACTCCACTGCCTGGCTATACAGGGAGTGTCCGCAGGAGTATCAGCCTGCGTACGCAGAAAAAAAAAAAAAAAAAGAAACTCACGGGGTATGAAGAGAGAATGGAGGGGGGATGGGTGAGGTGGGTGGGTCGTCTGTCTACATTGACTCTTCAGAGTGGAGTACGTTGGAAACCTGTTATGAATGGAGTATGCTCCCCTAGGGGCGCGAAGCACCAAAGTAACAATGACTCAAGATAGGGGTGGGGCAGGGGATGGTGGTGGGAAGAAGACATTAGTTCCGAGACAAGTCATCGTTTACAGGTTTACAATAAATATTTGAAAACAGGAAAAAAAATCACCAGAACGAGAAAAACACACACAAGAACAGTCATTAAATAAAATCACGAAAGAGAAATGGAAACACACGTTCGTGCACAATTAAAAACAGAAACATTCCACGTGGGAATTCATAAGTATGTACTTCTATAATTCAAGAGTGAGGCAGAAAAGGAGACACAAACAGCCAAACAGCCAAAGATCTCGAAGAAACTTCAGGATTATGAAAAAAAAAAACAGAGGCTAGCTCCTGTCTATGTTCTAAAGACAAATTCATATTACTTGGTTTAAAAAATGCGCGTGCATAGACACCCCCCCCCCCCCGCCCCAAAACACACACACACACACACACACACACACGCGCGCGCGCGCGCGCGCGCGTGCGCACACACACACACACACACACACACACACACACACACACACACACACACACACAGAGACGCGCGCGCGCGCGCGCGAACAAAACAAAAGAGAGCATCACAAAAGTGTCAAAAAAAGGGAGATTGCTAAAACACACCAATTCATGTTTAACTAAGGAAAGATTTTATATAAGATGGTGCGCGTATATATATGCGTCTATAATGTTGCCCTCTACATTCTCCTAAACTCTAAACAATTCGTAATATCAGTTTCCAACTTAAGACTCCAGTTGAAATGACAATCACAGACAGGTAAAACTCCTGATGTTCTTATTTCATCACATGGTATGTTTTCATTAGCCCTCCCCGTTCCATCTGTCCAGCGCCCCCCCCCCCCCCCCCCCCCCTCTCCTTTCCCTTCCACATTCCCCTCCTTCTCCGAATCCACTTCCCTCCACTTCCTTGGTACCCCCCTCACCCTTCACCCCCATCCTCCCTTGCCTCATCACGTCCTCTTTGTCCCCACTCTCCTCCTCCCTTTCCAACTCCCACTTGCCCTACCACAATGGTAAAATAATACTAATGATGATAATAATAATGATAATGATATTAAAAACAATGTATACTTATGGCACTCAATCCACAAAACGCCCGAAACGTTTACAAAGTTTATCACACACACACACACACACACACACACACACACACACACACGACACCACCACCACCACCATCACCACCATCACCACCAAAAACCTCCACACAATCATAAAGCAAAAAGGGATTAGCTCTTGATTTAAAACAAAAAAGCCTATGATTCAGGAAAAAAACCAGCTTATCTGTAAGTTATTTTTGAGGTATTGCAACGGTCTAGAGTGATTAAACATTTACATTGTAAACAAAATAAACAATGAAAAACATGTTTTTGAAAATTCTTGGGTCTATTCAGCCATGCAGATCGATTCAAATCTTTGATGCGAAGTCCTCATGATTAATTAAACATCTGATAATACTCTTATTAGTTGGGAGTAGCTGAGAGTCAACATACTAACACATTCTACGATGGAAAACATGCGGTTTCCTTCCAAGCCCTGATTCATCAAAGTTGATTTGATCGGTTTAAAACAACAACAAAAAATCCAAACATTTTTCATTGAAATGTATCCCCAAGGGTCGAAAAGGTGTCCTTCTGAATATCATCATACTCATTCACCAACAATCGACATAATCGCTCAAGAAAACCCAACAGTGCAGCATACCTGTTAAACGTTTGTCTTGCACTGGTTCATTGGCAATGAAGACACCATCCAGTTAGCTCGCTACCAAAGACAAACCGATCAGAGTGACATCGAGAACCTCCCTGTCAATGAAGATAGTAGCCCAGCGACACGGCCAGAACGAGAACCTCCCTGTCAATGAAGATAGTGCCCAGCGACACGGCCAGAACGAGAACCTCCCTGTCAATGAAGATAGTGCCCAGCGACACGGCCAGAACGAGAACCTCCCTGTCAATGAAGATAGTGCCCAGCGACACGGCCAGAACGTTCCATTCTCAAACCGTTGATTTAGGGTTGGAATCCTGGAAGCACTTGTTATGAAGGATGAATAGATTTCTTACCTCCCCTGTCAACAGATGTGCTAGCTGACTACAGACTGAACCGTCTTTACGTGCATTTCAATGGCGTATTGTCCGAAGGCAGCAGGTCGCACAGTTCCCAGAGGTAGTCAGCCATTTCAATGGCGTATTGTCCGAAGGCAGCAGGTCGCACAGTTCCCAGAGGTAGTCAGCCATTTCCACAGGCTCTCTGTCGTCAGTCCTACGCGACAGGGTAGAGGAGCTGAACCCACTCCAGTCCTCATGATGTCCAACCAGATTTCTTCAATCAGCTTATGGCATGTACCCCTCCAATCCACCCTACAGAATGGTCTTGGACAGTACAGGGTCGAGTTAATCATATGACAAGGGGCGATTGGGGCGGTACAAATGGGGGATGTAGGTGCCCCCCTTTTGTGGGGGAAAGGGGAAAAACGTGTCCAAACGCGATTTTTCCAAACCGGAAGAGAGGAGGGGTGTTCATAAAGCCAGGATCTCCCCAGGATCTCCCCACCTCTTCATCCGACCCGGGACAGTAAGCCATGACAAGATACATGCCATGCCCACTCCGGTTAAGCTCAAGACTGTGAGGAAAAGATTTTGTCTGCCAGCTTGGTGATCGATCTGCTGCCTGATCAGTCGTTTGACTTGAGGTCCTTGTATGGAAAAGTGAACGATCAGACTCTGTGGGCGTGGGAACACAAGATATTAAGCCAATCATCAAATCAATCTGCACTGTGCCGATGCACATTGGCGAGTCTTCAAGATGTCCGTGCGGTACAGCCCCCAATGACTGTGGAACACTTCCTGCAGGACTGTCCCACACATGAAAAGCTAAGGGCAGAGGCCTGGCCTGCCAACACATTGACGAGGCAGAAGCTCTTTGGATCTCTGGAGGGCCTCCGCCCACAGCAGCCTTCGTCAGTGCCTCTGGGGTTCCAGTCTGAGAGTACGAAGAAGACGAAGAAGAACAAGAACAAGAACAAGAACAAGAAGAAGAAGAAAAAGAAGAAGAAACACACAATGTCCAACAAGCACCAATCACACCACAGTCATTAGCTAGTTGGCCTTCGTCATGTAATGAAAGAAGAAGACGAAGAAAAAAACCTATCACCACCTCCTTTCAGTGACACCCCATACGGTCTATCACACAAACACTGGCGGCTTTGATGCCAATCTTCATACAAAGTGGGAGGGGGTGACACACTGAGAGCGAGGCACGAAAGGCCGAAGGAATTGGAAACGTTTTGTGTGATGGTGGTGGAGGTGGACAATAATTTCAATACTGCTGTGAAACTGCAAGACCAGCGAGTCCTCTGTACACCCGTTCTGAACACGCCCCAGCGTCAGTCACCCCTGTCCAGTAGAGGACGACACCCGTTCTGAACACGCCCCAGCGTCAGTCACACCTGTCCAGTAGAGGACGACACCCGTTCTGAACACGCCCCAGCGTCAGTCACACATGTCCAGTAGAGGACGACACCCGTTCTGAACACGCCCCAGCGTCAGTCACACCTGTCCAGTAGAGGACGACACCTGTTCTGAACACGCCCCAGCGTCAGTCACACCTGTCCAGTAGAGGACGACACCCGTTCTGAACACGCCCCAGCGTCAGTGCAGTCACACCTGTCCAGTAGAGGACGACACCCGTTCTAAACACGCCCCAGCGTCAGTCACACCTGTCCAGTAGAGGACGACACCCGTTCTGAACACGCCCCAGCGTCAGTCACACCTGTCCAGTAGAGGACGACACCCGTTCTGAACACGCCCCAGCGTCAGTCACACCTGTCCAGTAGAGGACGACACCCGTTCTGAACACGCCCCAGCGTCAGTCACACCTGTCCAGTAGAGGACGACACCCGTTCTGAACACGCCCCAGCGTCAGTCACACCTGTCCAGTAGAGGACGACACCCGTTCTAAACACGCCCCAGCGTCAGTCACACCTGTCCAGTAGAGGACGACACCCGTTCTAAACACGCCCCAGCGTCAGTCACACCTGTCCAGTAGAGGACGACACCTGCAGAGTTGCTCATGTCATCAGATGCATCCGTGAAAAGAATGACGTCAGACTGCACGGGCCTGGTTTCCGCATCTCAGACAACCGCACACTTAATTCGTGGTGGTGCCAGATCAGTTTTGATATCAAACAAAAAACCCAATCACCTCTGAACTGATTCTTAAT
>CM031612.1:74923602-74926102 GCA_018398815.1 Conus ventricosus | reverse complement strand
GCACGCACGCACGCACACACACACACACACACACACACACACACACACACACACACACACACACACACAGAGGGTAGAGACGACTTGGACACGAATCACAGCCTCCTCTGGCTTCACGATGTTGACATCTTCATGGTTACTTTTCAATCATGCTGTCAAGAAAAAGAAATCTGAAATCACACGACACACGATGCCAGACCAATCCTAAACCCAGTCGACGTGTCTTTTCAAAGCAAAGTCTGCTCGAGGGGAGATCGTCTGCAAGAGGACATCTCTAAACTCAGTGTTCATTGTGCTTGTATCTGTGTGCCTCGACGCTTCAATTGGGAGTTTATGAAATGAGTGTCACTACAATCGTAAATGTAAGTGTGTGTGTTTCAAAATGCTCTCGTCCCTTGCGCCACAGCAGTCTCTAATGTATGTTCGTGTTTTGTGTGCCACAACACTCTTAAACGCATAGTCATCTTCTGTGTGCCACAATTCTCTTAAAAATATGTTCATGTCATGTGTGCCACAAATCTCTTAAATGTATGTTCATGTCCTATGTACCACAACTCCTTTAAATTTTGCCACAACTCCCTAAAATGCATGTTCATGCCCTGTGTGCCACAACACTCTTTAATGTATGTTCATGTCCACGTGTGTAATAACACTCCCATATCAAAACCCCCACCTATTCCAATCGAATTTAGACTCTTATAAAGCGACATTTCAGCAGCAAAGGCTACACAGAAACTCCCCCACCTGGGTCATTTCTTTCGCTTGCGCGTGCAAATTCCTTGATGTCTCAGTGCGGAACCTCCCGCACACAACGACAGCAGATCACACAAACGACTCTCCTGGCACTCCCGTGGAGCAAATCACGATGTATAAGCGGGCTGCACACATGTCAAATCCTTTGTTATTCCACGGATGACACAGACGGAGCAACCTCAAACGTGAACGTAATGACACCACAGGGTTCTGCACTGACCTGAAGATAGGCTACTGTAAAGGCCACGGGGGAAAAGAATGTAGGAAATACTCGACAGAGGCTAATCACCTGCTTCCTGCATGCAGTACAGCTTCTCCAGGACTCGACCCTTATTTCCCCAGCAGATGTGAATTGGTGAACTTTCGGCTGAAGTCGATCGTCTGGTAGTTAGCGACGTCCAATGGTTTGAAGACGAAATGGCGTTCCTTATGTCTGAAAACAGAAAGCGATACAAATATGATTATCTAGAACTCGTGTCTTAAAAAAACACAAGAGATTTAAGATAAACTGGCGAGACGAAAATAAGCAGTTTTTTCTTTGTTTGTTTTGATGTATAATATTCGGAAGAATATTAGAGAAGAAAAGACTACTCCTCCCTCTCCCCCCCCCCCCCCCCCCCCCCCCCCCCCCCCCCACTTTAACAAAAAACATAATAGAAGAAAACGAATCAGGTGATACACAAACGTATTAATTAGCCATGTTTAGTTTCATAGAGCGAGAGAGAATTTTTAAAAGACTTGGATGAAGGTTTGAAGTGGACGATTGTGCAGCTCATTATTTATGAATGTTGCCTCCGCAATCCGACATGGTGAATAATTAGAACTGAAATTAACCACACACAAAAAAAGAACACCTGCAACTAGCAAATAACAATTGGTTCATTGATCGCGTTTTAATACGAAACGCCAAACAGAAAGAACAGGATGAGACACAGATGGCAATGAAAGAAGGCGATGGAGAAATGGACAAAAACAGGCGTAAACACCATTGTTGCCACCGCGAAGGAGGTATTATTTTTCACCCGAGTTTGTCGGTTGGTTGGTTGGTTTGTCTGTTCTGTCTGTCTGTCTGTCTGTCAGCAAGATGACACCAAGAACTCCACACCCAATTTGAACGCAGCTCGGTGAACAGAGGGAACGGAGCCAAAGGACGGGCTGATGACCTCTTTGTTGGGATCGGGATTGCAAGGCGGATGCTGCAGGAGGGGAATCTGACCTGGGCTTTTGTTGATTTAAGAGAAGAGTCGTGAACTTTCACCCTGAGGACTTCCGCCTCGTGAACTCTCACCCCGTGCACTTTCGCCCCGTGCACTTTCACCCCGTGCACTTCCGCCCTGTGGATTTCTCTCTGTGCACTTCCGCCGTGTGTGTGTGTGTTGTGTGTGTGTGTGTGTGTGTGTGTGTGTGTGTGTGTGTGTGTGTGTGTGTGTGTGCGTGCGTGCGTGCGTGCGTGCGTGCGTGCGTGCGTGCGTGCGTGCGTGTGTGTGTGTTTGTGAAGAGGGGGGGGGGGGGGACAAAGGTTCGAATTTAATGAAGTTTGGGTTTTTGTCTTAAACTATGGTAACAAGAGAGTCTTCTTCGTATCCTGAAAAAGATGCACCTGAAGAAAAAAATGAAATTCATCTCTAATGTCTCTGAAATTACATTTTTCAATAACTTTTCTTTCTGTCTTTAGAAATCCCTGAAAGTTAAGAACTTGGACCGGTAGGACGGCACTTATGGTTCTGGACTGTACAAGACGTGTGGT
>CM031612.1:74901102-74918602 GCA_018398815.1 Conus ventricosus | reverse complement strand
GGATAAGAGCAGTCTAGAGCAAAGGGAAAGAGGAGGGGGGTACAGCCGGTGTTTGTATTGATTAAAAGTGATGAAATAGGATAAAACGCATAGGGGGGTTGGGGAGAGAGAAGGGGTGGGGAGTCAGACAGACAGATTCAGTGATAGTGAGACGGAGGGACAGAAAGAGACAGACGGAGACAGACAACAGAATCTGAGACAGTGAGACAAAGGACACAGACAGACAGACAGACAGACAGACAGAGGCATACAGACAGAATCAGAGACAGCGAGACAAAGGGACAGAGAGAGACAGACAGACAGACAGATCAGAGCGAGTGAGACAGAGGGCAAGGAGCGAGACAAAGGACAGAGAAGAAGACAGACAGACAGATTCAGAGAGAGTGAGACAGAGGGGCAGAGACAGACAGACAGAGATATACAGACATACAGACAGACAGATAGAAATCAAGACAGCGAGACAAAGGGACAGGGACAGACAGAAGACAGAGACAGACAGAAAGAATCAGAGACAGCGAGACAAAAGGACAGAGAACAGACAGACAGGCAGAATCAGAGACGGCGAGACAGAGGGACACAGAGAGAGAGGGAGAGACGTACAGACAGAGACAGAGAGATAGACCGACAGACAGAATCAGAGACAGCGAGACAAAGGGACAGAGGTAGAGAAAGAGAAAGAGAGAGACAAAGGAAGAGAGAAACAAAGAGAGAGAGAGGTAGGACAGACAGACAGACAGACAAGACAGACAGACAACAGAACCTAAGACAGCGAGACAGAGGGACAGAGAAACAGACAGACAGAATCAGAGACAGCGAGAGAGAACGGACAGAGAGAGAAAGAGAGAGAAAGAGAGACAAGAGACAAAAAGAGAGACAGACAGACAGAGACAGACAGACAACAGGCAGACAGAGACAGAGCCAGAGCCAGAGCCAGGAGGAGAGACAAACAGAGAGAAAAACAACAACAACAACAAGAGCAACACAACAACAACGTATTGTAAACAATAACAGAAGCAAACAAGCGGAGTTTTGATCCAAAACACGGGCCGATATAACACGCGGAATGTACACCAACAACAAATAAATAAGGACATAATCCATCCCTTATTAGGATGAAGAGAGTCTAGAGCAAAGGGGAAAGAGGGGAGGGGGACATGCCGGGTTTGTATGATAAAAGTGATGAAATAGTGATAAACAGCGCATAGTGGGGGGGGAGAGAGAGAGGGGGGTGGGGATCAGACAGACAGATTCAGTGATAGTGAGACGGAGGGACAGAAAGAGACAGACGGAGACAGACAGACAGAATCTGAGACTGCGAGACAAAGGGACACAGACAGACAGCAGACAGAGGCATACAGACAGAATCAGAGACAGCGAGACAAAGGACAGAGAGAGAGAGACAGACAGACAGATTCAGAGCGAGTGAGACAGAGGGCAGCGAGACAAAGGACAGAGAGAGACAGACAGACAGACAGATTCAAGAGAGTGAGACAGAGGGGCAGAGACAGACAGACAGAGATATACAGACATACAGACAGACAGATAGAATCAGAGACAGCGAGACAAAGGGACAGGGACAGACAGAGACAGAGACAGACAGAAAGAATCAGAGACAGCGAGACAAAAGGACAGAGAGACAGACAGACAGCAGAATCAGAGACGCGAGACAGAGGGACAGAGAGAGAGAGAGAGAGACGTACAGACAGAGACAGAGAGATAGACCGACAGACAGAATCAGAGACAGCGAGACAAAGGGACAGAGGGAGAGAAAGAGAAGAGAGAGACAAAGGAAGAGAGAAACAAAGAGAGAGAGAGGTAGGACAGACAGACAGACAGACAGATAGAACCAGAGACAGCGAGACAGAGGACAGAGAAACAGACAGACAGAACAGAGACAGCGAGAGAGACGACAGAGAGAGAAAGAGAGAGAAAGAGAACAGAGACAAAAAGAGAGACAGACAGACAGAGACAGACAGACAGACAGACAGGCAGACAGAGACAGAGCCAGAGCCAGAGCCAGAGAGAGAGAGACTAACAGAGAGAAAAACAACAACAACAAGAGCAACAACAACAACATCAACGGTATTGTAAACAATAACAGAAGCAAACAAGCGAGTTTTGATCCAAAACACTGGGCCGATATAACACGCGTGAATGTACACCAACAACAAATAAATAAGGACATTAATCCATCCCGTATTGGATAAGAGCAGTCTAGAGCAAAGGGGAAAGAGGGGAGGGGGTACATGCCGGTGTTTGTATTGATTAAAAGTGATGAAATAGTGATAAAAGCGCATAGTGGGGTTGGGGAGAGAGAGAGGGGGGTGGGGGAGTCAGACAGACAGATACAGTGATAGTGAGACGGAGGGACAGAAAGAGACAGACGGAGACAGACAGACAGAATCTGAGACTGCGAGACAAAGGGGCACAGACAGACAGACAGACAGAGGCATACAGACAGAATCAGAGACAGCGAGACAAAGGGACAGAGAGAGAGAGAGAGAGACAGACAGACAGATTCAGAGCGAGTGAGACAGAGGGGCAGCGAGACAAAGGGACAGAGAGAGACAGACAGACAGACAGATTCAGAGAGAGTGAGACAGAGGGGCAGAGACAGACAGACAGAGATATACAGACATACATACAGACAGACAGAATCAGAGACAGCGAGACAAAGGACAGAGACAGACAGAGACAGACAGAAAGAATCAGAGACAGCGAGACAAAAGGACAGAGAGACAGACAGACAGGCAGAATCAGAGACGGCGAGACAGAGGGACAGAGACAGAGAGAGAAAGAGAGAGAGAGAGAGAGAGAGAGAGAGAAGAGAGAGAGAGAGAGAGAGAGAGAGAGAGGAGAGAGAGAAGAGACGTACAGACAGAGACAGAGAGATAGACCGACACACAGAATCAGAGACAGCGAGACAAAGGGACAGAGGGAGAGAAAGAGAAAGAGAGAGACAAAGGAAGAGAGAAACAAAGAGAAGAGAGGTAGGACAGACAGACAGACAGACAGACAGACAGAACAGAGACAGCGAGACAGAGGGACAGAGAAACAGACAGACAGAATCAAGACAGCGAGAGAGACGGACAGAAGAGAAGAGAGAGAAAGAGAGACAGAGACAAAAGAGAGACAGACAGACAGAGACAGACAGACAGACAGACAGACAGGCAGACAGAGACAGAGCCAGAGCCAGAGCCCGAGCCAGAGAGTGAGAGACTAACAAGAGAAAAAACAACAAGAGCAACAACAACAACAACAACGGTATTGTAACAATAACAGAAGCAAACAAGCGGAAATTTGATCCAAAACACTGGGCCGATATAACACGCGTGAATGTACACCAACAACAAATAAATAAGGCATTAATCCATCCCTTATTGGATAAGAGCAGTCTAGAGCAAAGGGAAAGAGGGGAGGGGGGTACATGCCGGTGTTTGTATTGATTAAAAGTGATGAAATAGTGATAAAAGCGCATAGTGGGGTTGGGGAGAGAGAGAGGGGGGTGGGGGAGTCAGACAGACAGATTCAGTGATAGTGAGACGGAGGGACAGAAAGAGACAGACGGAGACAGACAGACAGAATCTGAGACTGCGAGACAAAGGGACACAGACAGACAGACAGACAGAGGCATACAGACAGAATCAGAGACAGCGAGACAAAGGACAGAGAGAGAGAGACAGACAGACAGATTCAGAGCGAGTGAGACAAAGGGACAGAGAGAGACAGACAGACAGATTCAGAGCGAGTGAGACAGAGGGGCAGCGAGACAAAGGGACAGAGAGAGACAGACAGACAGACAGATTCAGAGAGAGTGAGACAGAGGGGCAGAGACAGACAGACAGAGATATACAGACATACATACAGACAGACAGAATCAGAGACAGCGAGACAAAGGGACAGAGACAGACAGAGACAGACAGAAAGAATCAGAGACAGCGAGACAAAAGGACAGAGAGACAGACAGACAGGCAGAATCAGAGACGGCGAGACAGAGGGACGGAGAGAGAGAGAGAAAGAGAGAGGAGAGAGAGAGAGAGAGAGAGAGAGAGAGAGAGGAAGAGAGAGAGAGAGAGAGAGAGAGAGAGACGTACAGACAGAGACAGAGAGATAGACCGACAGACAGAATCAGAGACAGCGAGACAAAGGGACAGAGGGAGAGAAAGAGAAAGAGAGAGACAAAGGAAGAGAGAGACAAGAGAAAGAGAGAGAGAGAGGGAGACAGACAGACAGACAGAACCAGAGACAGCGAGACAGAGGGACAGAGAAACAGACAGACAGAATCAGAGACAGCGAGAGAGGGGAGCAGAGAGGGAAAGAGAGACAGAGACAAAAAGAGAGACAAACAGACAGAGACAGACAGACAGACAGGCAGACAGGCAGACAGAGACAGAGCCAGAGCCAGAGCCAGAGCCAGAGCCAGAGCCAGGCCAGAGCCAGAGAGAGAGAGACTAACAGAGAGAAAAACAACAAGATGCGAAGCATATAAACGTACTCCCAGTTTTCCAAACCGCTTATAAATCAGCCAAGTGCTTTATGAGATAAGAAATACAGGCGAAATAACGGTTTTAACGGTTATTTAACCGATGTACACTTTTGAAACTGGTATTTTAGTCCTCACTGGGCTAAAGCCTGTATACATACCAAATTTCATCCAATTCGGACAATATGTCAAGAATAACGGTTTTTAACGGTCAGATTTTAAAACACTGCATGGAAGTGCCATTTGTTTGTGATGACCTTTCTATATACAAAATTGCATTAAAATCCACCAATATATAAAAAATAACGGCAAAATAACGGTTTATCGGTTATATAACCGATATAGACTTTTGAAACCGGTAATTTAGTCCTCACTGGGCTAAAGCCTGTGTACATACCAAATTTCATCCAAATCGGACAATATGTCAAGAATAACGGTTTTTAACGGTCAGATTTTGAAACACTGCATGGAAGTGCCATATGTGTGTGACAACCTTTCTATATACAAAATTGCATTAAAACCCACCAATATATAAAAAAAAATAACGGCAAAATAACGGTTTATCGGTTATATAACCGATATGCACTTTTGAAACCAGTATTTTAGTCCTCACCTGTGTACATATCAAATTTCATCCAAATTGGACAAAATGTCAAGAATAACGGTTTTTAACGGTCAAATTTTGGAACGCTATATACAAGTGCCATTTGTGTGTGATAACCTTTCTATATACCAAATTTCATTAAAATCGACCTATATATAAGAAATAACGGCAGAATAACGGTTTTTAACGGTTGTTTAATCCATTTTCAGCATTACATCACTTACATATGGACAGAGGATCCGATTTGTCACAAGATCATCCATACCGCTTATAAATTGGCCAAGTACTTTCTGAGATATTCCATAAAGAAAAAAAAACCGTTACAAGCCGTTACAACCGTTAGTAACGGCTATAACGGGGCAAACTAAAACATCAGGCATCATCCGTGACCCTTAATGAACATACCTGCTAATTTTCATAAAGGTCGGCCGAGTACTTTCTGAGATATTCCATAAAGAAGAAAAACCGTTACAGGCCGTAACAGCCGTTAGTAACGGTTATAACGGTAAACTAAAACATTGGGCATTATTTGTGACCCATAATGAACATACCTACAAATTTTCAGAAAGATCGGCCAAGTACTTTCTGAGATATTCCATAAAGAAGAAAAAGCGTTACAGGCCGTTACAGCCGTTAGTAACGGCTGTAACGGTAAACTAAAACGTCGGGCATCATCCTTGATCCATAATGAACACACCTACAAATTTTCAGAAAGATCGGCCCAGTAGTTTTGTCTGGAGCGAGTGGAACACATTTTTGACCACGGACACACACACACAGACACAGACACACACACACACACACACACACACACACACACACACACACACACACACACACACACACACACACAGCATTTCTTCGTTCCCATTCTAAAGTACTCCCTGTTCTTTAAGAACTGGGAGTACAAAAATGGGAAGAGAGAAGAGGGAAGAAACGCTGGGTTGGGGGGGGGGGGGGGGGGTGGCTCGAGAAGCAAAACAGAAATGGAAGGGACAGGGGGGAAGGGTGTTGGTAGCGAGAAAGGAGACAGTTGTGAAAGGGAGTACAGAGGTGGGGGTGAGGGGGGGGAGAGAGAGAGAGACGTGGGGGCGTGCGTCCGGTTAAGCTGAAGAGGCTAACGAGGCAAAAACGTCCGACCGTAAAGACACGCTAATATCAGGAGCAAGACGCTCTCTCTCTCTCTCCAACATTACACACTCCACCCTCCACGCCCACTCTGTTCATTTGTCCCCCTTCCCCTAGTACATCATTCTCCTTGTCTCTACCTCCACCTGTCCTCCTTCCCCTCTCCCCAACCCCCTCCACACACAACCCCCCATCCACCACCCCCACCCCCCCCTACCCCACCTTATCTCCCATCTTCACCCCCATCTAGTCACTCCCATTACTCGTCCTCTCTCTCTCTCTCTCTCTCTCTCTCTCTCTCTCTCTCTCTCTCCTTTCATTCCTTTCATTATTTCTTCGCCGTCTCATTTGAGGGGTCCAAACCGGCCCATTCCAAATCCGTTTCTACTTCCTCTCCTCGATCCCTCCAACCTACCACTCCCCCCCCCCCCCCCCCCCCCCCCCCCCCCCACCCCTCCCATCCACCCCATTCCTCTCACCTCCTTCACTATTCCCTCTATCCTACATCCCTCCCAAAAATCCACCTCAACCCCAATGCATTGTGCCGTTCAACCCCCCCCCCCCCCCCCCCCACCACCACCACCTCCCGCCCTTTCCCCCAGATTCTCCATTCCGTCATTAAAGCCATTTTCCAATGAATAGCCGAACCTTGAGGTGTGCGGCTGTC
The DNA here is from genome assembly GCA_018398815.1 of Conus ventricosus. Taxonomy (NCBI): domain Eukaryota; kingdom Metazoa; phylum Mollusca; class Gastropoda; order Neogastropoda; family Conidae; genus Conus; species Conus ventricosus. The sequence goes on along the minus strand of CM031612.1, from coordinate 74,911,720 downwards.
TTTCTTGCTTCACGTGTGGTTGCAATGAAAATATCTTGTGATGTCTGTGGTGGGCCGCTGAGCGATGGGGTGAGATGGGGGGGGGGGGGGGGTTGGGAGTTCCATTTCGTGCCAGTCCTGTGGTGTACAGCATGTTCTTCTTAATCAGTCCAGCGTTGTCGCGCGGAGCTTTCAAAATATGTTAGTTCTTCGCGGACTGATTTTCCTTTTGTTTAACATTTTTCATTTCACTTTTTACATTATTTTGCACGAAAATAAGGTGAAAAGCCAAAATCAATAGAACAAAATACACAACAAATCTTGGCATAATGTAGACAGAAGGCTGTGCATGCGTGCACTAGCCGTGCATTTACATTTCATTTTAATACATAGGCCTAACAAGGAAAAAGGACATTCAAATTCTTCTTCTTTTTTCTCAGGGAGAAAAAACACCTTGCTGCGAAACTGGAATTTGTTTTATGAGACCCAGAAGAATACCAGTGCTGTTTGATAAGTTAGGTAGGCACTCAAGGTCTGACCAGCGCATTGGGCTAATGCGTAGGTCAGACATCTGCTAAGTCGTAGCCACGAGACCCTCTTCTTCAATTCTGTCATCTTAGTTGTTAATTCATTTATCCATCAGCTTCAAATCATGCGTAGTGTGGTCTCAAAACTTAGCGGATGTGGTGTAGCGTATACGGACTAGTCCGCACGCAGTGACGCCTCCTTAATGAAACTGAAACAGAACTTAAACTGATGACAAGTTGTCTTTCAAAATACGAAAGTTCTTTTGGGGACAGACCGGTTAAATCTTTGAAGAAAATAGCTCAGTCGAATACCAACGCTAGAAAGAGGGTAGAACAGCTGAACTAAGAAGCAATACATACATGCATACATACATACATACATACATACATACATACATACATACATACATACATACATACATACATTCATACATACATATATCTCAATTACTTTAATGCGTCAACTTGTCAAATCAACAACTATGCACAGCAGTCCAGGTTGCAGGCGCATCGATAAAAGCTATCTTTCACATACTCTCTCTCTCTCTCTCTCTCCTCTCTCTCTCTCTTCTCTCTCTCTCTCTCTCTCTCTCTCTCTGTCTGTCTCTCTCTCTCCTCTCTCTCTCTCTCTCTCTCTCTCTCTCTCTCTCTCTCTCTCTCTCTCTCTCTTTCTATTCCCCTCTTTCTCTTTCTGTCCCCACGTCCTTCTTTCTCTCTCTGTCCCCACGTCCTTCTTTCTCTCTCTGGCTGTAACGGGCCACAGGCCTATACACAATAAAACATTTGTCATTGTCATTGTCATTGTCTCTCTCTCTCTCTCTCTCTCTCTCTCTCTCTCTCTCTCTCTCTCCTCTCTCCTCTCTCTCTCTCTCTATTCCCCCTCTTTCTCTTTCTGTCCCCACGTCCTTCTTTCTCTCTCTGGCTAGCTCCAATTCTTTGTCTGTCTGTGCTTTAGTCAGCTTTGTACATCTAATACTATTAGAAACCACTCTTTTATGAACCATGCCTAGTGAACCTATTACTAGAACAACCACTTTCGTGCTAAATCCGGCATCACTAAGAGCATAGCAAAGAGGCATGTACTTTTGAAATTTGCTCTCATAGCATGTTTGTATGAATGTGTCAAATGGGTTTGAAACCTCGATGACGAATGCCACCGAGTTTCGATGGTCGATGAAGCATAGATCAGGTTTCAGCCTTGGTAGATCTTCAACACCGTTTATACAGACAGGCCTATTTTGAAAAACATCCACAAAATCCGACACAATGCATTTCTGTAGCTCCTTTCTGGTGATCTCAACGCATCTGCCGTGTCTTTGTGTGTAGAGGCCCCTCAGTCGACGACATCCATTCAAGGCATGGGAATTTGTGTCAGAACGAAACCCGCACAAAGCACACTCTCTCCGGTAAGTATCAGGATAGTAGACGTTGTTCACTGCATTGGTCTCCAGTAGCTGTAGACGTCCCTTGCTGATGAACCTGGTTATTTGGTCATTGACGTTGGTGTTGGTGAGGTGTCCTGTGGAGTGGGTCATTGCGGCATCCGGAATTGCATCCCGGATGATTCTCCCTTGTTGTTGCAGCTGCCGAAAATGGTGTGTATCTTTGTCCAATTGCATTCTTTTGATTGAGCTGTATAATTGTTTAGAATTACTGTAGCGCATTTGAACCACCCCATCATCAGAAGCTGGGAGTACTATTCCGAAACTGTCGCTGTGTTCATCGAATTCCAGCTTAAGATCCAGTCGCACACACAGCTCATGGAGCTCAACGAAGGAAGAACGTGACCAGTTGACCTTGCTGCCTTTCCTTAACTTCCCTTCGGTGTCTGTGGCATATCCTCCAAAATTGCTGTCGTCTGGATCTGCGTGAGGCACTTTTCTCTTTTCCATGTGGAGATAGAAACTTTTGCGCTCGCTACCATTCTGACATGTTGGTCATCACTATTCAGAACAGAGATCAGGAAGGAGATGCGTTTGGCGTAGTACATGGTACTTGGTTTTAACAGATCAAGGCCGCTTTGTTTTCGGGGAAGGAACATGTGCGCTCGATTGGTAGAAGAGTTCAGTTTGAGATGAACGCGAACAAAATCAAGTAATTTATCTTCAGAGTCTTCAGGAGTTTTTCTGTGAATTTTAAATTGCTGTAATAACAGTTCAACTTTGAAGAAGCCATGACGTTTACAGCATCAATTTTCTTGCACAGTGGTAAAGGTGAAAGCGGAATTTTTGCTAGCATTCTTTCGAATTCCTCGCTCGCCTGCGCCAGTTGCACTTTCTCAGAAGTTCTACTCAGATTTTTTTGACATCCAAGATACTGATATGGCTCATCTTTTCCATACATCTGTATATCTTCACCTTGCAGCGTCACGTGGACGCTCTCAGTCACATCTGTAGAAGCCCAGTTGTTATCTGTGCGTTGTCCATGAACGGTGGCACACTTTCTGCGTTTCACTATCATTCCGGTGTAATGAAGGAAGGTTTCCGTCTTATTTATCATTTCTTGTAAGTTCTTCTCATAGTGAGCACTGGCACATACATCATCCATGTATGCCTGACATGGAGAAGGCATTGAAGCTGGTGTGAACGGCTGCTCCATCCATCGAATCCACGGGTCCAACGTCTGAACACAAAAGCTGACAATGGGCAGCCTTGCACGATGCCACGATGCCTGGTAATCCTGGGCGTGGACGTGTCTTCCGTCTGCACCTGGAATGTAGAGTTGATGTAGATATCCGCCGTCACGTCGATGATGTGCTGGGGGTAGCCGGCGCTCTGCATCGCATCCAACATCACTCTGTGATCAATGCTCCCATAGGCGTCCTTGATGTCAACGAAAGTAGTGTAGAACTGACTTGATACATGCTTGAAGTTGTCAATTGCAGTTTTCAAGCAGAACACGTGTTCTTGAAGGCCGTTTCTTGGGATTGAGCTCTTCTGTTTTGATGACAGCCTTCCGGTCGAAACAATCCATGGTAAAGGCCTACTTTGCTCTAACTTCATGTAGATCTTGTACAAAGACGTCAACAAGGAAATAGGTCTCCAATCACCAGGCTGCATCACATTCCCTCCTTTTTTGGGAAGTAAAGTGATCGTGGCATGTTTCCAATCAGTGGGAATTCTTTTGTTTCTCCAGCAAATGTTAAATATTGCCGTCAAAGCAATGACAGACGTTGCAGATGTTGTTTCAGAAAAGAATATTCAACTCCATCATATCCAGGCGCTGTGTTATTCTTCAGCGATTTCACCACAGATATCACTTCGTCCTCGGTGAACGGGTCCAACTGCAGCTCTTCTTCAGGAGGAAGAGGGGCGATGTTGACAGGCCAGGGCGGAGGGGGAAGGGGATATTCTAATACCTTTTCACTCTTCTGCTGGAAAAACTCCGTCAACACATCCACTTCAATGGGACAAGTGGGTCGTGCTTCTGATCTGCTGTCGTTCTTGATGATCTCAATGGCACGTTTCTGATTATCTAACCAAAGCTTTTCCACGCTCCGCGCTGTATGTTGATCCTGTCTTCCACGCATCTGTCTGAAGTGCTTCCTAAGACTTGCGAAGATGGTGTGATCAATGTAGTGAAGAGCTTTTTCGATTTTCTGCCGCAACTCATCTTCTCCGATTCACGCTTAGTTTGTTCGGCTGATTTGAATGGGAGACTTGTTGATTCAGTACCACATGAAAGACTTTTAAAGAAATTAGAGTCTTATGGAATAGTAGGAACTTGGTTGGGTTAGAGACTTTTTATCAAAAAGAACTCAGAAGGTAAGGATTGGTAGTTCCTTCTCTCAAAATGCTGATGTTATTAGTGGGATACCACAAGGCAGTATTTTGGGACCAATATTATTTACGGTGTTTATAATTGATCTCCCTGTAGAATTAAAGAGTACATGTAAAATCTTTGCAGATGACACAAAATTTTATAACTCTCCAAAATCGCATAAGGAATTACCAAAGGATATTGAAACACTAGTACAGTGGTCTGATACTTGGAACCTATATTTTAATGCAGAAAAATGTAAAGTACTTCATAATGGTAAAACAAACCCACAAAAGGATTCTATAATGAAAATCGGAGACAAGGAAATAAAAGTATCTGAATGTGAGGAAGAGAAAGACCTAGGTGTGACTTTTGACAAAAATTTGCTATTTGACAATCATATTGTGAATAGTATTAATAAGGCTAACAGAATGATTGGAATGATAAAAAGAACCTTTACATTTATAGAAAAGGACACTTTTTTACAATTATATAAGACACTAGTTAGACCTGTTCTTGAATATGGAAATACTGTATGATATCCAATGCTAAAGAGACAATCCGAAGCTCTAGAACAGGTACAAAGAAGAGCAACCAAGATGATTCATAATATAAAAGATTACTCACATCAGGAAAGATTAAAATATCTACAACTTCCAACACTTAAGGCAAGAAGAATAAAAGGATATTTGATTCAAGCATATAAGATATTTAATGGAATTGATGATGTTGATAAAGCATGCTTTTTTTTGTACTCCGCAGAAAAATACTACAAGGAACAGTGAAGATAAGATATTGAAACAAAATTCCAGAACCAATTTGAGAAAATTTACATTTACTAACAGAGTAACCAATTTTTGGAATGAACCAACAGTTAACATCAAACGTGCACCTAGTATTAATGTTTTTAAGAACCTCATAGATAAACATGAAGTATTAACTAAAATGAAATATGAATTTGATGGATAATAGGACTGAGCTAGCCTACGACTGGACCAACGGTCACGAAAAAAAAAAAGATATATACATACAGAAGGGGCGTAAAAAGCCTAAATAGGCTAAGTTGTTTTTGATACAACACCCCTGATCCTGATCCTGATCCTGACAGTTTTCCAGATAAATCTCAGAACGCGAAGTTCTTAAATCCGGAGCCTGTGACGACTCTTCGTTTGGCGTCATCGTAGGGTTGACGTCACGCTGCGCTTCCAGAAAGCGGAGGACGTTCTGAACTTTGCCCAGGAGACGAAGCCACGGTCAAAAATGCCCGTGAGCAAACTTGACGGCATCTGCATGCTTCGTTCGGATAGACTCACGAAACAGCCGCTCGGTTCGTTCGAAGTCTGCCCACTGGGCGTCGTGGACTACTCTTTCAAAGGGCGCCCACGTCTCCGGGTTGGCAAAGTCCAGTGGCACTGTGTGTTGACCCGTTGGCAGGGGCTGCTCCTGGTCGTTGACTGGGTCCACCACACGCCGAATCACTCCACTCCGGAGCGCAGCTCTGACTGAAGCCTTCGCTTCAGCAATCAATGGCCAGGCGCCTTGCATTGCTGGACTGACTGTGTTATCGAGGACAGTGACCACGGATGGACGGCAGACAGTCAAATTCAAGCAAAGCGACGTGAAGGCACAGCCGCTCTGGTCGCCATCGTCTGACGTCACATACATACTTACATACATGCATGCATACATACATACATACATGAGCTAGAGAGGCATTTGCCTGCTTGATTCACATGTAACGAATACACGCCACCGATGAACTGGAGAGAGAAGAAAAAAGGGTCATATACCTACAGTTCCAACGACATCATCAACTTCTGCAGGCCAGTCAGCATCAAACTGTTCATCACACATGACACATTTTAGCTTTCATCACACACACACAAACACACACACACACACACACACACACACACACACACACACACACACACACACACACACACACACACATTTTTTAAACAAGATGCGAAGCATATAAACGTACTCCCAGTTTTTCAAACCGCTAATAAATGGGCGAAGTGTTTTGTGAGATAAGAAATAAAGGCAAAATAACGGTTTTAACGGTTATTTAACCGATGTACATTTTTGAAACTGTTATTTTAGTCCTCACTGGGCTAAAGCCAGTGTACATACCAAATTTCATCCAAATCAGACAATATGTCAGGAATAACGGTTTTCAACAGTCAGATTTTGAAACACTACATGGATGTGCCATTTGTGTGTGATAACTTTTCCATATACAAAATTTCATTAAAACCCACCAATATATTAAAAAAAAATAACGGCAAAATAACGGTTTAGCGGTTATATAACCAATATACACTTTTGAAACCAGTATTTTAGTCCTCACTGGGCCTGTGTACATATCAAATTTCATCCAAATAGGACAATATGTCAAATATGTCAAGAATAACGGTATTTAACGGTCAAATTTTGAAACACTATATAGAAGTGCTATTTATGTAGGATAACCTTTCTATATACCAAATGTCATTAAAATCCACCTATGTGTAAGAAATAACGGCAGAATAACGGTTTCTAACGGTTGTTTAATCCATTTTCAGCATTACATCACTTACATATGGACAGAGGCTCCGATTTGTCACAAGATCATCCAAACCGCTTATAAATTGGCCAAGTACTTTCTGAGATATTCCATAAAGAAGAAAAACCGTTACAGGCCGTTACAACCATTAGTAACGGCTATAACGGGGCAAACTAAAACATCAGGCATCATCCGTTACCCATAATGAACATACCTGCAAATTTTCATAAAGGTCGGCCAAGTACATTCTGAGACATTCCATAAAGAAGAAAAACCGTTACAGGCCGTTACAGCCGTTAGTAACGGTTATAACGGTAAACTAAAACGTCGGGTATTATTCGTGACCCATAATGAACATACCTACAAATTTTCATAAAGGTCGGCCAAGTACTTTCTGAGATATTCCATAAAGAAGAAAAACCGTTACAGCCGTTAGTAACGGCTATAACGAGGTAAACTAAAACATCGGGCATCATCCGTGACCCATAATGAACGTACCTGCTCATTTTTGCAACGACCGGCCAAGTACTTTCTGGGATATTCCGTAAAGAAGAAAAACCGTTACAGCCGTTAGTAACGGCTATAGCGGTAAACTAAAACATCGGGCATCATCCGTGGCCCATAATGAACATACCTGCAAATTTTCAGAAAGATCGGCCCAGTAGTTTTGTCTGGAAAGATTGGAACACATTTTGACCACGGACACACAGACACACACACACACACACAGACACACAGACATCATTTCTTCGTTCCCATTCTAAAGTACTCCCTGTTCTATAAGAACTGGGAGTACAAAAAGGTGGGGGTTAAACAGAAAAAACAAGATGCGAAGCACATAAACGTACTCCCAGTTTTCCAAACCGCTTATAAATCGGCCAAATGCTTTGTGAGATAAGAAATAAAGGCGAAATAACGGTTTTAACGGTTATTTAACCGATGTACACTTTTGAAACTGGTATTTTAGTCCTCACTGGCTAAAGCCTGTGTACATACCAAATTTCATCCAAATCGGACAATATGTCAAGAATAACGGTTTTTAACAATCAGATTTTGAAACACTGCATGGAAGTGCCATTTGTGTGTGATGACCTTTCTATATACAAAATTTCATTAAAACCCACCAATATATAAAAAATAACGGCAAAATAACGGTTTAACAACGGTAAAAACTAACACATCAGGCATTATTCGTGACGCATAATGAACATACCTACAAATTTTCAGAAAGATCGGCCAAGTACTTTTTGATATATTCTATAAAGAAGAAAAATCTTTACAGGCCGTTACAGCCGTTAGTAACGGCGGCAACGGTAAACTAAAACATCGGGCATCATCCATGACCCATAATGAACATACCTACAAATTTTCAGAAACGGCTGTAACGGTAAACTAAAACATCGGGCATCATCCGCGACCCATACTGAACATACCTACACATTTTCAGAAAGATCGGCCAAGTACTTTTTCAGATATTCTATAAAGAAAAAAACCGTTACAGGCTGTTACAGCCGTTAGTAACGGCGGCAACGGTAAACTAAAACATCGGGCATCATCCATGACCCATAATGAACATACCTACAAATTTTCAGAAAGATCGGCCAAGTACTTTTTGAGATATTCCATAAAGAAGAAAAACCGTTACAGGCTGTTACAGCTGTTACAGCCGTTAGTAACGGCTGTAACGGGGTAAACTAAAACATGGGGCATCATCCGTGACCCATAATGAACATACCTGCTAATTTTCACAAAGATCAGCCAAGTACTTTCTGAGAGGAGAAAAAGCGTTACAAGCCGTTACAGCCGTTAGTAACGGAACATACCTACAAATTTTCAGAAAGATCGGCCCAGTAGTTTTGTCTGGAGCGAGTGGAAATTTTCAGAAAGATCGGCCCAGTAGTTTTGTCTGGAGCGAGTGGAACACATTTTGACCACGGACACACAGACACACACACAGACATACACACACACACACACACACACACACACACACACACACACACACACACACACACACACACACACACACACAGCATTTCTTCGTTCCCATTCTAAAGTACTCCCTGTTCTTTAAGAACTGGGAGTACAAAAAGATAGCAAGTGTTTCACTGGTATGGTTACATGTTTCCACTGGTATGGTTACATTTCCACTTGAACCATTTCTGTACTCCCAGTTCTTAAAGAACAGGGAGTACTTTAGAATGGGAACGAAGAAATGCTGTCTGTGTGTGTGTGTGTCTGTCTGTCTGTCTGTCTGTGTGTCCGTGGTCAAAATGTGTTCCATCGCTCCAGACAAAACTACTGGTCGATCTTTCTGAAAATTTATAGTATGTTCATTATGGGTCACGAATAATGCCCGATGTTTTAGTTTAACCGTTATAACCGTTACTAACGGCTGTAACGGCCTGTAACGGTTTTTCTTCTTTATGGAATATCTCAGAAAGTACTTGGCCGACCTCATGAACATTAGCAGGTATGTTCATTAGGGGTCAGGGATGATGCCTGATGTTTTAGCTTGCCCTGTTATAGCCGTTACTAACGGTTGTAACGGCCTGTAACGGTTTCTCTTCTTTATGGAATATCTCAGAAAGTACTTGACCAATCTATAAGCGGTTTGGATGATCTTGTGACAAATCGGATCCTCTGTCCATATGTGTAAGTGATGTAATGCTGAAAATGGATTAAACAACCGTTAAAAAACCGTTATTCTGCCGTTATTTCTTATATATAGGTTGATTTAATGAATTTGGTATATAGAAAGGATGTCACACACAAATGGCACTTCTATATATAGCGTCTGATGATAAGCTATTGACCCCTTATACTCTAGTGCCCTTCAACTACTTACGGCGTTCTCTCCCCATCTTCCCCATCCTTCCCATCCCCCTCCCCCCTCCCCTCACCTCCACCTCTGCTCTTTCTCCACTTTCCCACTTGCACGGTCGTTCCCCTGGCCTTCTCTCCTCTCCCTTCTTTTGCCCCTTCTCTCCTCTCCCTCCTTTTGCCCCTTCTCTCCTCTCCCTTCTTTTGCCCCTTCTCTCCTGTCCCTCTTTTGCCCCTTCTCTCCTCTCCCTTCTTTTGCCCCTTCTCTCCTCTCCCTTCTTTTGCCCCTTCTCTCCTCTCCCTTCTTTTGCCCCTTCTCTCCTCTCCCTCCTTTTGCCCCTTCTCTCCTGTCCCTTCTTTTGCCCCTTCTCTCCTGTCCCTTCTTTTGCCCCTTCTCTCCTGTCCCTTCTTTCGCCCCTTCTCTCCTCTCCCTTCTTTTGCCCCTTCTCTCCTCTCCCTCCTTTTGCCCCTTCTCTCCTCTCCCTTCTTTTGCCCCTTCTCTCCTCTCCCTTCTTTTGCCCCTTCTCTCCTCTCCCTCCTTTTGCCCCTTCTCTCCTCTCCCTTCTTTTGCCCCTTCTCCCCTCTCCCTTCTTTTGCCCCTTCTCTCCTGTCCCTTCTTTTGCCCTTCTCTCCTGTCCCTTCTTTTGCCCCTTCTCTCCTCTCCCTTCTTTTTCCCCTTCTCTCCTGTCCCTCTTTTTGCCCCTTCTCTCCTCTCCCTTCTTTTGCCCCTTCTCTCCTCTCCCTTCTTTTGCCCCTTCTCTCCTGTCCCTTCTTTGCCCCTTCTCTCCTCTCCCTTCTTTTGCCCCTTCTCTCCTCTCCCTTCTTTTGCCCCTTCTCTCCTGTCCCTCTTTTTGCCCCTTCTCTCCTCTCCCTCCTTTTGCCCCTTCTCTCCTCTCCCTTCTTTTGCCCCTTCTCTCCTGTCCCTTCTTTTGTCCCTTCTCTCCTGTCCCTTCTTTTGCCCCTTCTCTCCTGTCCCTTCTTT
>CM031612.1:74868602-74878602 GCA_018398815.1 Conus ventricosus | reverse complement strand
ATTTTCAGAAAGATCGGCCAAAAGTAACTTTTGAGATAATTCCATAAAGAAAGAATATGCGACAGGTCGTTACAGCGTTAGTAACGGCTCTGTTACGGTAAACTAAAACGTCGGGCATCATCCTTGATCCATAAATGAAACACACCTACAAATTTTCAGAAAGATCGGCCCCGTAGTTTTGTCTGGTGCGAGGTGGAACACATTTTTGACAAGGACACCCACACACACACACACAACACACACACACACTCACACAACACACCACACACGCATTTCTTCGTTCCCTTTCTAAAGTTACTCCTGTTCGTTTAAAACTGGGAGTACAAAAACGAGTTCCGTGTGTGAAAGCACGCATAACATTTGCACACACGTAAAAATCCACATCACCAACTTTTCAGAAGGAAAGGTCAGTTCGGCGTTGGTATGGATGACACGTTACACATAGATGACCCTGCGTGAGAAGAAATGGAAAAGAATGAAGGAAGTAAGGAAAGTGAGTGAACAATATTGAACGATATTAACTGGAATTTGGACCACGGGGAAAACGACTGAATGAAGCACCAGGCTGGCTCTCTCCAGTCGGCACTTACCAGGTGGGCAGCCGTTTGTTGTAAAACGAGTGTTGATTGTTAAAGCGCTTAGAGCTTTGGTCTCTAGTCGAGGATGGGCGCGATATAAGTATTTCACATATAATAATAAAATCCCACACTTCTCTTCGCTTGAATCTGGGTCTCTTTTACCCTCATATATTGAAAACATTTGCCATTACTTACACACTAATGTAATCCAGCATCCATAGAACCCAGCTACCTTCATTTTTTTGTCGTTCGCTTTTATGTGGGATTGTGTGTGTCTTTGCTTTATTGCTTGAAATGTTGTTTGCGTTGCTGGAAGAAGCCAAAGAGGTCGGAAACGCGGTGATTTTCTTGTTTTATCTTTTTTCGGCGGCCGAATGAAGTAATTTCTTTTTTTAAGTTTTGATTAATTTCAGCCTGCAGTTCCCTCACTTATTGAAAATTAACTTTGATTTTATTTCTGATTGCTTTTCTCTTCATTGTTGTTGGTATTTGTTTCTCGTTTACTGCTTCGTTCACCGTGTTTTCATAGTCTTTGAATGTTTTTAGTCTGTCCTGATGAAGACCAAATTGGACTTTCCTTGGGGTGGTTCGGGATAACCTTACGGTAATGTAGTTGCAGACAGACGAACAAAACCATCAACAGACACATATGTCTTGATGGGGGTACAACGGTTTTTCAAGTCAAAAGCATCTGTTCGGAGTCATCTTCCCATCTCGTATCTTTTCGTTAAATGTTTTAAACAAAAACAATGTGGCCTTCAACACACGGACTTCTGATAAATTGACCTGTTGACACTACTATTGTCTGTTGATTGTCTATTGTCTGGGGAGGTTTTAACTTTTTTTTTAAAGCATAACGTCCATCGTCCCAAATGGCGCCGCTGGGGTGTAGCGACTTGCTAGTTTCTTTGCTTTCAAGGGTTCGGTATTATGCAACACGAAAGTCGTCCATTTCTTTCCACCTCCTTAGACGTTCTCTGATTGGAATCAGATATCCATGCACGGATTATGGACAGAAAAAGGGGTGTTTCAGGCCGTAGAAGGAACACACGAAGCATCGAGTGGTTCGAAACTCACGACCGTCAGCTTACTAGGCAAACGCTTTAAAGTTGGACTCGGCCCCTCTGATTTATTTATACTCGATTATTGCCGCGTTCAGCCATTGAACCGTGCTGTCACCTTCATACCAAGTCTGTCGTCAACAGCTTCTTTTACGGTAACTCCTGCAGAAAATCTTCTTTACGTCAAATAGGAAGTCGTTTGATGTTCCCCTGAATGAATAAATCGACCGTCATATTTGACGAGGAAAATGTTTTGCATCTTTTATTTCATATAGCAACACGCTAAAAGCAAAAACAAAGAAGCAAACAAAAGCAAAAACAAAAGGAAGACCCAAAATGATATGAAAGCCGGAAATATGATAAATTAAAACAGGAATTACAAAATTCGATTTTTCCAGCACGCGTTTTGGCTTTTTCACGTACTTTTTATATCTTTTTTTTTTATTTGCTTTGTTTTGTGTTGTATTCAAATGTCTCGTTACATGGGGTCTAATATCAAAAATAAACAAGTATTTACACAGAGACAAAAAAAAATCAAAGGAAAGTAATATTTCGCATGAAGACTAAAATCAGAATTAACAAATGTTTACACTATGAGTCTAAAATCCAAATCAGTGCAAAATGTTTCCACAAGATAATCCAAAAATAAGTGAAGCAAAAATGTCGACAATATAGTAAAACAAAATAATCACACATGATGCTGTACAGATATTCAACATCGGTGTCTTCTAAATCAAACTAACAGTAAAGTTTGTGCAGGAGTCTAAAACTCAAATCAAACCAAATGTTCCGAGGTCAATTACTTGTAATAAAAAGATTAGAGATTTGCTACAATGTCAATCTGCATCTTGTGAATTTATCGTGAGGTTTAACAACGAAAATAACAGCAAAAACGACAACGAAACCTAACCAAGACAGCACACAGTACATAGAACAACCAGAAGAAAGGAAAAGAACAAAATGATAATGATAATAATAACAATAATTAATATATATAATAAATGGTAATAATAATAATAATAATAATGATTAGGATATAATAATAATAATGATAATACAGTAGTAGTGGTAGGAAGAAGAAGATGCAGGACGAAGAGGCAGCTGATTTGTGAAGAATGATGAGAGAAGAGGGCAGTGATGTGAGATGATGAGAGAAGGAGGGCAGTGATGTGAAGATGATGAGAGAAGAGGGCAGGTGATGTGAAGATGATGAGTGATGAGGGTGGTGATGTGAAGATGATGAGAGAAGAGGGCAGTGATGTGAGATGATGAGAGAAGAGGGTAAGTGATGTGAAGATGCAGGTAGAAGAGGGCAGTGATGTGAAGATGATGAGAGAAAGAGGGAGTGATGTGAAGATGTTGAGAGAGAGGGCAGTGATTGTGAAGGATGATGAGGAGATGAGGGTAGTGATGTGAAGATGATGAGGAGAAGAGGGCAGTGATGTGAAGATGTTGTGAGAGAGAAGAGGGCAGTGAAGTGTGATTATGGAGAGAAGAGGGCAGAGTGTTTGTGAAGATGATGAGAGAAGAGGGCAGTGATGTGAAGATGATGAGAGAGAGGGTAGTGTGTTGAAGATGCAGGTTAGAAGAGGGTAGTGATTGTGAAGATGATGAGAGGAAAAGAGGGCAGTGATGTGAAAGATGATGAGAGATGAGGGTAGTGGATGTGAAGATGATGAGGAGAAGAGGGGCAGTGATGTGAAGATGTTGAGAGAAGAGGAGTGGGAAAACAAGCAGAATAGTAGAGGTACAAAATAAAGACAGGAGGGAAAGAAACAGACAAAAAAAATGAAGGAAACTAAACGGAGGAAAGGACAGAATGTTAAAAAAAAAAAAAAATCAGGTTTGGGAAAAACGGGGAAAACGGCCGAAGAAAGAAATTGAAGACATTTTAAAAGACAAGGGAAAGAAACAGACAGAAAAAAAGGAAAAAAAAACAATAGGTGAAATGACAGAAGATAAAAGAGGACGACAGAGAGGACAAGAAAAAAAAAAAAAAGGAAAGAAAACGGATGGAAGACTGAAGGAACGAAAAGACAGAAATGCGAAAGAGAACAGACAAGGAAGACAGGGGGAAAGAAAGAAAGAGAACAAAGGAAAGAGAGACCAGGAGAGAGAAGGACAGAAAGAAGGAGGAATTAACAAATAAATTAACAAAAGGAGAAGAGAAAAACTAGGTGAGACAGAATAAAACAAACAAAACAAAACGAAAAACAGAGGCCCTGAGGGAAATAAACGACAGACAAACAGAAGAAGACGAGGAAGACATGCGAAAGACTTAATCGATAAAAAGAAAACAGAAATAGGGAGAGAAAGGGACAAAAAAGATAGTGGAAAAAAACCTGATCATCTTTCAGGAAAGAAAAGAACAAAAAACCAGACCGACAGGCAAGGAAGGAAAGAGAAAGGGAAGAAAAGTCAAGGCCGAAAGACAGACGGAAGGAATAAAAAAGGAAAAGGAAAGACATACATAAAGACGTAAGCAAAATGGTTGTTGCTAGTGCCAGTAGGTCACTGATAGTGAAGGAGTATCAAGGATGAAGATGAGGAGGAAAGAGGCGAGGAGGAGGAGGGAAGAGGAAGAAGACCCAGGAGGAGGACACGGGTATTAGGATGGTTATAGTGATTATAGTGAAGGAGGGAGAGAGAGATGATGTTGATGCATTTTAGATGATAATCTTTATTTCCAAAGGGTAACAGAATAAGCAAAACATGCTTTTTTTCATCCGGCCCTTGCCCCGTTAAGGGACTAAGTTGACTAGGGACTTTAAGACTGACAAAAAACTTATAACAAACACACTTATCTTCATAACATTAAAAAAGTTATCCATTAACAGTTAAGGCGTAGTTGGACTTTATAGGATTATGAGACGAATTTAAAAACAACAAACAAGAATAAATATAATTGATGACAAGATGGAAAAGAATCGGCACACACGATAATGGAATAAGCGTTCCTCCTATCGTAGGGGGGGGGGGGATGTGAGAGAGAGAGAGAGAGTAGGAGATGAGTGAGAGAGAGGAGAGACGAGAGAGAGAGGTGGTGAGAAGGAGAGAGGAGAGAGAGGAGAGAGAGAGGAGAGAGAGTTATATTCCTTTTTTGTTAAATAGTTTAGCATACAACCAGAACTGCAAGGATGATAATTAGACAATTACAATGCATCATTAATATCAACTTTTGTTCTTGCTTTTACATTTTATGATGTGGTTTTAGGCTAAACGAGAACGAACAATCAATTATCGTAAGTAGCAATAAATTCCTAGCTCATATAATCATAACAATTTTTCATGATGTGTGCGTGGTGTTGTGCGTGTTGCATGTGCGCGCGTACGTGTGTGTGAATGTGTGTGTGTGTGTGTGTGTGTGTGTGTGTGGTGTGTGTGTGTGTGTGTGTGTGTGTGTGTTGTGTGTGTGTGTAGTGTTGAGTGTGTGTGTGTGTGTGTGTGTGTGTGTGTGTGTGTGTGTGTGTGTGTTGTGTGTGTGGTGTGAGAGAGAGAGGAGAGAAGAGGAGGTAGAGAGAGAGAGAGAGCGTGATGCCATGATTAATTACATTCCCCCTTCCATCTTTTTTGTTTTTCTTTTTGACCATTTCATCACTACCCAAAAACTATAAATTTTTAATTAAAGCGAAACCATCGAAACGCAGCCGTAATTAACGAAGAGAGAGAGGAGAGGAGGAGAGAGAGAGAGAGAGAGAGAGAGGAGGGCGAGGAGAGGAGAGAGAGAGAGGAGAGAGAGAGAAGAGAGAGAGAGAAGAGGGAGAGAGAGAGAGGGAGATTATATTCCAATTTTCTATCCAAAATAAAACACATGCTAAACATTGTATAAATTTGAATAAAGAGCATACATTCAATTGGATCCTGACACATATTTATTCTACTTCCAGTTACAGTGCCGGAAGGAAGAATCAAAGTATTAAAGACATCAATCAATTAGTGACAATTGCACCAAATAAAAACAGCGACCACGACATGTCAGTATCATGATATGTTTTCAACATTAATAAACCGATAGTAACATATCTTTTCTTTTATCATTATGTGGTTTTTTGAAAAACTTCAGTGGAAAGGAAACGGCCGTATCAGTTAATATGGCAGCAATAACAGAGGGTTGTGCCATGGTATATGTATTTTGTCCCTAATAGCAGTTGGACTGCTGTGTAATGTGTAATTAGTTTTTCCCTGGAGGTTTCTGTAATTTGAGTACTCGGAAATGTCGTGGGGAAAGTGAATTCCAAAACACGCTACCTTAGTAAGCTAAGCTTGATTTAAATAGATCTATTCTGGTTGTGGGAACCTGGAATTTTGGTTGAATTCCCCTAGGGTTTATACCTAAATTTGGACTGCTGAAGAGTTTGTGGTGCTAAACCTGATGCATTTTAGCACTTAGCAGATTTTGTTGACAGCAAACATTTCCTGTAACGGAATGAGAAGCCCCCCGCTTTTAGTTAATCCCCTTCATCTAAGACTAGATGATTGTAAATAGGAACTGCTTTTAAGTGCTTTTTGTAGGACACTTTAAGAGGGTTTTCATGGATTGCACTAGCAGAATATAATAGTGTTGATCATAATTGATTGGAAGAGAGAACATGTGCGTGTGTAGGAACATATTTCTGGTGAAGGTTTAAGATATGCTTAAATCTGCACAGCTGTTATGTTTGTCTGGATATTGATTACATAAATTGCGAAGGGTGATAAGAGCAAGAAAGATTATTATCAACATATACGCCTAGAACCTCGAGGCTATCCACACTTCAATTTCCTTGATTATTGATAAAAACAGATGGGGGCCTGGGTGGTTTGGTTTTGTCTTCTCTGCTTTTTGTTATCAGCATTAGGTTTTGTTTTGTTAGGATTCAGTGACATGTGATTTACATTGCACCAATTACTTAAGGTTATCAGCATTCTTCTGTTAAAAGAAGTGAAAACAGCTTCCAAGCCTGGAGCTATTGTTGAAATTCTACACGACGGTGGGACAGTTGCGTTATCACAAATGAGTTCACATGATCCTCATATAAAGAGAGGAGATCCTTTATTAAACTGAGAAATCAAGCAAGGACCCTAAGAAGAACCTGGGGTACGCATGTTGGAATAGGTAGCTTCTTGAATAAATTGTTGTTGACCCACAATCGATTTGTTGACGATCTTCTGGAATGATGTTATCAGTTGGAAGGTATTTCCTGTTATTACCATTTATTAAAGCTTTGAATATCAGTGTGTGGTCTATTTACATATAAGCCTTTGCAAAATCAACAAACAGTCGCCAACAATTTTGTTTCATTAACACTGGCTTGCCAATATTACTAGGTTGGTAAGCGCTGTTTATGACAAGAATGATTTTTCCTGAAAACCTGATTGGTTTTTTTTTAGTATGTGGGAGGAGTCAAAATGGTGGCAAAGATGTTTAAATTATGTGTTTTTCCCAAGGGTTGGACAGAACTGGCAAAATGGATATAGGTCTGTTGTTCGATGGTTCAGATTTGTCTCCAGATTTGAAAATGGGGTATTACTTTAGCAACTTGAACTGAGAGGGGGAAAGGTGACATTTATCACTTGCATAAAATTTGTAAATTAGGTAAGAGTTTTCACATATAAACGGTGCTGATAGTTTCTGGTATTTTTCCAATCAATCCCGTCAAGGTCCGCAGCTTCCTGTCGGCTGTATTTGGCATAAAGCTTGGCAATCAATCACTAACTGTCAGAGGCCGGAACTGAGTGTTTTTGGCTGGCGAATGTTCATAGGCATTGCAAAAAAATTTTAATATTTGTAATTCATTTGAGTCAGTTTCTTTTCTTTGACAATGTGTTCTGCAACTGATGTAAAGTGTTGGTTGAGTTCATTTGTCGTGTTTGGTGGTGTAATGGGGATGTCTTTGAAGTTTTATTCGTTAAGTTTATTTATTGCTTGCCATATGGTCTTCGAATTTTGTTTTTGGCTACAAGTTCACGAAAAAAACATTCATTTTTGCTGTCCGTTTGAGTGAATTGACTTTATTACGTTGCCTTTTTAAATCCATCCGACTTCCCTTCTGTTCAAGCAAATCGTTGTCGCGTAAGAAAGAACAACCAGTTGTATTTCATCAGTCATCCATTTGGTTGTGCACTATGTTTAACTCGATGAGTTTTGAATGGTGCGTGCTTGTTCATAAACAGATTTAAAACGTTGTTTGTAGCTGTACCAAGCGCTTTCTCTGGATCGTGTAATTATTAACATTTATATAGGGGGAATTCATGAGGGTCAGTATGATGAATGGTTTCTTCGAGGAGTGTCCAAAAAGACCTGTAAGTGATGTGTTTTGTGGCCAGGTTTAGGGATTTTGATTCATTCTTTTCCACGAATGCATACTGGGAAAGTGGTTCGCTGATCATTCAAGGGCACGCATTTCTCAACGACGTTTTGTGGTTCAGAAGATAGATGTGGTCATATAATGTTTTGCTAGTGAGTGTTACTCTGGTTGGATGTCTATTAATTTGTGGTAAGTTGTTTGAGGTTAGTCCTATTCCTTGATGTTTGGCACTTCATAGATCATTGTTTTGAAAGCACCTTAAACGTATAATTCTGGGGCATCAAGTGATGCTGCATCATCATGGCCGTAAACTGGTCCATCCAACCTGCATTTTCCGCAGGGGTCTTTCGATATACAAATCCTAGTTTGATGGGTTTTTTGTTCTCTTCAACTTGATTACTAACAATGCTTCAATTCCAAAACTTCCAAGATCATACAAATCGTTTGGTCATTTAATGTTTCTGACATAAAGTACTATGCCTGTAGATTTGGATTCGGTTGGGATCTCTTGCGTACAACATTGTAGCAGGTGTTAAGACCAGTGGCATCAGGGACAATTTCTGAAAGTCTTTGATTCAGTGAAGCCAAATATATGAAGGGTTTGTTTGATTGTACAATATAGTGGGTACTCCTGTAACTTTGTTTTGTATATGGTTTTTATTAAGATGTCCATACGTAGTCGTTCTTCCTGTTGCCACTATGAAGATGATTGCACCATTTGTGCAATAAAACAAATATAGCAAGGATACACTTGAATACAACTAATGTGTCCGTTATGGTATACACACACAACAACTTTTCAATTCATAGGGATAATGAATGTGAGAAACAAGGCAAGTCAAAACTACAAAAATACGTGTGAGACAACACACTTTACTCACCAAATCCAACCAATGTTCAATGAAAAAGGATTAATGAATATGAAAAAACACAAAAGTTAAATTCACAAAGTTACGTAACGCACTTGTGGCAAGTGTCACCGAAGCTTTATCGCACAAGGTTTCTGAGCGTGCTCACACACCATTCAGGTACAATTAAAAACTATGATATAAAAGTCTTGCTTTCTTCAGAAATGCTAATAAGGAAGTTCTCAACACGTTTTACTTTCAGCTTTTCAAGTTGGTCGGCAGATTCGGGAATTACACAGTCACACTGGCAGATGCATATCGTTCAACTCTGCATTTTCCACACGCGTGTATATATACATCTAGCACACACGCACGCAGCGCGCACGCACACACAACACACACACACACACACACACACCCACAACACCCCACACACACACACACACACACACACCACACAACTGAATTTCAGTACTAAATGGCCATAGTTTGGTGGCTGTGGCATGAAGTGTGGGCACAGCCAAAAAGCAGGTGGGAAAGCTATGAGGAAAAAGAAGGGAATAACATAGAGGGATACACAGGCGGTGGACATCATGGGTGCGTGGTGTGGAGGCGAGGTGTAGGTCTCTTCTTATCCTAACGTTAGTTCCCCGCGTGGTAGTGGGGCCCCCACTGTCGGGTCGTCGGAGTGGGTTGGGTGGGGGTTTTAGAGTGGTGGTGTAGGGAGGGGAGGTAAAGACTTCCGTGTAGTGTGGGTCGGCGGGAGAATGGGGAAGAGTAGGAGGGTTGTCGGGTTGAGAGGACTGTGATGTGTGATTGTTTTGTTGGTAACATGCGTGGAGTAGGTTGATTGGACGGGAGGAGCCCCGAGAACGGAAAGCGGTGATTGTAACATGGGGGGGAAGTGGAGAGAGTCCAGTGGGGCGAGGCCTTGTGGTCACTGCCCTCTTTGTGCGATGCCGTCTGCCTGTCTGCAAACTGATTTTCAGCAAGGGCGTAGGCTGTACCTTTCTTTGTTAGCAGTATGGCATTTTAGGTACAATGCCATTCTGGGGCGCCACCACTGCTGGTGGTGAAGACAGCAGTGTGGTCCCTGTAGTGCACACCATGCGTCACAACTGTGCAGGTTCCTGTTGCTGTGATGGATGGACTGAGGTGATGGGGTGTCGTCCTCTGGCAGGCA
The DNA here is from genome assembly GCA_018398815.1 of Conus ventricosus. Lineage (NCBI taxonomy): Eukaryota > Metazoa > Mollusca > Gastropoda > Neogastropoda > Conidae > Conus > Conus ventricosus. Next base: position 74,868,645 of record CM031612.1, on the reverse strand, counting down.
TGATAGCAGAAAGCCAGCAGTGACGCTTTGGGAAAGTCCCTCC
>CM031612.1:74856102-74863602 GCA_018398815.1 Conus ventricosus | reverse complement strand
TTTCTCACTTGAACAAAACTAACTGCATCCTTTGGATCGTTTTATTTATCCGATGACGCATACATGTGTCTCATCATTGCCTCAGTTACGTCCAGGGTAGATGTTTGCAACTCTGTTCTTATGGTCTTGCAGCCAAACAGGGTAATCGTTAGCAAAGAGTTCAAATTAGTTCCCAGAAAACTCGTGTAGGAAACAGACAGGAGAACCCATAATGCCGTTCTTTCAGGAGCGTCGCCGGCTCTCTGCTCGCTGGACATTTTAGCGGCAGTGAAAGACACTGTGCTTTGTGTATAGCCATTTGGATCGGTCACTTCCGCCAGATTTGTCGTCCTCGCTCAATACTTATCATTCTTCCCGTTCTTCAAAAATGAAAAGTTCTTAAGGCTTCTACGACCTAAATGAAAACCACGGAGAACGCATTTCTAAATTTTGTTTCGTCCATCGTTTGTCTGTAGTCCCCTTCATCCAGTCTGTGTGGTATCTTATCTCTGCCCGACTTTCAGAAGAAACCTTATGTCTTCAGAAGAAGCCTTAAGACAAGTCTGCTTCGACAAACACTCCCCTGAACTACGCTGGAAGCTTTGAAGCTTTGTGAAAGTTAGGCGGGAGGAGGGAAGGATCTGTGTGATGGTATGGGGTCGGAAGCTTTGTGAGAGTTAGGCGGGAGGAGGGGAGGATCTGTGTGATGGTATGGGGTCGGGGTCGGGGAGAAGGGTGAAGGGGACAGCTTGAATGTGTATGACTTCGATGAATAGCGTGTGCACAGTGCTTTGAGTTGCCAAATGCAAGATGCCTCATATTATTCAGAATGAAGGTATTCTTACCAGCGTGAGTGAATTGCTCTCCTTAGACAGTTCTTCCATGCTCCAAAGATACGCCACATTTACGTTAAACAAAAGTGCTGATTCGGGGTTTCGGGACCCCCTTACACACACGAACAGAGAGAGAGAGAGAGAGAGAGAGAGGAGAGAGAGAGAGAGATGAGAGAGAGAGAGAGAGAGAGAGAGAGAGAGAGAGCTCCCTAAATTGCTATCTGGCTAAAAAAGGCATTCATTTTGGGCTCTTTTCACTGGCACTGGGGACATGACTCCAAGACGTCCCTTTAAAATCCCTTCATCCTCCCCCCCCCCCCCCCTCCCTCCACCTCCCACTCTGAAAACACCCATTTTCAAAGATGTTTTGGACGAGCCGAAAGATGAAGAAAAAAAAAGAAAGAAAGAAAAAATAAAGCTGGATCGATGAGGAACAGCTGTGGGCTAATCCCCTTAACCCCGTGACCTGCTGTGACGCCCCCCCCCCCCCCCCCCCACCCACCCCCCCCCTTTGTTTTCATCTGGTATTATATTCAGAATTACAGAGTTGAGAGGAGGGAGGGTGAGCGGGAACAGAGATTGCTAGATCTACTGTTTGGAAATGTTCTCCACAGGGCATTTCAGGGTCATGTCACAATGCCATCCCCTGCCTGTACTGCACCCTAACCCTCCTTCCTGCTCCCAGTCCTCATACATCAGTACACGCACTGAAATGTGATCGCTTGGAGAGAGAAGAGAGAGAGAGAGAGAGAGGAGAGAGAGAGAGAGAGAGAGAGAGAGAGAGAGAGAGAGAGAGAGAGAGATTGATTGATTGATTGATTGGGATTGAATTATAATCTTTATTTCCAAGGGTAACAGATAAACAAAAGCAAAGGAGAATGAGAGATTGATTGATTGTTTGATTCATTCATTCATTCATTCATTCATTCATTTATTCTTCATTCATTCATTTATATTCTTTATTCAAAGGGTACAGATAAGCAAAAGCGAGAGAGAAAGAGAGAGACAAACAGACAGACAGACAGACAGACAGACTGACTGACAGACAGACAGACTGACAGACAGACTGACAGACAGAGATTTTACTGTTACGATGGAGGCCCACAGGAGGTGAGACTATCACACTGTGCAACATGTACAATAGTCACAAATGCACAGAAACTAGCACACAGAGAGGGAGAGAGAGAGAGAGAGAGAGACAGACAGACAGACAGACAGACAGAGAGAACTGAACACACACTTTCAACGCACACACACAGACTCACAAAACTAAACCCATAACGCACCCCCACCCCTACCCTACCCTACCCTACCCTACCTGCCCCACTCCCCCACACCTCCAAGCAAACACGCGACAGGGCTGTTTCCACGGTAACGGTCACTTCAGGCGTCCCCCTGGCCATCTCTTAGTGACGCTTGACCATTCACGCGGAAAAATGAATGGCATATAGACTGCTCCCAAAGTGATCTGGGGGGGGGGGGGAGGAAAGGGGGGGGGGAAGGAGGGGAGGACGGTTGCCACTCCCTTTAGACGATTTATTTCCCCTTTGCTTCGCTCAGATGCGACACAATAAGGATTTTGCACTGAAACACTATATAATCCATGTAAGCGTTTTGAGTCCTGCCATAAATTTGAGCCAGCGTTTAATGTTAGACTGATAACTGATCAAAAGAACAACACCCCACCAATTATCTCCCTTGTTTTTGGCGGACATTTTCACCGATGAAATCACAAACAGTCTTCAAGTGCATGACCTCCCCCCTTTAGTTGACGAGACATGTCAGGCCTTTGCACTCACCCGTGACCCCTATCTTTGCGGCCGGCTTGAAGCGCCAAAATAGTCCCCTTCCTTTGATTTGAATGTGTCTGCTTGGAACCACCTGGCTTGTACCTTGAGGGGCCACATAAAAGAAACTGAGGAGAATTAACTCCTCAGACACAATGAAAATTCTCAAAACAATCTACTTATGCCAGTCTATGAATACTCGACCTCTTAAGCAAGGCCTGGGCGCATTAATTTTTGGAGTGCAGCCAGCAACGAGTGAATGAATGGTGGTCTTGGTAAGTACCACACACCACTCGCACGCACGCACACACACACACGCACACACGCACACACACACACACACACACACACACACACACACACACACACACACACACACACACGCGCGCGCGCGCGCGCGCGCGCGCGCGCACAAACGCACGCACAAGCACAAACGCACGCATGCATGCACGCGTGCACTCACGCACGTACACACTCATACCACACACACACACACACACACACACACACACACACACACACATACACACAAGCGCACGCGCGAGCGTGTTCAGCCATTTCATTATGTGTATGTTACTTGGCTGTGAGGCGGTGATCTGTTCAGTATGGTCCGTTTATCCGTGGTCATCAGGTACAGTCAGCTTAGCTTCCCGTCTGTGCGTAGACTTGATACTTTTTAATGTCATCATTGCTGGCAACATTCCAGACTGAAGATGTGGGATTAACGTGAGAAAGGTAGGAGGCTTAAAAAGAATATCACATCGAGACATCAGTGTCAGAAATAACATTTAGCTTTGTTCAGCAAAATCAAGTTATGAGCCAACAGTTTGCAGCCATGATTAACATGTGACTGCCGTGTTAAATTTCCCTTAATCATTACGCCCTAAACACGATGGTTACTCGACCTGGTCTTCGTGTATTTCAAGGCTTTAAGTGAGATGCTATCGTCAATGTTTTTGACTTGATGTTTGGACCATACGTTTAATCTGGTGCAGATTCAGAACCATGTGGTTTGCGTTGAACAATTCTGAGACATCGTTTATACGTTGCTGTAATGATGATCATATACATTTGATGTCTCTTTCACTACAGTGAAGAGAACCATCATTAGCATACAGATCATAGACAACTTCGTTACAGGATCTGTGCAGTGGCAGATCATTTATCATAAAAATAGAAAAGGAAAGAAAACATGTTTAAGAGCATAGCCTTGAGGCACACAGCAATTTACGATTCCTTCGAAGGAATACGTACCTTTCACCTGAACACGCTAGGTCCTGTTCTCAAAAAGTAAATGAAAGTAGGAGAGTACTGCCTGATTTCTAAAAATGCGCCAAGTTCGTAAAGATATGATCAAAAGCTTTTTTTTTGCATCTAGTACTGTCGGATTTTAACTAAATACCACAGGGATGTCAGAGCAACAGAAGCGAATAGCAACTGAAAAAAATATATTAGAATAAAACCCTCCATGATCTTTTAAGACGATCCACCATTGTACTCCAGTGGCTTCCATCCCACTGTGGGATCACTGGGAGTGAGAAGGCTGACGCTCTGTCCAAGGCAGGCAGCGATATGGAGCAGTTCAGCCACCTGGTGACCTACACAGACACTAAAATTACATCCACAACCAATACCAAAACCAGTGGAAGAGAAGGCTGGGTGCAGACAGTGGTGTTGATCCAATCCATCAGCTCCAGAGATACCAGCAAACAACTCCCTTCAGACTGACAACTGACCACTGCCGACTCCTGAGCCGCCTCAGCCGAATCAAGATTGCCCGCACAGACATGTCCGTGTGACAATGGATCTTAGATCCCAGAACATATCCTCCAACTCTGTCCAGTTCTGACGTTCTACGGCGTCACACCTGGCCAGAGGGTGCAGAACTGCAGATGCAGCTTTGGGGCAGCCGTCAAGACCTCGAGAAGACTGTGGGAATATCGCGGCGACAGGACTGAAAATCTGACGCAGCCACACACAAAAAAATCGACTGCAGAAGAAGAATAAAAAGAGCGGCTCGTTCAGTACACTGGACACAAAAGACGGTAGGGTTTCTACGGACAGATTTTGTTCCAGACTAGCCTTTTCCAGTTGGGACCTGACAAGGACTTCTGCGTACGCAGGCTGATACTCCTGCGGACACTCCCTGTATAGACAGGCAAGGATTAATCCCATCTACCCAACAAAGGGAGTGGAGTTTTGTGTGTATGGCCCTTTTTTTATCCCGCCATTAAGGCAGCCATACTTCAACTTCGGGTAAGACCTGACAAGGATAAGTTAATTCCTTTTAAAACACACTAGTAGAGTGGAGTACGAAGATAACACACATGTACGAAAAGACAGTAGGGAGGGGAGGGGGGGAGAAGAGGGGCAGAGATACGGACAGAACATTAAGTGAAGCAAAGAAAGTGCACGTCATCAGCGCTCACTCAGCAAAGACGTGCTCAGGCAGTCTAAGACACAACAGCACATTCACCCTCGCTAAGTCAACAATGCCCAGAGCAGCCAGGCATGGGTAGAGGAGAGTGGTGTGGTGGGGAGAAGGGTCAGGGAGTGAAGACAGTCAAGGGGGAAGGAATGGGAGAGGGGGGAGGTAAGAGGCGGGCAGGGACCAAGGGGTGGAATGAGGGCCGGGTGGAGAGAGAGGGTGAGCGGAGGGGGGAGGGATACTTGGAAAGGGTAGAGACGGCTTTCCGCAAGCTCTTGTCTGGATTCCAGACATCGGAATTAATTTTAAACAGGGGGAGGAGGCAAATAGCCGTGCGTTTGTGACCAAGGGTTGAAGGGCAATAGAGGGAAGGGATTGAAAGGCCACACGGGGGAAAAACAGGTATTGATGTATGTAGTGTGAGGTCTGTTGAAACAGACATGGAGGGGTTTGTGTGTTGAGAGACAGAAACAGACAGAGAGAGAGAGAGAGAGAGAGAGAGAGAGAGAGAGAGAGAGAGAGAGAGAGAGAGAGAGAGAGAGACGGTGCCTTTTCTGAGAGGTGGGAGGTGGGGCGGGGAGGGGGATTGGGCGGGTGGGGGAATAAATGAAGTTTGAGGGACCCATTAATTACAGAATACATCTTAATGGACTATGTAAAAGAGTAGGCGTTTTAGTCTGACCCAAGAAACAACCGTGCTTGGTTTAAACAAATCTTTAGTCTGGGGTACGTACAATACAGACACAATACAATAAGAGCTGTAGTAGACTGAAAGCTTATACTGTGTTCTAAGATAATAGCATTGTACAACTCGCTGATTCCACAGTTGTAATAACAAATACGGTACATTTCATATAGAAACTTAACATTTCAAGATTTTCAATTTATATGAACTGAAGCAAACAAATGTTGAAATGAAACGTTGAAGAAAGAGTGAGAGAGAAAAAAAAAGGTAAGAAATACTTAAATAAGAAAACAGAATAGTGGGTTGTAAAGATAGACAAGGAGAGAACTATACAGTAAATTTAACTACTGATCTAATACAACCATTTTTTGAATTGGAGAAATAATAGTAACATCTTGTTAGTCCTGTCTGCAAACTTCAAACAGCAATATATCTTAAATCAATTACCTTGGGGACGTTTGCATATACTGACATCTACGGACCGTGTGGAACTAATCAACCAAAATGTCTTATTCCCCGTTTTGCTGGTATACAGTTAGTAGTCTCCCTTTGTTTCACAAAGATGACCTCATCATTGATCCATGACGGTGACCTTCCTCCTTCTCTTACAATGCCGAGCCAGCCACGCAATCTCGGCCCGCTCCATAGTGAGGTCATGGTTGATGCAGATCCGGCCGAGGCCCCGCCGAACACGATCCTGGAGGTTGTGTGGAAAGAACGAGACCGCACCAGCCAGTGAGCCTTGGGGAGAAACCTCCGTCATGTCAACGGTCACCAGGGTCTTCCTGCCTCCCATCTGCACAGACTTGTGTCGGAACGACAGGAACTTCCCAAGGATTAGACGGCTTCTGGTGTCGTCACATCTCGGGCGTCCTACCAACGCGAAGGATCTAGTCGTCGGTTCTGCCTTCAGTGATTTCCACACCAATCTCTGAACAGATCTGTTTGACAACATCATCTGTGGATGCTCCTCTGCTTTCGAGGATGGAAATGGTTCTAACAGTGCTTCTTCTTACTGTACTGTTCCAGCTCGTCAACCTTGTCCTGAAGATTTTAAAGCTTTGCCAGCTCTTTTGCTTCTTGACTCGCCGAGCGTAGTCCAGTCATCTGTCTACGAAGTGGTCCTAAGAATTGAGCGGCAGCTGCTTGGAAACCGTTTCTAAAAGACTAGGATCACTTGAGGAAGTTTTTAAGTCTTCACTTGAGGCAGTCTGTTAGGTCTTCCTGCTCTGATTGAAAGTCAGAGCCGTGAAGCTTGCTGGGACATTCTGTCTATGTCTTACAGAGTGCTGGAGATGAACTCCGTGTTGGTGATTGTCCCTTCCTCATCATTTCCATCCACACTATCATCATTACATGACAAGCTAGTTCGTGTTGCCGTTCTTTCTTACGAATGGAGATGTGTGGGGGTTGTTTGTCTATCGTCTGTTCAGACATAAACGCTGAAAAATCCGCGTGGTTAGGTTTATGTTTGCGTTTAATTGTCTTTTTCTTGTGTACAGACTTGAAAATTATCTTAAGAATTGTAATGGAAGTAGGATATAGATATTGGAGCTGAATGCTTTGGGGGTTTTTGTGTGTGTGTGTGTGTGTGTGTGTGGTGTGTGTTGTTTTCGGTTTTGGTTTGGTTTTTGTTGTTGTTGTTGTTGTTGTTGCTGTTGTTGTTGTTGTTGTTGTTTCTTTGTTTCCATGTTTCTTTCTTTCTTTGTTTTTCAACTCTCTTTTCCTTTCTTTTTTATAATTTACTTTTCAGTTGGGTTTTTTTTTTGTTTTGTTTTGTTTTCTTAT
>CM031612.1:74838602-74846102 GCA_018398815.1 Conus ventricosus | reverse complement strand
TCCCAAGTTTGAAAAGATTTTTCAACTTTAAGGGTAGGAATAAAAAAAACCACTTCCAGCTTTTTCATTTAACAGTGATCCATGGGTTTGAAAACTTAAGGTGATGAAATAATTACTATAGAAATGAGATTTGGCAAGAGAGAGGACAATACATTATTGTTAACATTCTTTTGTAGATCAGTATATTTATAATCAAAACATGCGGTGTGCATTTCCCCAATTTTGGAATCGGGGATACAGGAAAAACGATCAGCAATATTCTTGGGATCAATCTCAGCGTCTTTCAAAAATTTTTGGAATATGTCGACAAAAAAGCAGAAGAGCACACAAACAAAGTGTGAAGTAACGCAGTTTTAATGCACGAACACAAAACAGAGGCGTTTTGTGTCGTGCATTAAACTGTGTTACTTCACACTTTGTTTTTGGCTCTTCTGCTTTTTTGTCGTGTTCCAGTAACGTGCAGTTTGTTTCATTTGCCTTGAGGAATATATCGTTATACTTGTAAATTTGATTTAATAGATCTAGCTCGCTCAGGAAATTTGGAAATCTGATCGTAAAGCTAATTTACTTTGTTTAGTTCAGAACATCTGAGCTACGTAGGATGAATTTAGTACAGGCCCAAATTTCTATGTCGTTCAAGGGGCAGAAACTCCGGTTTCGTAATACGTTCCTGATGCACTGCATGAAAATGGGACACCCAGTGCGAGTCTAAATGCCTTGCAGTCTATGCTTTGCAACTTTTTAAGTACATAGTTTGGTGCGCTGAAGAACACTTTTGTGCGTAGATAATTTTGATCTTACGAGAGATTTCCAAAGGTGTACTAAAGTTTGTTAACTGCGCCCCAATTTTGTTTACTGATTACTTTAAGAAGATTAAGAGATTTGCTGGCTTCGTTGATAATATATTCAACATGGTTGTTCCAAGTTAATTTAGAGGTAATATTTACTCCTAAAAATTTTATCTCGGTGACATAATTCAATACATTGTTATCTACCTTAAAAGTAGGAATATTGCAAATACTTCCACCAGCATCAAATAACATCATGTGGGTTTTTACTGCCAATAAACTAAGGCCGTTTTCAAACATGAATATTGCTATATTATCTAGGTCACGCTGATATGTTTTCTTAATGAAATTGAAAGATCTGACTGAAGTTTCCTTCTTTAAAGTTACGTTCATCCACATGCAAATATCGTCAGTATATTGCACCAAGGAGCAGTTTTTAGATAAATGCTTTGGGAGATCGCATATCAGAATATTAAAAAGTAGCGGAGTGATGACCGATCCCTGAGGAATGCCCATTTGTAAATATCTCTTGCTGGAATAAGAATTTTGTACCTTTGTTTCTATACTTCTGTTGGTCAGAAATGCTTTGATATAGTTATATACATGACCAGAAAGACCAATGGTTTTCAGTTTATATAAAAGTCTCTCACGCCAAACGTGATCATGTGCTTTTCTAACATCAAAGAAAGTGGCGAGAACATTTTTTTCTTCGTGCAAATTGTTGTTTTAGATGAGTCGTCAATTTTACCAGATGGTCTATTGTTGATCTGCCTTTTCTAAAGCCTGCTTGTGTAGCCGGAGTTGTACCACGTTTCTCGCGTGATATACAACCCTACTTAAAACAATTCTTTCCATTAACTTACACGTGTGAGAGGTGAGGGCAATCGGACGGTAACTATTTATGTTGGATCTAGGTTTGCCCTGCTTTAAGATCGGTACGACTACAGATTCTTTTCCATACTGAAGGGATACTTCCATCTTGCCAGCATTTTGTTATGAAGTTATGAAGAAACGATACAAAATTGTCTGGCAGGTGTTTTAACATCTCATTCGAAAGTGCATCCAGACCAATTGATTTTTTTTTTCGTAATAATATTATCGCATTTCTTAATTCCTGTAGAGTGATATCCGCGTTTAGATAATGGTCATTTTTTTCTTCTGGATCACAGTACATATCGTTATCCTTTGAGTTTTCCCTCATAGCTTTGCATTTATCAGAAAGGCTGTTTGTGGACCTATTCTTTGCAAATAGATCTGCGAACGCTTTGGCTTTTTAAGCAGCAGTTGGAAATTGCTCGTTTTCTAAAGAAACTGGATAAATTGGAAGATTCACTCCCTGTTTCATTTCATGGACCTTTGTCCAAACTTTTTTTAACGTCGTGATGATCAGAGACTTCGGTGAGACAAAAGGACGACCAGTGATCCCGTTTAGCTTTTTCAATGACTCTGCTGTTTATATTCTTGGCCCGTTTCATAGTGACGTTGTTTTTCGGCTTGTATTTAAACATATTCTTTGTATTTTAGTTTCTTTTCATCAACAGCACGTTTGCAGGATTCCGTCCACCCATATTTCCGCTATGAACTGATCTTCTTCTGCGGTTAGTTTTTGGAATGGATTTGGTTGCAGCGTACAAGACCGATTCAGAAAAATGTGTGTACATAGTTTCAACATCCTGGTTTTTCAAGAGTTGTTGCATTAAAAGGCATTAAAATAGATTTGAATTTCTCCCAGTCAGCTCGTTTGTAATCATATTTTGGAATTTTATCAACTGTGTTGTCTTGTGCAACTGTAAAACTCTTGAGGGATATAGTAATAGGGAGGTGGTCACTTCCCAAAGTGTCTTTATCAACCAGCCAGGAACAGCTAAGAACTAAGATGTGGAGATGAAAGAAAGATCAATTGCTGAGGGTCTATGGTTAGGAACATCTGGCAGTCTAGTGACACGCCCATCATTTAGAAGGTAAAAGGCCAGAATCCAGAATATTTTCTACCAGGCGATTTGAGCTAACTTTAGAGCAACAACTGTCCCAGAAGGGAGCATGTTCGTTGAAATCGCCGGCGATCAACCACTTCTGACTTTGCACGTCTACAGTACATAACCAGTCAGTGTTACAGTCAAATACTCCCTTGGGGAGGTATATAGAAAACTATGTTTAGTGTTAAACGACTTACCGAATCTTACACACACTGCGCATGAGTGAATATTTGCAGCATTTTCTGGAACCGGCGATGTTATAAGGCGGTGAGCAAATGTTCGTGTATGTAGATGGCTGTAGACACTTTTTCTCCTTTAGCAGTCTGTTGACACACTGGGGGATAGAAAAAGTTTGTCCCTCGTGGTAGTTCATATCTAGACACATTTGGTGACTGCAGAATTAAAACGGAGAATGAATTATCTGCAATGTGCTCTTAAAGGTGGGAGATGTTAGTTGCCACCGAGCGACAATTCCACTGCAAGATGTCTATTTTGGGCTCTTTAGCCATAAAAAAGTCAAAACAGTAACAAAAATTACTAATGATTTTAGAAAGAAAAAAAAGAAGAAGAGTAAAATAAACAGATGAATGCAAATGGGTGGAAACGAAACTATTCAACTAGAGGAGTCCGCAAAGTCATGTACTTAGGTGGGAGAAATCAGTTTAACTGGAGACAAAACGATATAACAAAGATGACGATGTTAAATGCAATCAAAAGCATTGACACTGTTGACAGAAAGACCAGTCATGGAAACCAGCGGAAGAAGTCACGCCGTGGCGGTGGCACCGGAGCCATGTAGTTGTAGTGGTGCCGGTACTGTCGCCGTGGACGGGGTCCATCGTCCCTGTAGGGTCTGCTGGGAACAGGTCGTGCAGGTCGTCTTGGTTTGGACCAAAACAGGTGGTGAAGATGACAACCCAGGTTCCCAGCAAAGACACTCAAACCTCGTTTTGAAGGGTGGATGTTGTCCCGCATGTACTGGGCCTTGTTGCTGACATTTTCATGACATACAAACGATACGTTCTTATCACCATGAAGACTAGACAGTACATGGGCGTTGAATATTTCACGTTTTGTGTTTAGGTCTGAAAGTCTGGTAGGAGCGACCGGTGATGATGATAAGCATTTTGGGATATTTCTTTCTCAGACTTTGAACGAGCGTGACGAAGTTTTTTTTTATGTTTCCTGTGTGTCTTTTGTGTTGTTGGGATCGTTCACACCTACGTGGAGTACAATGGCATCTGTATAATCCACTGTATTTTCCAACAGAGTATTCTCACATTCCTTTATGGTGTAGCACTTCTGACGTTTTAAAACGTGCAAGCCATACCCAAACCCAGTCTCTCTTCACATATGCCATTTAACACAGAATCCGAGACGATCAAAACTTTGGGGGAGGTCGGAGTTGCTGCCAGTTTCATATCTCTCCGAATTGTTTGCTTGTAGAATTAAGGTGTTGTTTGTTGGGTGTTTTCTGTACTTTTTGTTCTTTGGACAGTATCGATATGGGTTCGACACTGGAGACCAGGATCTTTCTCGTGACGTGATATCTTTTTTACAGCCTGCTTTACGTCATTTGCTTTTGCATCACTCTGATCGTCCACTGTATGTTGTGCAGATTTCTTGACTTTGAGTTTGTATGTAGTGTGTGTGTGTGTGTGTGTGTGTGTGTGTGTGTGTGTGTGTGTGTCTCTCTCTCTGTAGATACGGCACGGGGGAAAAGGAAGACGCAAAAGAAAAGAAAGGGGAAAAATTATATCGAGAAGAAAAGGGGAATGAAAGACTTTAAAAAGATGCGAAGCATATAAACGTACTCCCAGTTTTCTAAACCGCTTATAAATCGGCCAAGTGCTTTGTGAGATAAGAAATAAAGGCAATATAACGGTTTTAACGGTTATTTAACCGATGTACACTTTTGAAACTGGTATTTTAGTCCTCACTGGGCTAAAGCCTGTGTACATATCAAATTTCATCCAAATCGGACAATATGTCAAGAATAACGGTTTTTAACAGTCAGATTTTGAAACACTACGTGGAAGTGCCATTTGTGTGTGATAACCTTTCTATATACAAAATTTCATTAAAACACACCAATATATATTTAAAAAAATAACGGTAAAATAACGATTTAACGGTTATATAACCGATATACTCTTTTGAAACCGGTATTTTAGTCCTCAATGGGCTAAAGCCTGTGTACATGTCAAATTTAATCCAAATTGGACAATATGTCAAGAATAACGGTTTTTAAACGGTCAAATTTTGAAACACTATACAGAAGTGCCATTTGTGTGTGACATCCTTTCTATATACCAAATTTCATTAAATTCCACCTATATATAAGAAATAACGGCAGAATAACGGTTTTTTAACGGTTGTTTAATCCATTTTCAGCATTACATCACTTACATATGGACAGAGGCTCTGGTTCGTCACAAGTTCATCCAAACCGCTTATAAATTGGCCAAGTACTTTCTGAGATATTCCATAAAGACGAAAAACCGTTGCAGTCCGTTACAACCGTTAGTAACGGCTATAACGGGGCAAACTAAAACATCAGGCATCATCCGTGACCCATAATGAACATACCTGCTAATTTTCATAAAGGTCGGCCAAGTACTTTCTGAGATATTCCATAAAGAAGAAAAACCGCTACAGGCCGTTACAGCCGTTAGTAACGGTTATAACGGTAAACTAAAACACCAGGCATTGTTCGTGACCCATAATGAACATACCTACAAATTTTCAGAAAGATCGGCCAAGTACTTTCTGAGATATTCCATAAAGAAAAAAACCGTTACAGGCCGTTACAACCGTTAGAAACGGCTATAACGGGGCAAACAAAAACATCGGGCATCATCCGTGACCCATAATGAACATAACTGCTCATTTTTACAAAGATCGGCCAAGTACTTTCTGAGATATTCCATAAAGAAGAAAAACCGTTACAGGCCGTTACAGCCGTTAGAAACGGCTATAGCGGTAAACTAAAACATCGGGCATCATCCGTAGCCCATAATGAACATACCTACAAATTTTCAGAAAGATCGGCCCAGTAGTTTTGTCTGGAGCAAGTGGAACACATTTTGACCACGGACACACAGACAAACACACAGACAGACACCACACACACACAGACACACACACACACACACACACACACACACACACACACACACACACACACACACACACATACAGCATTTCTTCGTTCCCATTCTAAAGTACTCCCTGTTCTTTAAGAACTGGGAGTACAAAAAGGTGGGTCGAGAATAAGAGCAGACAGAATATAGAGAACAAGGACAGAACAAAGTGCTAGGTACCTTTCTGAAAAGACGGAACAAGAACAAGGACAGAACAAAGTGCTAGGCACCTTTCTGAAAAGACGGAACAAGGACAAGGACAGAACAAAGTGCTAGGCACCTTTCTGAAAAGACGGAACAAGGACAAGGACAGAACAAAGTGCTAGTTACCTTTCTGAAAAGACGGAACAAGGACAAGGACAGAACAAAGTGCTAGGTACCTTTCTGAAAAGACGGAACAAGGACAAGGACAGAACAAAGTGCTAGGTACCTTTCTGAGAAGACGGAACAAGGACAAGGACAGAACAAACTGCTAGGTACCTTTCTGAAAAGACGGAACAAGGACAAGGACAAAACAAAGTGCTAGGCACCTTTCTGAAAAGACGGAATAAGAACAAGGACAGAACAAAATATTTGCTACCTAAAACCTTTCTGAAAAGATAGGAAGAGGAAATGGACAAAGTCCTAGGTACCTTTTCTGAAAATAGGGACGAGAACAAGGACAGAACACAATGCTGGGTGCCTTATTTTTTAAAGACACGATGTGAGAAATACCTTTCTGAAAAGGCCAGTGAACAACAAGGACAGAATAGAAAGAGTGTAAGTAAGGGGAGGTAAAAAAGTTTAAAAGTAAATCTGTCTTTCTTTCACACATACACGCGCGCACGTATACACGTACATACAAACACGCGAGCGCGTTTGCGCGCGCACCCGCACACGCACGCACACACACACACACACACACACACACCACACACACACACACACACACACACAACCTGTGAAAAGTAAAGAATCATTTCTAAAAATTTTCATTGAAAGAGAAATTTAGAAGAAAACAAGATGCGAAGCATATAAACGTACTACCAGTTTTCCAAACCGCTTATAAATCAGCCAAGTGCTTTATGAGATAAGAAATAAAGGCAAAATAAACGGTTTTAACGGTTATTTAAGCGATGTACACTTTTGAAACTGGCATTTTAGTCCTCACTGGGCTAAAGCCTGTGTACATACCAAATTTCATCCAAATCGGACAATATGTCAAGAATAACGGTTTTTAACGGTCAGATTTTGAAACACTGCATGGAAGTGCTATTTGTGTGTGATAACCTTTCTATATACAAAATTTCAATAAAACTCACCAATATATAAAAAAAATAACGGCAAAATAACGGTTTTAACGGTTATTTAACCGATATGCACTTTTGAAACCGGTATTTTAGTCCTGACTGGGCTAAAGCCTGTGTACATATCAAATTTCATCCAAATTGGACAATATGTCAAGAATAACGGTTTTTAACAGTCAAATTTTGGAACACTATATAGAAGTGCCATTTGTGTGTGATAACCTTTCTATATACCAAATTTTATTAAAATCCACCTATATATACGAAATAACGACAGAATAACGGTTTTTAACGGTTGTTTAATCCA
>CM031612.1:74826102-74828602 GCA_018398815.1 Conus ventricosus | reverse complement strand
GGTATGGTATGGTATGGTATGGTATGGTATGGTATGGTATGGTATGGTACGGTACGGTGCGGTATGGTACGGTACGGTGCGGTATGGTATGGTATGGTATGGTATGGTATGGTATGGTATGGTATGGTATGGTATGGTATGGTATGGTGCGGTATGGTATGGTATGGTATGGTATTGTACGGTACGGTACGGTATGGTATGGTATGGTACGGTATGGTGCGGTTTGGTACGGTACGGTACGGTACGGTGCGGTATGGTATGGTATGGTATGGTATGGTATGGTATGGTATGGTATGGTATGGTGCGGTATGGTACGATACGGTACGGTACGGTACGGTATGGTATGGTATGGTACGGTGCGGTATGGTATGGTACGGTATGGTATGGTATGGTATGGTATGGTATGGTATGGTATGGTATGGTATGGTATGGTACGGTACGGTGCGGTATAGTGCGGTACGGTACGGTACGGTACGGTATGGTATGGTATGGTATGGTATGGTATGGCATGGATATGGTATGGTATGGTACGGTACGGTATGGTATGGTATGGTATGCTATATGGTATGGTATGGTATGGTATGGTTGGTATGGTATGGTATGGTATGGTATAGTATGGTATGGTGTCTACATCGTTTTACCTCTGCCTTGTCAGGATCGAACCCTTGGCTCCTGGTTTGCGGAATTTCTGCATGGTCTTCTTTCCCACTGGAGCAGCCGCGCGATTTTGGCTTCTTTTTTTTTCCTGCGCAAATCGCCCAACGACAGCCATCAAAATCTCGTCTGCATGTAAAGTCACGGTGCTCGCGCTCCCCTAATGTCTTGGATATTTCCTTTCGTATGGAACCAGGGAAACAACAACATTCGATTAAGTCTTTCGCAGAGGTGCATTTGGCCGTTCCTGCCCACTCCAACCCATCCCCCCCCCCCCCCTTCTGTCTCCGCCACCCCCACCCCCACCTCCTCGCCCTCCCCCCTGCATCGTTCTACTTCAATGATGACTAGGAAGCTTGTCTGCATAACCAGGAAAGGTAGCCTCCATTGTTATGCATGGACATTGTAAGCCCGATACATCTGTGGACGTAAGGCAAACGGCGATAATTACTATAGCTCACACTGTCCAAACACACTTGATATAAAAGCACACACACACACACACACACACACACACACACACACACACACACACACACACACACACAACAAGAGTACAGGATGAACGACACGTGTAAAAAGTAGTAAAAACAAAAAATGCTGGGTAAATGACAAATGTAAAGAGCAGTAAAAGAAAATAGTGCTGGAAGAACGGCACATGTAAAAACTAATTTTAAACACCCCCAAAAAAACCATGCAAAAAGTAAAAATAAAAAAAATAAAAATAGCGCTGAATGAACGATACATGTAAAATGTAGTTAAAAAAAAGAAAGAAAAAAAGAACAGCACTGGGTGAACGACACATGTAAAAAAGTAGTAAAAAAAAAATATATAGTGCTGGATGAACGACATATGTAAAAAGTAGTAAAATAATTATAAAGTGCTCGATGAACAACACATGTCAAAGTAGTACAAAAAACAGTACTGCATGAACGACACTTGTAAAAAGCAGTACAAAACACACAACTACAAACTGCATACAAAAAGTTTTTTGTTTTTTTTTTAATAGTGTTGAATGATCAAAACATGCGAAAAGTAGATTTCAAAAAAAAAAGGCTGAATAAACGACAAATCTAATAAGAAAGTTTGTTTTGTTTTTTGTTTTTAAACAGTGCCAGATGAACGAGTCGTTGAACGAAGCTCTGACCGTCAGTTTTTAAAGTGCAATTAAATGACCGAGGGCGGAAAATAAGACATGATTACAACCGTTGACATACTCTGCCGCTACCAAGAACGAGGCTGAACCTGCTGGTCTTCTTCGGTGCAAGGCCAAAACATATCAACAATGGAAATAAACACATAGTGGGGGTGGGGGTGGGGGGGACAGTGCAGGTGAACAAGTCCTCAGTCACTGTGAAAATCGACTCAACAAGGATGAGGCTCGGAGAGAAAGGGGGAGAGGAGAGGGGGAAAACAACAGCGAGATACGATACACGATATTTTATTTGTCCTCATAGAATACAAGGAAAATTTGTTTGTGGTGCCATTATCAAAATTCACATATTGCAACAACTTATAAACTAGTATATCATTAAAAATATTCCACTCTTTGCACTGTGCTCAGTCATTCCTTGTCAATTCATTTATCCATCTTGTGTCACTCTATATATATAAATACTAACACATGCACACACACACCCTACCACCCTCTCCCCCATCCCCCCCCCCCCCCCAGTCACACACACACACCACACCAATACAGAATCACACACACCACACCAATACAGAATCACACACACCCACCAATACAGAATCACACACACCACACCAATACAGAATCACACACACACACACCACACACCAATACAGAATCACACACACACACACCACACCAATACAGAATCAC
>CM031612.1:74816102-74818602 GCA_018398815.1 Conus ventricosus | reverse complement strand
CACACACACACACACACTTATGTTATGTATGGACAACGAATTGTCCATTATGTGGAGAGAGAGAAAAAAGGAGAGAAAAGAAAAGGAAGGACAGACAAATACCATGAAATACAAGGACTGGGTCCATGTGGAAAAGCGGACAGGATTTGATCCGCCGTGAGAACATGAAGTCTTGAAAGCTGTACCGAAATGCTTTGTGTGTGTGTGTGTGTGGTGCGCGCGTGTGTGTGTGTGTGTGGTGTGTGTGTGTGTGTGTGTGGTGTGTGTGTGTGTGTGTGTGTGTGTGTGTGTGTGTGCGTGTTGTGTTGTGTTGGTGTTGTGTTGTGTTGTGTTGTGTATGTTCAGTTTAAGGCCTCTTCACTATAGGTGATGCCACACGAGAGAGAGAGAGAGAGAGAGAGAGAGAGAGAGAGAGAGAGAGAGAGAGAAGAGAGAGAGAGAGAGAGAGAGAGAGACAGACTCAAGACTCAGACTCAAAAGTTTTAATTGCAAAGGCCACCGACCTATCTGCAAGGAGGTCAATAATGAACAAGATAGAATTCAAGTGAAAACTAGCGCACGTCGCATCCACACACACACAATCATAGCCACGCATACACACACACACACACACACCACACACACACACACACACACACACACACACACACACACACACACACACCACTTGTGAAGAATGGGAAGAACAAAGCAAAATAAACAGAAAACATTTCCCGTGTAGAAGAGGCGGAAAAAAACGACAAAGCAACATTTCCCACTAACAATGTTAATTTTTAGACATTTCTAGTAGTTCTCTTTTTTGCATTGCATAAAAAATAAACATGGCTACAGAGCGGGTTACATCTCTTTTCTCATTCTGCAATAAAAAGGTTAGCGGTGACTGATACACGTTTTTGAAGAAGGGTGAAATATACTTTTCTCTTAAGTCATGATAAGATGGACAATGAAGCAAAAAATGTAATTCGTTTTCGATCTGATCGCAGAATGGACAGTTTTCAGAGTTGGGTTTGTATCTTTTATGGACATTTAAATCGCTTACTCCCAGCCGAAACTTGACAAAAATATTTCGAAATCTCGGAATAGTAATATCATGTAGATATTTTCAGCTGCAGCAACGATTTAAACAAGCGGTAAGTAGAATATCTATCGCTGTTTGATAACTTACCATTCCATTCTTGTTTATAACAATCAGTCATACGTTGTTTCAATTCATGCAGAAAAAGTTTCTCGCAACCCACCCCACCATTTAGCCAAACAAAAGAAAATCCAAATACATCTAGACAATGTTTTATAGAAAGCACCCAATTCGTTTGCAAGCTAACATTTTCTATATTTTGTAGTAATCTCATTTTATCCATTTTGTATGCTTGTTTCGGCAGCCTTGATAGAGGTAAGTTCTGTAACTTCAACCAGTATCGCATTGCTCTTATTGTGCTGTCTATATACAAAGGATATCTACCCAGCTCTCCATATGTCATTGTGTTTGGGTATTTGGAGACACTTTCAAAAAACGTTTACACGCAAACAGATGAGTAATTCAATACGATGGAAACGAGACAGACCCCAGATTCTGCTGCATACAACAACATTGGCTTCACTTGAGCATCAAACAATTTAAAAAAGACAGATCGATCTAAAGTCCCCAATCTCCACATCGTTTTCATGATCTGTACAACTTTTCCTTTAGCTCGTCCTGAGAATTCTTCGAGTGCAATGTCGTACGACAATTTTGTGGTCAATGTAAATCCTAAGTATTTATAGCTGTTTACTATTTCGATTTCTTTATCCTGATAAAACCATTTTTCTGACTTTGTTAGAAACCCGCCCTTCCTAAAAACCATTACTTTCGTCTTGTTCAAGTTCACTTTGAGCCCTAAAGAAGTTGAAGCCCTTTCGAGATTATTTATCTGGTTTTGAAGCCCAACTGGAGATGTCGAGAACAAGCAGATATCATCGGCAAACAACAGCAAAAATATTTCCTGTAAGCCTGGTAGAAGTTGGAATCCATGTTTTCCATTTTGTGTCACTTGTTCGGCAACTTCAGTGATCAGCAGGGAGAAAATCAGGGGAGACAACATGCAACCCTTTTCACACCTGCCGGACAGTCAAAAAAGTCGGAGACTTCATTGCCCCAACGCACACACGACTGCACCGATGCGTAAATACCTTGTAGCATACGTAGCATTTTGGTAGAGGTTTTAATCTTTTTAAGAACAAGCCAAAGGCAATCCCTATCGACTGAATCGAAAGCTTTCATATAATCAATAAAAGCAACATACACTTTACATTTTCCCTTTCCTGAAAACCGCTTTTTTATTAAAGATACTAGAGTAAAAAATATGGTCAATCGTTTCATAATTTTTACGGAATCCAGCTTGTTCTTCGCAAATGTTGTGTTCCTTTTCTGCCCATGTGTATAAACGTTTATTTAAAATTGACGTAAAGACTTTACTAATAATACTTAATAATGAAATACCACGATAATTTTCAGGGTTATTTG
>CM031612.1:74803602-74808602 GCA_018398815.1 Conus ventricosus | reverse complement strand
AATGAAAATTCAAGAAAAATGCATGACGTCAGTGGAATGCCCATAGGCACTGGGAAAGCACTTTTATTTCCGCGTCAGCTGACTGACTAAAGGCGCTCTACGGGTTAATGGCTTGTTAAGCTGAAGTCAATAAATAGTCAAAGCATCAAATCGTCATGCCTCTCTCTCTCTCTCTCTCTCTCTCTCTCTCTCCTCTTCTCTCTCCTCTCTGGCTCAGCTGGTCACAGGTCCTGGGGTCTCAGTACAAGCGTCGGGGCCGGGTGTGTCCATTGAGAGACATGGTGATCGATCACTGAGTTCGATCGCAGATGTTGCAAGGTCGAATTCCGCTGGCATCCTAAAAATAGAAAATGTATTTTCGCTGTGCACTTCAAAGGTTGTCACTCTAGTGGCACAATTGTGGTGTAATGTAGATTACGTCCCCTTATGAGGGTTATCCTTCCCTCATCTGCCGCATCGTACGGGTTGGACGTGGATGTGACACATGGACGTAATTGACAAAGTCAGTCGCCGCACGACCTGTGCAGCAGCGAGGAAAAGAAGACCTCAGGATCTTTCAGTCACCGCGACGTTTTTCTACCTTCGACTACATTTCTTTTTTTAATACTTTCCTCGTGTTAATCTACTACTTTTTAAAACCACTTGTTCGTAGTT
Source organism: Conus ventricosus (assembly GCA_018398815.1). Lineage (NCBI taxonomy): Eukaryota > Metazoa > Mollusca > Gastropoda > Neogastropoda > Conidae > Conus > Conus ventricosus. The sequence continues at coordinate 74,807,948 of CM031612.1, read as the reverse complement.
TCACACCTCTGTTCGTACTCCCCTCCCCCCCCCCCCCCACCCCACCTTTGCTCCTTATTCATGTCTTTGTGTGTGTGTGGGGGGGGGGGGTTTGTTTGTTTGTTTGTTTGTTTTGTTTGTTTTGTGGGGTTTTTTTGTTTTTGTTTTTGTTTGTTTTTTACACTAATTGTTCCTATATTTTGTCACATTCCTTTACTTTTTTTCTTCTTGTTCTTATATTTTTCTGCTTTTCTTGGTTAGTTTTTCTCTCTTTTTTTTTATTCTTCTACTAAGTGTTCCTGCATGTTCCTTTATCCCTTCAGCTTTTTACTCCTTCTGCCTATGTTTTCTACCGTTGACTTGTCGCTTTCCTACTTTTGACTCACTGTTCCTCTGCTGTCCTTCCTGTCACTGCCTTTTGCATCTTGTTCCAGTGATTTCCAGTCTTTGACTACTTTTTTTTTTTTTTTTTTGTTCCACGTTTTCCCTCCTTTGACTAATTGTGCTTACGTTTCCTGAGTTTCCCTGCTGTTAGGCCCACCTGTGTTGTCCCACCTTTGGGTACTTGTTACTACTTTCCTTCACCTGTGTTGTCCCACCTTTGGGTACTTGTTACTACTTTCCTTCACCTGTGTTGTCCCACCTTTGGGTACTTGTTACTACTTTCCTTCACCTGTGTTGTCCCACCTTTGGGTACTTGTTACTACTTTCCTTCACCTGTGTTGTCCCACCTTTGGGTACTTGTTACTACTTTCCTTCACCTGTGTTGTCCCACCTTTGGGTACTTGTTACTACTTTCCTTCACGTTGTCCCACCTTTGGTACTTGTTAACTTTCCTTCACTTGTTTGTCCACACCTTTGTCTTGTTACTCTTTCTTCACCTGTTTGTCCACCTTTGTATTGTACAATTCTTCACCTGTTGTCCACCTTGGTCCTTGTTACTATTCTTCTCATTGATCTTAACTTGTTCTTCGTCACCTTTGCCTACTTTTCTAAAATTTACGTATCCTTGTAATTTTACTTCTTTTTCTATGCCATTCATTGATTTCAATTTTCCTTATCCTTGCACATTTCATATGCAGTACCACTACTTGAACCGGAAACTGCGAGCGCGTGCGAACACACACACACACACACACACACACACACACACACACACACACACACACACACACACACACACACACACACACACACACACACGTGCGTGCGCGCACGCACAAACACACACAGACACACACACACACAGACACACACACACACACACACACACACACACACACACACACACACACACACACACACACACACACACACACACACACACAGACACACACACACGTGCCGCGCCACACACAAACACACACATACACACACTGTCCCATTAAACGACTCGTCATGTAGAGAGTCCAGTAGGGCGAAGGTGGGATTGGTCAAAATATCACCCACAGCAAGAAATTTTACAAAAATGCAAAACTGATTTCTGGTTCCGGACTTAGTTGATATTTGTAGATAGATATATCTGTCAGGTAGTTTGAACTGATTTTTTTTTTTTAATAGTTAGATCTGATTTTTCAATATGCCCGAGTGACATGGCTGATTGAATACATCCAAACATTCCAAATGTCTGCAGTGACAAGGTAGTGAAAAAGAAAGTACTACAAAACCTAATCGCAAACACACTCATTCCCACCCCACCCACTCCCACACACACTCACACACACACACACACACACACACACACACACACACACACACACACACACACACACACACACACACACACACACACCTCCTCACGCACCCACCTACATCTAAAATGAAGTCACTGTGTGCAAATGAAAGATGAAGACACTTAGAAAGTTATATGTTTAGGCATAGAATCACTCTACCTCATCGTTTGTTTACTACATAGCACTAGGGCTACTGTAATGTCTATATCTTATCATATGTTTACTATATAGAGCTAAAGGCTAGAGCGCTGATATCCGCATATAAACAGCACGATTGATAGTGTAATACATATTCTTTTTCATTCATCAAGCTTATGAGCACTGCAGATAGAACCTTTTTTTCTTAATCCTCATAGCTATGCCTTTTTCTATCAAATTTGTCTGTGATGCCTTGGAGTACAATTTTCTCCTTTCTCGATTAAATCATTTGCATTGCCTTTTTTCATGTTACTGGGACATGTATATTTTCTTTTCGCGCACACTGAAAAAGCAGTACGTACCGGAAAGAACGATCAAAACGATAAGAAATAACAACTCATCCCTGCAATAAGAAATAAGAACTCATCCCTGCAATAAGAAAATAATAAGAACTCATCCCTGCAATAAGAAATAACAACTCATCCCGTCTATAAGAAATAGGGCCTAACAACTCATCCCTGCAATAAAAAATAAATAAATAAAATAGCTTATCCATGCAAAACGGAGACTTCTCATTGCAACATGTCTCGGAAAGCACAGTTGTTCTGTTCAAATTTAAGGATGGCGAGTTTTGCAAAAACAACATTAGAAAAAAAAATGATAGCCCGTCATCTTACCGTGCCCTGTCTCCCGTTGCTGATATATTACTGGTTACGACGCACTCGTTTATGGCAAACTGTTTATAGTAAACACCACACACACACGACCAAAAAAAAAAAAAATCCAACGAAAGGTCATCTTCTTTAAAAAAAAAAAAAAAAAAAAAAAAAAAAAAGAAAGAAAGAAAGAAAGAGAGAAAAAAGAAAAAAAAACTTGTTGGAAAAACTCGATGTATTAAATCATATGCTTAGAGTAAATATGTTTTTCTCCCTCAAAGCCATGTCACTCACTGGTTAAGCCTACGTAGTCATCTAGTTGTGATGCAATGTAAGCGTACTAAAGGAAGAGAACAAAGATGTCTAAACTCCTGTGTGATTGATACTACAGAATCTACAATACAATGTGTAAAATACTTTTCCCTTTTACGTTTCAAATCCCCACCCCCACCCCCTATCCCCACCCCCCACCCCACCCCCACCCCCCTCTCCTTGCCCCAATTCTTTAGTTTCCTGGGTTTGGGTGTTTAGACGCACGTTGACAGCGCAGTTGAAAATAACTGGCAATCAATCTATTTACCCCTTTTCTATTTGTAGATGATGAGCGCTACATGATGACCGGTCTGGCAATTACCAGTGCTCGTTTTTGTTTGCTTTGTTTTACTTTGCTTTGATGTTTGTTCCTCAACTGCCTTTCTTTCTTCCTTTCTTTCTTTCCTTTATTTTTCCTTTTTTTTTTTTTTTGCTCAGTTTCGTTCATTTCTTTATTTTTAAGTGTATCATGTATAATCCCAGCCGGTAAGAGGCAGTAATTGCTGTTGGTCTCAATGCGCTTGTTTTCGTTTTGGCAAAGTGCACCCGATCGACATTCGATCATTGAGCTGTTGTTCTGAAGACGAAAACACACATGATCAACATCCGCCCCCGTCTCTCCCCATGCATACATACATACATACAGCATGCATACATACATACATACATACATACATACATACATACATACATACATACATACATACATCATACATACATACATACATACATACATACATACATACATACATACATACATACATACATACATACATAGACAGTTAGACAGACAGACAGATAGATAGAGAGACGGAGGGAGAAATGGGGGACGGGATGGGACGGGACAAACAGACGGACAGACAGACAGACTGACTGATTGATTGATTGATTGACTGGTTGATTGGTTGATTGGTTGATTGATGGTTGATGGATTGATTGATTGATACAATTCATATAGGCACAGGCTCAAAAATCAATAAGCTTACTCTTGACAAAATGATTTTAGCTTTTCACATCTCATTTCTTACAGCGCTTTCTTCTCGTGTTATTTTCCCACCCTTCCCTGGCGCTTTGGAGTGTCATCAGACTCTGTTTTTGAACCCTTGCTGGTTAGAGTATCACAGAATCACAGATTGATGCTAAAGGAGCACCGGCACAGTCAGCCGTGTCTTACTGACGAGTCTGAAGCAGCGGACGAAAGGCCTCTGAGCTGGCGATATGAATGGTTCGTCTTCAAGAGGACTACAATGGTCCCCACATGATGCTAGTGAAGGATTTCGTGTTTATAATCTAGTGCCCTAAATTTTCAGTTCAGTTTCCTTACTCTACTCTCTCTCTCTCTCTCTCTCTCTCTCTCTCTCTCTCTCTTATATGGCGCGTTGCGTGGAAGGGGAGAGCACCACGAGCAACAGTCGAAGGGTTTAAACAATCATAAATCCACAGACTGATTATTGTGATGATGTACAGAATGGGGAGAGCAGCCATAATCTACAACCTGATTACTTTTGCTTCTATATTGAAGGGGAAA
>CM031612.1:74726102-74801102 GCA_018398815.1 Conus ventricosus | reverse complement strand
AATACGCATTCGCGTAAGCACACACACCACACACACACACACACACACACACACACACACCACGCACTCACGCACTCACGCGCACACACACACACACACGTGCACGCGCACACACACACACACACACACACACACACACACTTATATGAAGATGATACGCATGTGCATAAGCAAGTGATCATGCGCTCACACGGCCACACATATGCACACACTGAGAAACGTCTACAGACTGGCGTTAAAAACAGATTCTATATAGAACCAGCTGGGCGCGCGGGAGGGGGGGGGGGGGGGGGGGGGGGGGGGGGGGAGCGGTCTTCACATGTCACTCTAGGCTACTTCCCCAACCAACATTCGCCTGCTCTTTCGAGGTAAGGAAAGAGTTTTGCATATATCGCTAAAGTTGTGGAGCGCTGAATGCTGACAGAGTTATCGGTCGTGGCCCTCGTTCTGCTGGTTGCAAATGACGGGTCTGGTTGCCGCGCGTTCATATTTTTGGAGGAATGGCCATCCCAGACGTCAACCACGGCACCCGCACTGAAAGTATTGCGGTGTTAGTTCAGAGAGAAACAAGCCTTTCTTCTCTGAACTGCTTGTATATCCCATGGTTATGCTTCCAAGTATGGCGGACCCGAACAGAATTTGTGTATGTAAAAAAAAAAAGAAGAAAAAAAAAGGACTTTTGAATGCAAGATAAAGTTTCTCTGTCAGCCTCACTGAATTGATTTTCAGACTTTTCCCAAGAAATTCTAAACGCTGACTGCCTTTGGGCGTGATGTCATGAAATAAAAGCAAAGAAAAAAATAGAAGTTTCTGTCTCAGCTCAGTCTAATTCCTCGCAGAGTGACGCCAAGTACTGACAGTTTCCACGATTTCAGATATGCAGCTGGTTGCAAAGTTAGCGCGACCATAGAACCGTGGAGTAGCCTCAGCAGGTGTTTTATGACAGGCATAGTAGTGGTACATTTCCCTGGCCGGAGTGCCCTATCCTTATTATCCGACTGACAAACACAAAACTCGACAGGAGTTTAATGATTTTAAAGCAACGTATTTCTTTACCGCGCTTTTGTGTGTGTGGTGTGTGTGTGTGTGTGTGTGTGTGTGTGTGTGTGTGTGTGTGTGGTGACTTTTCTGCTTTTCATTGGCTGCTTCGGGGTGCCGTTGGATTCTGTTTATGAACTCTTGGTAGTGAGAACAGAGATAGTACGCCGTTCGGAAAGATGTTTCACTCCACGGAAAGTGAAGCCAGACGGCTGGCACATTCCATCCTGCCTCTCCCACCCTCATCGCCTAGCTTTCCATGCGTGTCTAACGTAGCGAGTAAGACAAGAGGCACTTGCTGAGCCGCACCGAACTATCATAATTCTCGAGCAAAAAAAAAAAAAAGGGGGGGGGGGGTTCGGGTTAATAGTTTTCTTTTCCAAAAGACGAAAAAATATTAGTTCATTTCTGTGTTATATTTCCTAAATTGGTTGTTAGAGAGAGAGAGAGAGAGAGAGAGAGAGAGAGAGAGAGAGAGAGAGAGAGAGAGAGAGAGAGAGAGAGAGAGAGAGAGAGAGCATACAAGCACGCGTGCACATGTGTATGTGTGTGTATGCTGTGTGTGTGTGTGTGGTGTGTGTGTGTGTGTGTGTGTGTGTTGTGTGTGTGTGTGTGTCAGACAGCAAGAGAGAGAGTACAAATCCTATGCTCACATACATACACATGCAGGTGCTTGCTCACACACACACACCACACACACACACACACACACACACACACACACACACACTTGTATAAAGATAATACGCATTCGCGTAAGCACACACACACACACACACACACACACACACACACACACGCACTCACGCGCACACACACACACACGCGCCGCACGCACACACACACACACACACACACACACACACACACACACTTATATGAAGATGATACACATGTGCGTAAGCAAGTGATCATGCGCTCACAACGGCCGCACATATGCACACACTGAGAGAACATCTACAGACTGGCGTTAAAAACAGATTCTATATAGAACCAGCTGGGCGCGCGGGAGGGGGGGGGGGGGGGGGGCGGTCTTCACATGTCACTCTAGACTACTTCCCCAACCAACATTCGCCTGCTCTTTCGTGGTAAGGAAAGAGTTTTGCGTATATCGCTAAAGTTGTGGAGCGCTGAATGCTGACAGAGTTATCGGTCGTGGCCCTCGTTCTGCTGGTTGCTAATGACGGGGTCTGGTTGCCGCGCGTTCATATTTTTGGAGGAATGGCCATCCCAGACGTCAACCACGGCACCCGCACTGAAGGTATTGCGGTGTTAGTTCAGAGAGAAACAAGCCTTTCTTCTCTGAACTGCTTGTATATCCCATGGTTATGCTTCCAAGTATGGCGGACCCGAACAGAATTTGTGTATGTAAAAAAAAAAAGAAGAAAAAAAAAAGGACTTTTGAATGCAAGATAAAGTTTCTCTGTCAGCCTCACTGAATTGATTTTCAGACTTTTCCCAAGAAATTCTAAACGCTGACTGCCTTTGGGCGTGATGTCATGAAATAAAAGCAAAGAAAAAATAGAAGTTTCTGTCTCAGCTCAGTCTAATTCCTCGCAGAGTGACGCCAAGTACTGACAGTTTCCACGATTTCAAATATGCAGCTGGTTGCAAAGTTAGCGCGACCATAGAACCGTGGAGCAGCCTCAGCAGGTGTTTTATGACAGGCATAGCAGTGGTACATTTCCCTGGCCGGAGTGCCCTATCCTTATAATCCGACTGACAAACACAAAACTCGACAGGAGTTTAATGATTTTAAAGCAACGTATTTCTTTACCGCGCTTTTTGTGTGTGTGTGTGTGTGTGTGTGTGTGTGTGTGTGTGTGTGTGTGTGTTGTGTGTTACTTTTCTGCTTTTCATTGGCTGCTTCGGGGTGCGGTTGGATTCTGTTTATGAACTCTTGGTAGTGAGAACAGAGATAGTACGCCGTTCGGAAAGATGTTTCACTCCACGGGAAAGTGAAGCCAGACGGCTGGCACATTCCATCCTGCCTCTCCCACCCCTCATCGCCTAGCTTTCCATGCATGTCTAACGTAGCGAGTAAGACAAGAGGCACTTGCTGAGCCGCACCGAACTATCATAATTCTCGAGCAAAAAAAAAAAAAAGGGGGGGGGGGGGGGGTCGGGTTAATAGTTTTCTTTTCCAAAAGACGAAAAAATATTAGTTCATTTTTCTGTGTTATATTTCCTAAATTGGTTGTTGAGAGAGAGAGAGAGAGAGAGAGAGAGAGAGAGAGAGAGAGAGAGAGAGAGAGCGTACAAGCACGCGTGCACATGTGTATGTGTGTGTATGCGTGTGTGTGTGTGTGTGTGTGTGTGTGTGGTGTGTGTGTGTGTGTGTGTGTGTGTGTCAGACAGCAAGAGAGAGAGTACAAATCCTATGCTCACATACATACACATGCAGGTGCTTGCTCACACACACACACACACACACACACACACTTGTATAAAGATAATACGTATTCGCGTAAGCACACACACACACACACACATACACACACACACACGCACTCACGCACTCACGCGCACACACATACGCGCGCATGCGCACGCACGCACGCACGCACACACACACACACACACACACACACACACACTTATATGAAGATGATATGCATGTGCGTAAGCAAGTGATCATGCGCTCACACGGCCGCACATATGCACACACTGAGAGAACGTCTACAGATTCTATATAGAACCAAGTTTCTGGCTTCACTCTCGCCTACACGCCGGCAGAGTAAACGGTCACGGAGTGACAAACCTTCCGCCAAAAAAAAAAAAAAAAAAAAAAAAAAAAAAACCAAAACCAAAACAAAAAAAAACCCCCGGACCCCAAAAAAAAAAAAAAAAAAAAAAAATTTTCCAAAAAACCCAAAAAAGGGGGCCCCCCCCCCCCCCCCCCCCCCCAATTTTTTTTCCCTTTAAAAATTTAAAAAAAAACCAAAAAAAAAGGGAAAAAAAAAAAAGGGGGGAAAAAAGAAAAGGAAAAAAAGGGGGGGGGGGGGGGGGGGGGGGGGGGAAAAAAAAAAAAAAAAAAAAAAAAAAAAAAAAAAAAAAAAAAAAAAAAAAAAAAAAAAAAGAAAAAAAAAAAAAAACTTTTGGGGGGAAAAACCCGTTTGTTATTAAATATTTTTGTTAAGTTAAATTTTTATGTTTTTTTTTTTGGTTTTTTTTTTTTTTAAAAAAAAAGGGCCAGGTAAAAATTAAATGTTACCTTTTAAAAAAATATTTTAGTTTTCAGAACTACAAAAGCGTTTCTCCGTTTTAATTTCCCACCCCCCCTGCTTTTGGGGTGTAAACTCTTTTTTTCCCCTTCAAATCCAAACCAGTTTCCCCCCCAAAACCCCCCCGCCCTTCTTACTGAAGGGTTAAGCACGGACAAAAGCCCTTGATTCATATAATTTCTTTTAAGAATAAAACCCCCCCCGTGCAATAAGGTTTGGTTTTTTTACCCCCAAAAAATTTTGTTCCTTTTCCCTTTTTTCCCTTCCCCCTTTTTTTTCTTTTTTCCTTTTTTTTTTTTTTTTCTCTGTTTCTTCTTCTTTTTTTTCTTCCCTCCTTCTCTGTTTAAAGGGCGCTGTCTTTGGGGGAAGCACCACGACAACATCAAAAGGGTTTAAACAAAAACCCACAAAAACTGTTTTAGATTACAAAATGGGAAAGCACTATAATCTACATCTATTACTTTACTCTTTTTAAAAACATTAATCTAAAATCTACCTTTTTTCTTTTATTAAAGGGGAAAGATATAAAAAACGAATTTTTTCCCGAATGAAGGGGAAAGCGCAAACAACAATCTGTTAATTTGTTCTTATTGAGGGAAAGATATATTTACGGTTGTTTTATTTATTTTGTATTAAAGGGAAAATATAATTACAACTATTTTTTTGCTTTTTAAAAAGGGGGAAGCATCCATTCTAAAACTTTCTTTCTTTTTTAAAAAAACCCTTAATTACAATCTGATTCTTTCTTTATATAAGGGGAAAAATCCAAACACATCGTTATTTTACCCGATTGAAGGGGAAAGCCTTAACTCAATTAAATGTTTTGCTTCAAATGAAAAAGCCCAAATCAAAGATTCTTTGTTTATAAAAAAGCCTAAATTTTTATTCTTTCTCTTTTCTCCTAACTCAACTTTCTTTCTTCTAATTTAAGGGGGAAAGCGCCTTACTCTCTATTGCTTTTCCCTTCTTTTCCCTCCTCTCTTTTTTTCCCCTGTTTTTGTTTGCGGGAAGGAGCCCCCAAAAAGGGGTTTTTGGGCCAAAAACGAATGGAGGCGTTTTAAAAAAAACCCCGGGACACCAGAGGGAAACCACAAACCCCCCAAAAAACCCCACCCTGGGAAAAAAAATTTTTTTAACCAAAAAAACAAAGCAAAAACGGCCCCCGGCCCGGGGCCCCCCCCCCCAAACCCAAAAACCAAAAACCCCAAAACACCAACAACCCAAAAAACTCCATACTCATCTTACTTCTTTTCTTATAAAAGGACCGGGGGGGGGGGGGGGGGAAACTTCCAACTGTCAAAATTTAAGGGAAACTTCCAACAACCCCCCCCCCCCAAAAAATTTTTTAATATCCTATTAGGAAAGCCTTCCTTTCCCTCCCTCTTTCTTTTGCTTTTTTTAAAAAATTTCCCAAAATTTTTCCTTCTTGGGGGAAATTCCCAAACCACGATTCCCCTTTGCCTTTAAGGGAAAATTTTGCTTTTTGAAAGTTTGGGACCTAATCTACAGAGTATTTTCCCTTCTTTTTGGGGAAAAACTATAAATATCCCTTGGGAAAAGGGTCCCTTTTTGCTTGGGAAATTTTAATCACCAGGCAGAAATTGGGTTTTAAAAAAAAAAATTTTTTTTTAAAAAAACCCCCCCCCCCAAAAAAAAAAACCCCCCCCCCTTTTTTTTTTTTTTTTTTTTTTTTTTTTTTTTTTTTTTTTTTTTCCCATTCATGCATTACCATGGATTCCCCAATGTCATTTGACTGTTATTTTTACATTCAACAATTTCATTTACCATCGTTCATTCCCCAGGGTCTTTTTCCGTTTCTCCCCTTCATTTGCCTTATTCCAGTTTGGCGCAAAGGGAACCTTCATGTAACTTTGGACTTCACCATTGGTCAGTAAAAAAATTGTCATACCCAATTACCTTTGACTTATTTGTGTCTTCTGTTAACTTTTCAGTGTGACCATGGTATGCCCTTGCAAGGTATTTTTTTGGGCCCAATTGAATGCCAAATTAAAGGTAAAACGAGTTTGAACAATTTTGAGCGACAGGCTTTTTTCCTTGACCTTTGTTTTTTTTCTGCCGGGTTTCATTGGAGGTTTTTGTAATTTTATGTAAGGTTTTGTTAATTCTTTGCTTTTACTTTTTCGCTATTTGTGGTATTTTATTTTTTTTTTTCAAACATTGAACTTGTTTTCAAAATGCCTTACTTAAGTGTTCGTTAGAAACTTTACATTTTTGAAAAGGAAACAGCATTTTTCAAGCGCTCGACATTTTGGTAAAAAGTTGGGGGGTGCTAAAGAATTTTTAATGGACTTTCCCCCATCGCAGGCTGACCAAAAGTTTTTAATTAGGTTTGCACTTGTGTGTTGTCCTTGGTTGCACCAAGGAAAGAACTAAATTCTCTACAAAAGTGGGATTTCAAAATTTTCTTTCACGGGCAAATCGACAGCCTTTCCTGGGTTTCTTCGCTCTCCCCTTTATTCTGGAAAATGGGAATAAAGGTTGAGCTTTTCTCCTGAAGGCATTATTTTTAATATCCCAACAAAACCTTAAAATCAATTGCGGATTTTAAACCCCTGTTAAAGATCACCCCCAAAAGAAACAGGTTTTAAAAAAGGTTAATGTTGAAATGGTTTGGGCCAATTTGGGAAACGGGGGTTACCTGCAGGCTTCCCAGCATGGCAAGGGACCCCGTCTGTGGTTCGAAAGCGAGGTAACCACAGTGTGTTTTTTTACCCTCTCCCCTTAAAAGGGCAACTCAAAGTCCCCCCTTTCGCGGGCCCCTGCTGTAGCCTCCCGGGAAAAAAAGGGGGAAAAAAATAAAAAGGGGAAAAAACAGGGGGAAATGCGCGATTTCATTTTTGGGCACATTAACGGGAAAAAGAAAGGTGGTAACCATCCAAGAGGGAAAAAGATTAAAAGGAAAAAGGTTTTTCCCTCTTTAAACGGGTTTTTTGCAACAGTTCAGAAACTCCGAAACGTCGCTTAAACAAGGGGATCCCCTAATTCGAAAGGGGAAAAACGAAGGTTTTTCCCCGCCTTTTTCATCACAACAGACATGACTCGGGGTATGAATGTTTAAGGGGGCGCCCGGGGACCTTTGAAAAAAGGCTTTACTTCTCTTAATTTTTTGGAATGGAGAGAAAAAGGTAAAACAAAAGAAATGGAAAGTTTTTGAAAAAAGGGTATACGTCTGTGACGAGCTTAAAGATTTGTTCTTGAAAATAAAACTGGGCCATGTTGTCAAACAGACAGGGGGATAATTTTAAAAAATACAAAACCCTTTTTAAATTCTGCTTAATGTTTTTCTTTGGGAAAGAAGAAAACTTAAAACAAAAAAAAAGTTTGTAATTTAAAATTATGGTTAAAACTGGATAAAAAAAAATTAATTTATAAAAACCCCCCATTAAAAGGTTTTTTAAAACAGAAAATATTGTTATCAAAACCCTTTTAATCGCTAATGATTTTCAAAAAAAACTAAACATAAAAAAAAATGAAACAAACCCAGGGAAAAAGAAAAAAAAAAAAAAACCCCCCTGAAGGGTGTGGCCACAGGTATACTTTTTTTCCCCCAAAAAAGGAAAGGGGCAAATTGGGGATTCCCCCCCCCTAAATTTTCCAAAGAAACCCCAAAATCCCCTTTTCCCTTTCCGAAAGAAAGAAAAAAAAAAAAACAACTACAAACCAACTGTCAGGGTTTATCCTTTTCAAACAAAATTTCCAAACTTTTAAATTTTCGGTTTTTTTTAACCATTTTTTTCCCCGGGTAAATTTTCAATAACCATTTTCCCAAACTTTCTTAAAATTATCCTTCTTCTAAATAAACTCGGGGCTTTTTTAATTTGTTTTTCCTGCCCTTTTAAAAACCATTAATTTCGGAAAAATCCAAATTTACCCTCTCCTTCCCCCTTGAAACCCAATTTTTTCGCAAAGTTTTTTTTTTAACAGTTTTTCTGCCAAAATCACATTAATAGCTGCCTTCAACAGTTTAAAAATTTTTTTCCCCTAAAATCCAAAAAATATTCCCCCTTTCCCCCAAAACCTTAAAACCTAAAATTTTTATTTGGGGGACAATAAAAAATTTATATGTTTTTAAAAAATTTTTTTTGGGGTTTTTTTTTGTGTTGGGGGGGTTAAAATTATAACGATAAACTTTTTGTAACATCAATAAATATTTTTTTTTCCCAAAACCATCTGCCCAAAAATAAAGAGCAATGGGATTTTTGTCAAAAATTTTAACTCCCAAATTTTATAACAATTTTTAATCAATCCAGTTATTTTTTTTTTATCAACTCTCCGTCAAAACTTTTCATATAATAAAACCCTAAGGCCTAAATTTAAGTTTAATCCAATTCTTTCTGTAAGATTTTTTTCTATTTAAGCAAACAGTGATTTTTTTGCGTGAATTTTAAATACCCACCATTTTGAAAACGCGCAACAACTTAAAGGGCGTTTAACGCTTTTTTTGCCACTAATATAATTCTTTTAAAGGTCACACTAACCCCACAACCCCACCCCTCCCACATCTTTAAAGACGAAATTTAAAATACAGGAACGTGTCTCCTAATTTTCCTTGAAAACTTAATTTTGTAAAGCTTTTTTTAAAACTTTTCTTTTCTGGGAGGATGTACGCTTTTTCCCATAGGGCTTATTAAATTTTTTTCCCGACTATTGTCTCCGGCTAAACTTACATGAAAAGGGGCCAAGTTAATCTTTCTGAAACTTTTTTGAGGGCAAAAAATTTTTAAAATGGCTATAATTCAAATTTATTTCCCCATTCTAAATATTTCTAATGCTTTAGTCGGGTTTTCGAACTTTTTATACAACGGCCACATTTTTTCCTCTAATTCGCAGTTTTTTTTTTTTTGGAAACTTTTGTGCGCCAACCTCTTGCTTTTAAAATCACCTCTTTATGTACCAAACCCTACAAATGCCTATCTCACCTTTTTTGGTTAAAAGTCTGCAACTCTGCAGGTCTTTTAATTCAAAGGTTATACACCTTACAGCGCAAAATTAACCCCTGGTTCTTCTCCCCCCCGCCATTTTTAGACAGTTTATTATTTTTTTTCCCAAAAACAATGAAATTTAACACTTTTCAGGGTTTTTTCCCCCCCGTTTTGCTTTGATTTTATATTAAATGATCCGATCCCCCACAAACTAATTTTTTAAAAAACGAAATTGGGGAATTGTAAATTTTATAATCGCAATATGCCTTTCCCTGACGGCGGGGCTTAAAACATTGAGGCCTTCCATCAATAATTTTTCATCAGTGCTTCTCACCCAAAATGAACTAAGAATGAAGTAATAAAGTTTGGGGGGATTTTTCCCCCCTAAACGTAGTTTCATCTGCCAAACACTAAAACAGGGTGGAGATTGCTATTGTAAAGCCTAGTTTTTTAGCTGCTCTTTACAAATGTTTTTTTGCTTTTTGGGTTTGAATTTAAATATTGTTTTTAGATTTGCATTGTTAAAAAAAGAGTAATGTCAATTACCTTTGCTTTTTTTATAGCAAAACCCGAATAACCATGTATTTTAACTTTTAACTCTTTTGTTCTCCTTTCAATTTTGTAACTTATTTTTCCCCCTTTGGGCTTCAGTTATATAAACCATACGACTTTGTAAAATATTTCATGAGCGCGACCTTTCTTTTTCGCACCCATTATCATCATTTCAAAAAAACAAAGGGCCCGGGTCGGGGTTTGTTTTTGTTACAAACATTTTTTAAAAAAAATTTTAAAAAATGATCTTTCAAATATACTGGCGCAAATATTCTGGGGGGGCCGCACACAATCTTAAAAAAAAAGCAACGATACTCTTGACATTGCTGTGACCCGACTTCTCTTTCAAAAAAAGGGTGATACTCCAAAAGCAGAATCTTAAACCCCCCTATGAAGACCACATCCAAAAGCGGGTTTAGTCATCCGATGCATTTTACAAACCCATTAAACTTTGCTTTTTTTGCCACAACGGTGGGAGGGGGCGAAAGCGACTTTTAAAAATCACCATACCCTTTTGGTGGGGTCAGTGTCCGTTTTCATTTCTATTACACCTTCAGACTATTTTGGCTGAATTCAAGCGCCATTGCCAAATAAAAAACCTTTTAATCCACTCACAACGAAAACATAAAGGCTTTTAAAGACTTAACGATTCAATATTAACATAAAGACAGACTTAGACAAAATTTGGACATAATCAGGGCATAGCTCATTTTTTTTTCCGGGGACGCACAAAAATATAACTTGACCGGGCGTTTTCCTTTCAAAATTGTTGACCCTGTCCAAAAGAAAAGCAAAAACAGCAGGACAACATTTTTTAAAGACACCCCAAGGGCCTAACTGGGGCGGGAATAAAACGAAAAACGACCTTTTCGTACTTATTTTTGGTTTCTGGGTTTCCAAAGCACAGCAAGATCAGCATAACGATCCTTCACTGCTTACGCGCAAAAACAATACTTAGAAAAATTTAGGGGACCCAAAATTTCCCAAGTTAAATTTCCTTCAAGTTTTAAAAGATCCCAAAATTTTTTTTTTTACAATACGCAAACGAAATAGACTTTGCTGGGGCACGGGTTTAACCTCCTTCGACCTCAACCCAGGTGGGAATAATAATAACATAATAAGAAATCTTATAGCGGGCAATGCAAAGGGTTGGGAAAAAAACGACATAAATTCGGGCCAAAATATTAAAGCATAAACAAACACCCAAGATTAATCAAAAATTCCAAAGTCCAAAACCCCCAAATAAATTGAAGACTCACAAAGCCGCAACCCTTTTCGCGATGACCATGAATAAAAAAGACGCGCTTTGTTTTTTGGATTAACTGCCTGGATTACTTGTTTTTTATTTTACTAAAAATTAACCCCAACTATTCAAAACAAATGTCCTAATCTGGGCCAAAAGCCAACTATTTTTCTTCAGTAAACAAAACCAGCTGACAATACCCCCAATTTTCCCTGTAAAGCGCCCCCCTTACTGCTAATTTTTTTAATAAACTCAAGATATTAAGCTTTTTTTTACCCATGTTTTATCGGCGATGGCGGGGGGCACTGAATTTTCCCCCTCCACCACCGCCTGAATAGCCATCACCAGGTACTTATTGCAAACCTAAGGCAGTATAACCTTCAATGTGACTCCCTCCTCTAAACAATTTCTTATTCTTTTTCTAGCGTTGCGTTTCATAAAAAATTTTTTCGATATTTTTCTCTTATTCTATTCACTTAAATTCGTAATAGGTCTCGGTTAGTAGCTCCTTCTATCTTGCTGATCTCTCTTGTTAGATCTTTTGTTTTTGGGGTTATTCTTTTTTTAATATCAGCCCTAAGTTGGCGTCATCAGCTAACGATTTTTCCTTTTTCTTTTTTTATATCCCATCTAGTTCACCTTTTTTTGCTAAATTTTGTTATTCGCCCTGAGGGTTCTTAAAGAAATCAAGGGCTAAAAATTTCCCGCATGGGAAAGGGGGAATCATTAATTGTTTTTAAAAACGCTGTTTTCTTCAAAAAAACGGTTTCTGCTTCTTTTGTATTTTTAAATTCGCCGCTGTTTTTTTTAATTCTTTAAGTTCCATTTTTTGCTTTTGGTTATCTGTCGGATTTTCTTGTAGTTTTTTTTGAAGTTTACAACTCCCCTCCGCCCTTAAATTTTGGGCTAAAATCCCAAAGGGGGATTTTGATCTTTCACACTGAGTCTTTTTCTAATTAAAACCACAGCTAAAAACTTTATGGGTGGGGTTTATTGTAAGCCGAACAAGTTGCCCTTGATCTTTTTTTTAAGACAAAGACCATCTTCTAATTAAAAATCTTTTTGGGTTAAAAATTTCGGGGGGTTTTTGCCTAAATTTTTGTAAAATGCTTCGACCGTACTTGCGTTAATTCACGCTGCAATAGAGCGTTGACGATGCTTTTCAAATTCATTTCCCATGTCGTCCCCACGATCAAAAAATCAAATCTTCTTCGCCTTAAATTTTCCTGCCATTTTTTAAAAAATTAACTTTTTTTTTTTGCTTCTAAAAATCCACAAAAAAGCACAGGTCGATTCTTGACCCGCATAGAAAAAAAAAAACCCCAGGCAAAGGGGAAAAAACAATATTACTTTTCCAAATAACCCATCACTATTGATCAGATAAAATTCTACGAAAATTTTCCAGACCTGGGAGCGATGAAGTATTGTCCCCGGCTCTGCGCGTCTTACTTTCAAAATAGCCCGTTTTCCAAAAACAACCCAAACGGGACAGTTGTACAGAACCGGGGGGGCAATCTTTAAAAAAATTTCAAAAATTTGGGGGGGGCAAAAAAATTTTCTTTACAAAATGCAACATATTTTTAACCCTTTTTCTATCAGGGCTAACCGGATAAAGGGGAAATCTTGCGTTTTAAGGGAAACAGCAAAGAAAAACACTAAAAATTTAAAAAAGGGGCTGAAACCGCCTCAGTGCTAAAAGCACAAAAACTTTACTGTAAGTTAGCTATGGTAATCGTTTTTTTTATTCCCTTTAAATTTTTATTGTAAAAGCATCGCCATACTTCAAGGAGCATTAAAAGACGACTGTCAATAACTATTTTTTTAAAGAAACAACTGTTTTTAGATCAACAACCTGAAACAATACAGCATTTTTGACATCACTTAGAGTTTTTTCTTTTTAGCAAACCCCAATTTACAAGGGGTGATTAACAAACATAATCAATCAAATTGCAAAATTTACAAAGATGATTCATCATACAACATATCCAAAGCAGGCAACCAAAAAATTTTAGTTTTACGTCCTCAGCAAGATCGCTTAAAGGATTTTTTTGCGGCGAAGATAAGAACCGTTCAAAAAAGAAGGAAAAGTTTTTTTTAATCCAAAAATAAAGAAAGTACAATTTATTGAGGTGCCTAACCAAATTACCTACGGGCTTAAAACCCTTTTCACTTTTTTTGAAATAAAAAACTGTTTGGGGGGGGGGGGGTTAAATCCAACAGTTTACCTTGTGTCTAAAGATTTTAAAAACCACAATTTTAGGCTTGATGATTATTTAAAAAAAAGAAATACGGTTTTTGGATTTACCTAAGGTCAACAAGGATAATCATTGCAGGGGAAACAAACGTGGAAAACGTAATAAACATTCAAATTGATAAAGAAGAAGAAGCTGATAAACCCTTAATTACATTTTTTTATTTTAAAGATCGCAGCTGAATATTGAACTAACAATTAAAAATGTATATACAAATTATTTTTTTCATTTTAAAAAACAGTCTGTTCAGGTTTATTCCAAATGTGCCTACACGCCGCCAAAAAAAAGAAGCAGCAATTTTGCTTTATAGAAACCCCCGAAGTAAAACCTTCAGATTAAAAACTTCACAAATCAACAAAAAAATAGAGCAGACCTTTTAAAATACACAAAACCAAACAAGTATTCTGCTGCCTTTAATCGTTACATAGTTAATCTGGGGCAAACGACTATAAAACTCTATCAGCAGGAACGATGTTGTCTCTTTGCAACGGGGTGGCCACCCGCACTTTACCTCTAGGCGGTGTCTTTTCCTCGGCCGTTTGGGGGTTTATTAGCGTATGCGCGCAAAAAATTAAAAAATAAACTCCAAAAGCCACAGCTATGTTAACTAATAACGCTAAACTAGTTTTGTTAAACTGCAATAAAAAAAAACGCTTTTGACTCAAAAATCACGAAAAATTTAAACGTTTTCAGGCCATTTGATGACTACAAAAACAAAAAATTTTATCTTTAAAAAGGCGGGGACAATTTTCTCAAAACCAGACCCCGGCAATAAAAAAAGGAAACAAAAAAAGTAAAAAAAATTTTAAAATCTGTTTTAAACACTCACATTAACAAAACCCCAAAAGGGTTTATACTTAGTTTAAGATCCAAACGCCAAAAAAACCGTTTATATTGTTCTGTTAAGTATTTTTTTTTAATTTAAAAAAATATTTTTGGGTTAGAAAAAAGAAGCTGGCTAAGATAAATGAAAGGGGCGAAATTTTTGAAGGGAAGCCAAAGGGGCTTTTTTTCAAGAGCACGAATGAATTGATTTTGAAGTCATTTACCCAACAAACACAGGGAAGGTTGTTTATCTATTTCTCAAGTTCCAGGGGAAACTAAATAACCCCCCGTTAATAATGTTAGCTTTTTAATCGACTATGTTAAAAAAAAAAAAAATCAGAATCGGGGCTCAACTAAAAACCCGATTCTTTCTCTAATAAATTAAAACCGGTTGGGGAGACAACTGCTTTTCACAGTTTGACCTGCGTGAAGAACTAAAAAGGAAGCTCTTTGGTCAAGGGCGAAATCTTTGAGATTAGATTAAAAAAAGGCTAAGTATCACCGATTGTAGGCAAGGGTTTCATTTTCCCCAAACCCCGAGAGTTGGTTTTTAAAAAAGCGTTTTAAACAAAAAATTCAACACAAAGTTTTTATGGGGGTGTTTTTCAACGCATCATGCCCCCGAACACGCAAGAGAGGGCTAACTACCATACACCAAAACTTAACTTCAATGGGAAATCCTTTCCTTTTGGTAACCAAATTTTTCATTTGAAAACAAAACAAAACCCAAAACTTTTAAATTTTACACATAAGGAAACAAAACGGGGCCCAAATTTAAAATTCCAAAACATCCAACAAAGCAACCAACAAAAATATGTTTACTTTCTACTAAAATTTTCACCCCGGGGGTACCCCATTACACATTGATACGCACATGAGTAGATTTAAGAGTTATACTACAAACAAACATAGCAAACAAAATCTGCAGAAAATTTTAACAAGAATGCATCTGCAACCCCAGTGAACATATAAAACATTTTAAAATTTTGACTGTAATACGGGAAAAATTACACCCCCCCCCCGGATCTAAAGTTATTTTAAGAACTGGAAACGGATGCAAACTATCCATATGTTTTTCCAAATTTGAATCACTCATTGTTTTAAAAAGGGGGCAACCCCACAAGACTTCCTAAAACAGTCTTAATGAAATCACGATTTTTCATTTTCCCCTTTATTTTTGTTTGGCGGGTGGCGTTTATTAACGCCGAATTATTAGAACCAATTGGGGAAAAATTCTTTAAAAAGCATGCACAGTCGCAATGACTGTTCTAATAATCTAAACTTTTCTGAAATCATAATGCCCTAAACCAACAACAGAAGCTCCCCGCATTGTTGGATTTTTCGTTTTTTGACTAAACCCCAAAAGTAAAACCCCCCAGTAAAGACCATGATCACTTAGGGAAGTTTAGAGGTGCAGCGCACGTAAACAATCTTCAACTAAATTTAACCAAACATGAAGCTGCCCCTCTTTTTTCTAACTTCGATTACGACTCCATCTTATATTGCAACAGTAACCACGCCCAGGGGACATGCATTCACAGTCACAGAAAATACATGTTTTCACTTTTTAAAAAAAATTTTTTCTAAAGACCTTATGCAACACATGATGGGCTCATTTAAGCACGGGTATGTCCTTAAAGTCCGCCCAAAAAGGAAGATATTTTGACTCAACGCTTTTTAAAAGGGTGTTTTACCCTTTTGAAATACAGAACTTGGAAAGGTTTGATGAAGATACACTTTTCCCCCTAAACCGTTCTTTTTTAGTCTTAAGAAAGGACATCAGCGACTCCGATTACCAACATGCCCAAGATCGGGCAGAAGTTAGATGAAAACTGGAGACATCAGACCCATTTAATGGCAATGTTTTTTGTTTCACCTTTGAAAATTATAGAAAACCCATGAAACATTATAGCCTAGATCCTGCGCATTAATTTCTGCACCCGATGATTGGACGTTTCTTAAAGTTTACTGGTACAGTGATTTATTGTCAATTTACCAAATCTTCAATATTGAAAACGGGTTTCGGGGGGAATTTTAGGGTCCATCATTACTAAAACAAACAACAAATACTTGGGGACCTATACCGATAAAATCTAACTATCTTAGTATTTTGATGCAAACAATCTGTAGGTTGGCATGCGCAAACACTTCCATCGTAACTTTAAAAAGTAACAGCTGACCGAAAAAAATTCAAAAAGCATAAGTATTGGGCATTTTACGCCGGGTCAACGCGGGAACATTCTAAAGTTGACTTTGAAAATTTCCTAATGAAACCCCTACCCGCAAATGACTTCCATTACACAGAAAGCTAAAAGAACCAAAGAACCCCCAAAAATTTGCTAATCTTTGAGGGGAAAAAAAAATTTGTCTTCATTACGACTCAAAAATTTTAATTTAAGACATTTAAAATTTACAGGTTCACATAATTTTCTTTTTACAAGAACATTCATAACCATACATCATAAAACACTGATCTCAAACAAAAACCCAATGCTCAAAAAGACTTTTTCAACTATGAACAACTTTTTCGGAAAAACTAGAAACCCCAAAAATAAAGATGTCAATTGGGTTTTCCAAAGAAACGAAGAATTAAACTGACTTTAAAAAACCTAATTTTCAGGGCTTCAAAATTTTATGTCAGCTTTTTGGGATAAAGAAAAAAAGAAAGCAAATTTGACAAACCTGTATTTATTTGGGGGACTGTTTTAGAATTACAAAATTTTTTATTTTAGAGTTTCTTTATGACTATTTTGCCCCCTACCGAGTCCAGAGTACTTTACACAGATACGATATTTTGTTATAGATAATCCACGAAACTCATAAAACATGGAAACCCAATACAAAGAGCATGCGGAGGTATACACGTCCGATTACCCTAAAAAATCCCTTTACATTCAATTTCAACAAGAAGGTTTTAGGAAAGAGAAGGGTAATTTTTCTGGAAAGGTACAAAGGGTATTGGGGGTAAGGTCAAAAAAGTACATATTTCAAGCCAGGAAAATCATTAAAAAGCAAAAGGAAATCCGCGCGTTGTGCGTCAAACATATCACATGCAACTACAAAGAACATTGTTTTTTCAAAAGACTTTTTATCATGACAAATAAAACTGCGATCTAATCTACATAATCAACACAACTGTTGAACAAAAATCTTTGAAGAACAAACACAAAACGGGTTTTTTAATCCATTTTCATATGCAAATTGGGGACTGGGAAAACCCCATAAAAAAGGGTTTATATTTTTTATCAACTTTTATTTTAAATAATCATACTTCACCAATTCTTTTTAAATCTTTTCTCATGTTTGCTTACGAGTTTCGAATTTTTTTTATATTTAAATATTCTTTTCCCATTTTGGGGGGTTTAGTTTTTTGGGGTCTGGGAAATTTTGCATGCTTGATTAACCCCGAAAATGTTTCCCTTTAAACATTAACACTGAAATGATTCCCCTACATTTTTAAGGGCTCTTCCTTTCCCTTCTTTTTTCGTTCTGCGCTTCCTTTGGGCCCTTTCCCTTTTTAAAACCCAAAAAATATTTACGTAAATTTAATTTAAAACAAATGTGTCTGGGGGGATTATCCTTCTTCTTTCACAAAAAAACTTTGAGGGGCTGGGTTTTTTTGTTTTTAGTTTCCGAAATAAACACGGGGGGATTTTATTTTTACAATTCTTTTTTATTCATATGGGTCAACACTCCCAAACTGGGTCGGTTTTCCCTGATGCGAGTGTCCCCTTTCTTCCCCCGTAAAAAGGTACCCTTTCTTTTTTAAAACCCAAAAGTAAAGTTTGCCGGTGTACTGGGGTCTTCAGCAACATTTATTTTTTTTCTTTTGATTGCTTTTACGGTTTTTTTGCCCTTTAAATTCTTTATTATTCATTCCCAAAACGAGGGCAGTCTTCTAACCCATTCTGGTTCGAAATTGCAAACACTCTCGTGAACTGGAGGAAAAAAAACTTTACTAACTGTTTGTTAAGTTTTTAACTAAAACCTGTGACTGTGAACACCCGAAAGCCCTTTTTAAAGTAACTTGGTTTTTTAACAATAAGATTTTACTTGCCTTTAAATTTTTTCCCTCATCAACTGAATCATCGAATAAGTTTCGGGCCCCCTTGTATATCAGTTGAAACGACAGCAACACAAAACACCTTTTGGTTTAATTTTCCCCATCTTTTTTATCTGAACCATGTCAATGACTGTGGGCG
Organism: Conus ventricosus; assembly: GCA_018398815.1. NCBI lineage: Eukaryota > Metazoa > Mollusca > Gastropoda > Neogastropoda > Conidae > Conus > Conus ventricosus. The sequence continues at coordinate 74,782,823 of CM031612.1, read as the reverse complement.
TACTTAAATCTTTTTCGCTAACCTACAAGGGGAAATAGAAGAACCATTTTGATGGGGGTCTTTGGATTGGTTGACAAAGGTTTTGGGCCCCGTATTCGTCAGGGGGATAAATAAATTTGCCAAATCGCTTGTTTTGATAACCATTCTTTTTTCTTTTTTCACTGACTCCCGCTGCTGGCTTAGCTTTTTAATTTCTGTATGCCCTTCCAAATCCTTTGGGGGGAATAATAATTTTGTTCATTTTTTATTCAGCCAATATTATTCAACAAAAACAAAACGGATACCAACGACAAAAACCCATTTTTTGCACTTTTGTTTTCTGAAAGGGGTTTATAAAAGTCACTGAATTTTTTGGGGGGCAATGCCCCCATGGTTTTCCTGTTACAAGAAAAATTGTTTTTTAAAATTTCTTGACAACATTTTTTAAAAGTGTAACTGCATCCCCCGCTTTTTTGGGTTCATTTAAAAAAACTAAAGCTCAAACCTCTGCCTTTCTAGGGGTCTTTTCAGCTGCTATTGCTCCATAGCTTTGTTATTTTTTTTCTCTCGCCGTCATTCCCCCGTTTAAATAAATCAAATTACTTCCGCTAAAAACAAGCGCATTCACCACACGCCCCTATCATTTTTGCGATGAAGCCATTTTTTTTAAATTATTTTTTTTACATATTTTTATTTCTAAATTAAACCTTCTTTAAATAGAAAATCTTTCGTGCAACCGAACGCAATGAAGCAAACAGCTTGCTAATCCCAAAATCAGTTTTCCAAACTCTGGGTTTTAAATTTTTAACAGGGTTTACCAACATTGATATCCTACACTTTAACCTCCAATAACACAGAATGGATACAAAGGGTTGCAACTTTTTTGGGGCCTTTTTATAAAAAAAAATAATTTTAATTATTTTAAAAAAATGAACTGATATCTACACACTACAATGCCTAAACCTTTCCGAACTTTTGAATGACCAATTAGGCCAAGCTTTATGCCCCAAAAGAGAGGGTTTTATCTTTTCACGTGGAAAAAAAAAAATTCCTCGAACTGAATTCACATTTAACAAACAAACAGATTCGCCCAAGACTTTTAAAATTTCAAAAGTTGAACGCAGCTGGGTCTAGAATGGGGAAAAGTGTGGGGCAAACGGTTTTTTTAGTTTTTTACCTAAACTATTTTGAGATTTGCGCCCATTATTTTGAACAGATTTATGTATGATTTAACGCAGATCCAGTTTTTAAAAAAAAATCATTAAACTCAGGGTTTGGGTCTGTATTAAAAAGATTTGGGAAAATTTTATCGCCATTAATCAGGATTTAAAAACTTTTAATCAATTTTAATTTTTTTTCCCTTTAAATGACCGACCCCAAAAAACACAAATCAGAAAAAAACTGAATCAGGGGGAGAAAGTAACCAAGCCAAAAAATCGCAAAAACCTGAATCGGGGAGCCATAAAAAAACCGGCGTGTTTTAAGCGGAAAAAAATTGCAAGTAACAGACAAAAAAAATTAATTTACAGAATATGACTCATCAGAAAACTAACGCCGCCAACGCCAAACAATTTGATCAATCCGCTATAAAAACTCCCATGATACAAGCACAAAATCCCTTTATGAATATTGAACTTAAAACTTTGCCTTTTTTGGGGCCCTTGCTGCTGTTGGGGGGTTATTACGGTTATAAAAAAATATAACCGTGGCAACAGAAACAAAAGCAATCAAAAAATTGAAAACCATTAAATCAGAAAGAGCAAATGCACGCCAAAACCGCCAATAACAAGCTCATTTGATCCATTTTTTAAAAGGGAAAAATTTTAAAAATTTTTTTAAAAATAGATCGGCGATTTAAAATGATAATCAAAATAAAACCTGGGGTCATAAAAACTTTCCAAACCCAAAATTTTAATCAAAGCGGGTTTCTTTTGAGTAAAAACCCCCTTAAGATCTTGCAGAAACCTGAGCAAGACACCTCAACGATGACGCTTTTTTTTGGGGGTGTGTGTACTATATTTGACTCTACTATTTTAAAAAAAAACATAGCTTTTATTTTTTTTTATAATTAAAATAACTTAATAAAACTTGGTTGTACTTTAAAAGGGTACTTAATCAAAACTTATCAAAACTTATAAAACTTACTTAAATCTTTATCAAAAACTTATTAAGAACCCAGGGGAACTTAAATTTAAAAAATAGAAGAACTTAAAAACTTTTATAAATTAAAGGGTACTTAAAGACAACTTGATAAAAACTTATTTGGGTAACTTTTAAGTAAAAACTTTGAAGAACTTGATGTGTGCAGCTGGGGGGGGGGTGGGGGGGTGGGGGAGTGGGGGAGGGGGGTTTTCATGCTGGGGAGACAAAAAAAACAACAAACACAAACAAAAAAACAAACACACAAAAACAGTCCCGGGGGGGGTGGAGGGCGGGGTGTGGGGGAGGCCCAAAAAACACAACACCCAAAAACAAACAAAATGGGAAATACCACTGGTCCCGCGCGCAACCCAATCAACCCCCAATGATCAATAGGGCGTTTTTGGGCCCGTTTTTCCGCGACTTGCTGTGCGCCGGCTTTTTATCAAGCATCACATAGGTCGTTTTACCTAGTTTTGCCACCCAACTTTTCAGGGGCTGACGTCCCCCCTTTGCGGAAGCGATCAAAGGGTTTTTTCCATTGCTCTCCCTTTTTTCAACCCGGCTTGAAATTGGCAAGGGTTTCAGCAATTACTGCCGTAGCCAACTTTTTTGGCACTCTAAACGCCAGATATACATCCTCATTGTATATTTGAAGCTTTATATAAGAATGGCCCGGCCACACACTAGCCCACCCTCCCATACTAGAATTTTCTAAGCTCCCAACCCCATCTATTTGTTTGCCAGAACATTAAAAAAAACGCCATTCATTTCAAAGGGCACACTTGAAGGCAATAAAAGGGTTTGAATTAAAAAAGTAAAAAGTATACACACTTATACACAGATCAGCTTTCCCCATAAACACTGAATCTTAGTTAACAAAAAATAAGTTTAATACAAACGAAACAATACAACCCCTTGCGCCGTAGCGGCCACAAAGTGGGAGTGACACGTAACATCTGAAAATTTTCCCGACGACCCCTGGCGCTGTCAAACCCGAAATGAATACCCCCCCCTCACCCCCCCCCCTACCGGGAATCCCCTCTCTCGTTTATTTTTTTTTTGGGGCGCTTGCCTGTGCGCTTGTAACGAAGGTAGCGCGTCTCCTAGCCAAATTAACAGGTTTCGGCCCCGTGTCGCCCATCTGTTCACATATTTTTTTAGGTTAGAAATTATCAAATAATGGGGCGATTTTAAAAGTTAAAAAATAAAACTTATCACCACAATATCAAACACGTATTAAAACTAACTCATCTTGTTTCATTCCCGAACCAACAAACCTTTTAAATAGCCTTCATTTCCAAAAGCATTATTCACTTTTTTTTGTTTTCTAAAAAAAAATCTCTCCCTTTCACAACATGCGTTAAAATAAAACTTTTGGGCCCCGAAAAACAAACCTTTCTTCATAACGTTTAGCCCTTTTAAAATAACACAATAAAACACAGTGGCACAACAGAGCGCAAGTCCAAGCAACAAAGGGGGACCCCCTCGTGTCCGCGACAGCCTCGTTCGGGGGGGCGACGTGGCAACATTTCTGATGCAATGGTGCAACCCGGCCGATGGCTTTTTTAAACCAAGGGTAGGGGCAAACTGCCGCACCAAATTAAGTGATCAATTTTGCCCCTGTCTCCTTCAGTACAAAGTTGTAGTTGGGGAAATAGTCAAAGAAGTGGCGATTTTTTACATTTAAATTTGGGGAAGAAAAGAGAAAGGTTTTTGGTTGTGTGGGTGTGGTTAGTGTTCGTGTGGGTGGTGGTGTTGTATGGTGCATTTTTGTTTTTGTGCATGTTGGTGTTTGAAGTCTTACTTGTCAGAGAACAGGGGAAAGGGGGATTTTGGATTTCCCCCCAACTGATGAGGGGGGAAAAGGCCCAAATGCCCCCTTTCCCTGTTTCTCCCCCTCATAGGAAATTTCAAACCCCAATCTTAATGTATTTTTCCCTATTACAAGTAAGTACATGACATTTCTGTTCTCAATTTTATTTTGAATCACATGTCTCAACCCTTTAAAAGGGAAAAACTAACAGAAAACCAAGTGAAACGTTTTTTTCACGGGTAACTCCGCGACTATACACCGCTGGGAGCAATGACAGATCGCCAGCGCAGTCTGCTCCCCGAAAATTCGGCTGGGGGGATCCCTTTGGGGGTGGTGCTATGGGTTTCAAATGTCTCAAAAAAAACAGTTATTGAAAAATTTCATCGATGCTCTCCCAACACGGGGGCGTGTCGTGTTTCCCTCTCCAGACATAATCAGCATGGTTTAAGTATCATTGTCAAGAGGGAAAAAAATTTTTTACTAAAAAAAAGCAAGATCATAAAACTTAACTCCTCCACTTTTTACAAGAAAGAGGGCATAATTTTACACAAGGGAAAACATTTCTGCATTTCCAAATTCTGGGATCGAATTAACTGTGTTTCCCCAACTTTAAACAGGATCTTAAAAAAAAGCTCAAACTAAATGATAAAAAACGAGGGTTGTTTGGGAGCACCTCGTTTTTGTAATCAACATTTTCATTTGCTTCATAGTTAGGTATTATTCAACGCCAGAATTATATAGACCAGATGCTGCAGAACATTCTTAAAACGCATGCAGCAAGTGCGCAATGACTGTTCTAATAATCTAAACTTATCTGAAATCATAATGGCGCCTGAAGACCAACAACAGTAATGACTCAGCCACGCATTGTTGGATTTGCGGTTTAGAGCTAACGCCCAAGAGTGTAAACCCCACAGTAAGAGACCATGATCACATTAGTGGGAAGTTTAGAGGTGCAGCGCACAGTAAATGCAATCTTCAACTAAAGTTTGAACCAAAGACATGGAAGCTGCCCATCTTCTTTCATAACTTGCGAGGTTACGACTCTCATCTTATATTGCAAGCAGTAACCAGCGCCTTCAGGTAGCATGCATTGCACAGTCATCAGAAAAGTACATGTGTTTCACTTTAAATAACATGTCTTTTCTACGACTCTATGCAACACATGATGGGCTCATTAGAGGCACTGGCTATGTCCTTAAAGTCCTGCCCAATAACGGAAGAATATTTTGACTCAACGCTTGTTAGAAAGGGTGTTTACCCTTATGAATACATGAACAGTTGGGAAAGGTTTGATGAAGATACACTTCCACCTAAAGGCGCGTTCTTTTCTAGTCTTAAGGAAAGGACATCAGCGACTCCCGATTACCAACATGCTCAAGATGCGTGGCAGAAGTTAGAGTGTAAAACGATGGGAGACTATCATGACTCCTATTTTAATGGCAGATGTATGTTTGTTGGCGGACGTCTTTGAAAATTATAGAAAGACCTGCATGAAACATTATAGCCTAGATCCTGCGCATTATATTTCTGCACCCGGATGAGTTGGGACGCTTTCTTAAAGTTTACTGGAGTACAGATTGATTTATTGTCAGATTTACCAATGCTTCAGATGATTGAAAACGGATTGCGGGAGGAATTAGTATGGCGTCGCATCATTACTGTAAAGCAAACAACAATACTTGGACACTATGATCCGAGTAAAATGTCTAACTATCTTATGTATTTAGATGCAAACAATCTGTAGGTTGGGCTATGGCGCAATCACTTTCCCTTACGTAACTTTAAAAAATTTCACAGGGGGGAACCGAAAAAATTTCAAAAAGCATTAAAAAATAGGGGCTTTGAAAGCCGGGGCAACACGTATACATTTAAAATTGACTTTGAAAAATCCTAATAACCCCTGACCTGCATAAAGACATCCATTACAGCAGAAAGCTAAAAATGAATCCAAGGGGAACCACCCAAACTTGTGCCTAATTTCGAGGGAAAAAAAAATTTTGTTTATTACAACTTCAACAATTTTTTTTAAGCATTTTAAAAATTTAAAACTGTTTATCGATAAATTTCTTTTGGGTCAAAAAACAGTTCATGAAAACCCTACATCCCTGAAAACACTGACTCAGAAAAAAATCCGCAGATGCTTCAAAAAAGACTTTTTTTAACTGATAACAACAGTTGTTTCGAAAGAATATTTGGGGAATCCGCACAAACGTAAAGATGTCAATTGGTTACCAAAGAGAAAAAGCAATTAACTGACTTTCCAAAAACCCAATTATCAGGACTTCAGAAGAAATTTTAAGATCCCCTTTTTGGCATAATTAAAAAAAAGAAATCAAATTAGACAAACCGATTTATTTGGGGTTTTCTGGGTTTTTGAAATTAAACAAAGCTTTTTATGTTAGAGTTTCTTTTTGACTACTTTAAAAACCCCGTATCCTGAGTCCAAGTACTTTTCCAAAAGATACAGATAGTTTTGTTTTTAGATATTTCCAAAATGAAGCCCCTCTTTTAAAGACATGGGAAAACCCAAGTACTAAAGAGCATGCAGGGGTATACACGTCCGAATTTCCTCAAAGAGTCGCCTTTAACATTCAATTCTAACAAGAAATTTTAGGAAAAAATGAAGATAAATTTTCCTTTAAAGGTATCAAGGAGGGATGTGGGCTAAGGGGCCCCAAAAAAAAAAAATTATCAAGCCAGAGAAAATTCCCTTAAAAAAAGCAAAAGGGGAAAAAACCCGCAGCGTTGGCAGTCCCCAAAAATATCACAGGCCCAAATACAAAAACATTGTTTGCAATAAACTTTTCATCTGACAACCCAAAACTGCCCATCAATCTACAAAAAAACACAACTGTTTTAACAAAAAATCTTTAAAATTTGAACAAACAAAAAAACGGGTGTTTGTTAAACCGGAATTTCATAACAATTTTGGGGACTTGGGGAACCCATAAACAGGGGGGTTTATATTTTCATCAAATTTATTATAAGAAACAATCAAAGCTTCATCCAATTCTTTAAATCTTTTCTCATTTTCTTTTACGATTTCGAATTTTTTTTTTTTTATTTTCAAGATATTCCCTTTTTTCCCAATTTGGGGGTTTTATTTGTAGGGGAAAATGGGTATTTAGCATGCATTTGATTAAAACCTCGAAAATGTTTTTCCTTTAAAACAATTTTCACACTGAAATGATTCCCTATCATTTTTAAGTCTCTTCCTTTTCCATTCTTGTTTCGTTCTCGCTTCCCTTTTTGGGGCCCCCCTTTCCCTTTTTAAACCCCAAAAATATTTTTTTTAAATTAAAAAAAGCGGAACTGGGGGTTTTGGTGGGGTTTTCTGCAGTTCTTTTTCACAAAAATCTTTGAGAGCTGGGTTTTTTTGTTGTGCAGTTTTTCGTAAATAATACCCCGGGCCCATTCCCTTTTTAAAAATTCTTTTTAAATTTTATAAGGGGTCAACACTCCCAAACCCGGATCGGTTTCCCCCGATGCAGTTTTCCCCTTCTGCTTTCCCCCCGGAAATAAAGGGACCTTACTTTTAAAACCAAAGGGAATAGTTTGCCGGGGGTTTCTGGAGTCTTCACAACATTTTTTTGTTTTTCTTTTGGATTGCTTGTACTTTTTTTAGCCCTTTAAAAAATTTTTCATTATTATTGCCGCAAAAATGAGGGGGAGTCTTTTAACCCATTTTTGTGTTGGGGAGGGGGAAATTTTAATCACTCTCTGTTACTGGTTTGGAAAAAATCTTTAAAGCCCCAACTTGGGGTTTTTTTAAAGTTTTTTAACTAAAACCTGTGATTTTTGAACACCCGAATGCCTCTTTTTAATATAACCTGGGTTTTTAAAAAAAAATGATTTTACTTGGCCCTTTAAAAATTTTTTTTCATCATCAAATTTAATCATGCGAGGATAAGTTAGCGGCCCTCGTTTGGGAATCAGTTGTATAACGACAGCAAAAGCAGAAGACTCCTTTTTTGTTAAAAGGTTCCGCATCTTTGTATCTGAAGCCATGTCAATGACTGGATGCGTACCCTTTAAAAAATTTTTTTGGGCTAAAAATATCAAGGTAAATATAGAAGCCATTTGATGGGGGTCCCTTTGGGATTTTAAAATTTACAAAGTGTGGTCTCTGTAAACCCTCTAGGGGCAGAAAAAAAATTTGCCAATCGCTTTTTAGAAAACCATTCTTTGCGTTTGTTCACTTTACTCCCCGCTGCTTTTTTTTACTTTTTTAAAAAAATTGATCCCTTCCAATATCCCTTTTGGGGGAATAATAGATTTTTTTCCCTTTTTTTTTCGCCAAAATTTTTGGGAAAAAAATACACAAACCCGGGCATACCAACACAATAAAAACCCCATTTTTTTGCCTCTTTTTTTTTCTGTGGTTTTATAAAATCAAATAATTTTGGTGGGGGGAATTCTCGATTTGGGTTTTCCTGTTTTTAAGGGAAAAAATTTTTTTTAATTTCTTGATCAACATTTTTAAAAAGTGTAACGCATGCCCCCCGTCTTTTTTAGTGTGTCATTAAAAAAACTAACTGCTCAACCTCCTTTCCTTTTTATAGGGGTCTTTTCTCTGCTAGTTGCCCATCCTTTTTTTAAATTTTTTTTTCTCCGCCGTCATTCCCCAGTTTTCTAAAAGCGAAATTTCTTTCCCCTAAAAGCAAGCGCATTCAAACCCCAGGCCGCCTTCATTATTGCATTAAACCATTTTTTTTAAAAGTAAAATTTTTTTTTACATATTTATTTGTCTGGAATTTTTCCTTCTTAACAGAAAATCTTTCGGGCAACCGAAGCTGCAATGATAGCCAATTTAGCTTTTCTGAATCCTCAAAGTCTAGTTTGGGCCCAAAACTGCTGGTTTAATTCTTAACAGCCCTTTTAAACCAACAATTGAGTAACCACACTTTGACCTTTTTCCCAAAACACAGAATGGATACAAGTTTTGAACAGTTTTTTTTTTTGGTGCTCATTTTTTTTAAAATAAAAAAAATTTTTAATTATTAAAAACCTGAAAAAGATAACTACTTCAGCTACAATGGCCTAAACCTTCCTGAACTTTTGAAAAGACCCCGTTGATTTCCAAGCTGTTTAAAGCCCCAAAAGGAAAGGTTGAAATTTTTTTGCAGCGTGTGGAAAAAAAAACAGTTTCCCCGGGAAAATGAATTTAGCATTTTAACAAATTTTAACAGATGTCCCCCCACAAGACAATTTTTAAAATACATAACAGGGAAAGAAGCGCAGCTGGGGTCTAGAATGGGGAAAATTTGGGGAAACGGTTTTTATTTGTACACAAACCCATTTTGAGATTTGCGCCCCTGATTCCAACAGATTTTTATTTTATTTTTCGCAGGGTCCATTTTAAACAAAGTCATAAGTCTCTGGTTTATCTGAAATTTCCGATTTGGGAAAATTTTTATCGCCATTAATCATGGGGTTAATAACTTTTAATCAATAGAATTTTTTTTCCCTTCAAAAGACCGAGCCAGAAAAAACACAAAAACCCAAAAAAACCCCAATCTTTTGGGAAAAATAACCATCCCGGGAAAAACAAACAGAAAAAAGCTAAAAAAACGGGGGGAGGGCCCTTAAAAAACCTGGGGGGTGTTGAAAACGGAAAAAAATTAGCAAGTGGAACAACAAAAAAAAATTTAAAGTTTTCAGAAAAAAAAAAAAAAAAATGAAAAAATCCTGAAAACATAACGCCCCCAACCCAGAAAAAGTTGATTTAAACCACTATAAAAAATCCATGTGATACAAAGGGGACCAAATCCTTTATGAATTTTTGAACTTAAAACTGTTTCCAATTTAAAGGGGCCATTGCCCGCTGTTGGGGGGAGTTTTTAAAGGTTATAAAATAAAACCATGGGAAAAAAACCAAAAAACAATCAAAAAAAAACTGAACCATTAAAAAACAAAAAGAACCAAAGCACGCCAAAACCGCCAATAAAAAAGCATCATTTTTTTCCATTTAAAAAAGGAAAAAATTTTTAAAAAATTTTTTTTTAAAAATAATCATTGGGGTATTAAAAAAATGATTAAGTCAATAAATAAAACCGGAGTCTATAAAAGACTTTCCATAACCCAAATTGAATTTAATGCGGTTTTCTTCATGTAAAAAATTTTTAAGAAACTATGCAAAACGCTGAGCAAGACATCCTCAACATGACCGTTTTTTGAGGGGGTGAGGGTACTATATTAAAACATCTACAAATTAAAAAAAAAACATAGCTTGAATTTTTTTTATAATTTTAAATAACTTAATAAAAAATTTGGGTTTTACTTAAAGGATACTTAATCAAAACTTAATCAAGAAAAATTTTTAAAACTTAAATTTAAAATCTTATCAAGAACTTTTTAAGGGAAACCCAGGGCAACTTAATTAAAAACTTAAAATAACTTTAAATAAGAACTTGTGGGTAATTAAAGGGGACTTTTAAAACAACTTTATAAGAACTTACTTTTTTGGGAACCTTTAATTTTAAAAAATTTGAAAAAGGGAAAATTTATTTGTGCATGCTGGGGGGTGGGGGGTGGGGGGAGTGGGGGGAGGGGTGTGCATGCGGGGGGTAGGACAAAAAAACCCAAAAAACACAAAAAAACAACAAACACACCCAAAAAACAGTCCAGGGGTGGGGTGAGGGAAGTGCGTGCGGGGGTAGGGCCCAAAAAAACACACAAAAACCAAAACCCAAAAAAACAAGAAGTGGGAAATACCCCGCTTTTCCCCCCGGGGCAACCTCCAAACAAAACCCCCGGGATCACATAGGGGCGTTTTGGGGTTTGGGCCCCTGAGCTTTGCTGGGGGCTGCCGCCTTTGGAGTCAAGCGATCACATAGGTCGTTTTTACCTAGTTTTGCCCCCCCAACTTTTCAGTGCTGACTCCCCCGGCGCAAGCGAAACACATAGGGTTTTTTTGGCCTATTTTTTCTTTTCTCCTCTTTTCTTCCAAACCCCTTGAAAAATTGGGAGAGTTACGCAAACTGCCGTAGCCAAGCTTTTAAAGGGAAATCTAATCGCCATAGTAGTACATTCCTCATTGTATAAATTTAAGCATTTATAAAGATATCCGGCCACACAATAGGCCCTACTCCCCCCCAAAATAGTAGATGTACTAAGGTCTGCCTAACCCTATCTAGTTTGTTTGCCAGAACATTAAAAAATCGCCATTCAGTTGCATAAGGGCACACTTGAAGGCAGATAAACTGTTAGAATTAAAAAAGTAGAAAAGTATACACATCTTAATACACAGATCAGCTTGCCCCATAAACACTGAATCTGTAGTTAACAATCAATCAAGTCTAATACAAACTGAGAACAATACAACCCGGTCTTGCTGCCGTAGCGGTCACAAAGTGGGAGTGACACGTAACAGTCTAGAACATTCGCTGACGACCCCTGGCGCGCTGTCAACCTGAAATGAATACGCCCCCCTCACCCCCACCCCTCACCTGGCAATCCCAGTCTCTCGCTTTATTGATTTTTTGGTCGCTTGCCTGTGCGCTGTGTGAACGAAGGTAGCGCGTCTCGCTAGCCGTAAATTAAGCGGAGGTTCGGCCTCGTGTCAGCCTATCTGTTACACATAGTTTTGTAGGTTAGAAATTAGTCAGAATAAGTGTGCGGATTTTATGTTAAAAATATAAAACTTATCACCATCAATAGTCAAACACGTATTAAAACTAACTACATCTTGTTTCATTTCCTTGAACCAACAAACCTTTAAGATAGCCGTTCATTTCCAAAGCAGTTAGTTCATTTTTTTTTCGTTTTCTAAAAAACAATCTCTCCGGTTTCACAACATGCAGTTAAAGTAAAACTTATGGCCTCGAATAACAAACCTGTTCTTCAGTAACGTTTTAGCCATTTTAAAATAACACAAGTAAAACACAGTGGTCACAACAGAGCGCAAGTCCAAGCAACAATGGCGACCCAGTCGTGTCACGCGACAGCCTCGATTCGGTGTGTCGACGTGGCAATCATTTTCTGATGCAATGGGTTGCAACCCGGCCGAGTGTGCTTCGTTTAAACAGCACAGGCTAGGTGCAAACTGCCGCGAGCCGTAAATTAAGTGATCAGATTTCAGCCCCGTGTCTGCCTGTCTATGTACAAAGTTTGTAGTTGGAAATTAGTCAGAAGAAGTGTGCGGATTTTATGACATTTAATTGAGAGAGAGAAAGAGAAAGAGTGTGTGTGTGTGTGTGTGTGTGTTAGTGTGTCTGTTGTGTGTGTGTGTGTGTGTGTGTGAGTGGGTGCATTTTTGTGTGTTTTGTGCATGTGTGTGTAGTTTGAAGTCTTACTTGTCAGAGAACAGGGAAAGGGGCATTCTGGGTTACTTTCGCCCGAACTGAGTGAGGGCGGAAGTGGCCCAGAATGCCCCTTTCCCTGTTCTCTCACCCTCATAGGAATATTTGCAACCACATCAGTCTTATATGTATTTTTCCCTGATTACAAGTAATGTACATAGACATTTCTGTTCTCAATTTTATTTGAGATTCACATGTCTCAACCGTTCTTTAAACGGAAGAAACTTAACAGAACACCAAGTGAAACGTGTTGCTTTTCACGTGGGTAACTCCGCTGACTATACACCGCTGGCAGCAATGACAGATCTGGCGCAGGCGCGAGTCTGCTCCCCGAAACTTCGGCTGCGGGATCCTTTGGGGCTGGTGCTATGTGTTCTAACTGTCTCAAAAAAATCAGTTATTGAAAACTTTCATCGATCGCTGCTCCTAACACAGGGACTGTGATCGTGTTTCCCTCTCCAGACATAATCAGCATGGTTCATAGTATCATTGTGCAAGAGGAAATATTTCTACTAAAAAACGCAAGATCATAAATCTTAACTCCTCCACTTTATACTAAGAAAGAGGACATAATTTCACACATGGATCACACATTGCTGCATTCCAACTTCTGGTATCGGAATTTGAACTGTGTTTCCAATCTGTTAAATCATGGATGCTTAAAAATAAGCTCAAGCTAAATGATGAAAAAACTGAGGCTCTGTTGGCAGCACCTCGTTCTGTTTTGGATCGCATTTCTGAAAAATCTATTCAAGCTGGAACCAACAAAATTCCCTTTGAAGACAGCGTGAGGGATCTGGGTGTCCATTTGGATAGTATGCTGTCCATGAATGTCCAGATCGGTCACCTGTGTCGTTCAGCCTATTTGGCTTTGAGAAAGATCGCGTCAATTCGCTCATATCTTACACAGAAAGGGACTGCCCAACTTATCTGTTCCCTCATCATGTCAAAACTCGACTACTGTAACAGTATTCTTGCCGGTCTTCCCACTGTCGATATAAACCGACTTCAACGTATACAAAACAACGCAGCCAGACTTGTTTTCCATATGTCCAAAAGAACCCACACTACACCTCTGTTAGTTAGACTACATTGGCTTCCCATTCATGCGCGCATTCAGTATAAACTCGCAACACTTGCCTTCCGACACTTTGATGAAACATTGCCTGCTTATCTTTCCAACACACTTGTCACTTATCAACCCTCTCGCACTCTCCGCTCTAGCAGTGACAAACTTCTCAAGCTTCCCCGCATGAAACTGAAATCCTTTGGCCAACGTTCTTTCAGTTATCAAGCCCCCCTTGTCTGGAACTCCCTCCCCTCCCAGCTCCGCTCTTCACAGACTCTCTCTGCGTTCAAATCTGGTCTCAAAACGCATCTCTTTCAGAAGTCTTTTTGTCTTTCTTCATAGCGTACGAGTTAATGCGTGTTTCCCATGCATTCTCCATCCTTTCGCCTCTTGTATGTGCACGCGCGCTTCCGTGCCTGAATGCTTGTGTGCTTTTGCGTGTGTGTGTTCGTGTGTGTGCGTTTACGCGCGTGGGTTTTTGTTGCTTCGTGTTGAGTTTGCCCTTTGTGTGGTGTGTGTGTGTGGGGTGCTCCCTTCTGCATGTTTTATATTGTATCCCGTGCAGTGTTCACGAAATTGGAGGCGGGTGGGAGTGGGATGGGGGTGGTTCTTTTCTTCTATTCCCAAATTCTTGTCGAACGTTGTTCATATAATGTCGTGTGTGTGGGGTGGCGGTGTGTGTGTGGGGGGGGGGGGGGGAAGGATAGAGTGGGAGGGGGGGATGTGGCTTGTGCATCTGTTTTAGTGCTTGCTTTGTGACCTATTGTTTTGATGCCTTTTTTCCCAATATTGTGCAATGTTAATGGAAACTTTTATTTTTCCTGTATTGTAAAGCGCTCTGAGGATGAGTCTTCTCTCATCGAAGAGCGCTATATAAGCTCGATGTATTATTATTATTATTATTATTATTATCATTTCACTTGATAGTCGCAACGCGAAGCTACTAACTTCTGAAACGTTACTATTACTACTATCTTCTGAAATCACTACTATAATTTTCATAAGTTAGTAGTATTACTACTATCTTATGAAAATTATAGTAGTGTTTTCAGAAGATAGTAGTACTAGTAACGTTTCAGAAGATAGTCGCCTGACAAACGCGAAGCTACTATCTTCTGAAACGTTACTGTACTGCTATCTTCTGAAATCACTACTATCATTTTCATAAGTTAGTAGTATTACTACTATCTTATGAAAATTATAGTAGTGTTTTCAGAAGATAGTAGTACGATTAACGTTTCAGAAGATAGTCGCCTGACAGACGTCAACCACGGCACCCGCACTGAAAGTATTGCGGTGTTAGTTCAGAGAGAAACAAGCCTTTCTTCTCTGAACTGCTTGTATATCCGATGGTTATGCTTCCAAGTATGGCTGACCCGAACAGAATTTGTGTATGTAAAAAAAAAAAAGAAGAAAAAAAAAGGACTTTTGAATGTAAGATAAAGTTTCTCCTGTCAGCCTCACTGAATTGATTTTCAACTTTTCCCAAGAAATTCTAAACGCTGACTGCCTTTGGGCGTGATGTCATGAAATAAAAGCAAAGAAAAAATAGAAGTTTCTGTCTCAGCTCAGTCTAATTCCTCGTAGAGTGACGCCAAGTACTGACAGTTTCCACGATTTCAAATATGCAGCTGGTTGCAAAGTTCGCGCGACCATAGAACCGTGGAGCAGCCTCAGCAGGTGTTTTATGACAGGCATAGTAGTGGTACATTTCCCTGGCCGGAGTGCCCTATCCTTATTATCCGACTGACAAACACAAAACTCGACAGGAGTTTAAATGATTTTAAAGCAACGTATTTCTTTACCGCGCTTTTGTGTGTGTGTGTGTGTGTGTGTGTGTGACTTTTCTGCTTTTCATTGGCTGCTTCGGGGTGCCGTTGGATTCTGTTTATGAACTCTTGGTAGTGAGAACAGAGATAGTACGCCCTTCGGAAAGATGTTTCACTCCACGGGAAAGTGAAGCCAGACGGCTGGCACATTCCATCCTGCCTCTCCCACCCTCATCGCCTAGCTTTCCATGCGTGTCTAACGTAGCGAGTAAGACAAGAGGCACTTGCTGAGCCGCACCGAACTATCATAATTCTCGAGCAAAAAAAAAAAAAAAAGGGGGGGGGGGGGGGGGGGGGGGGGGGGGGGGGGGGGGGGGGGGGGGGGGGGTGGGGCGGGGGGGGGGGGGTTAATAGTTTTTTTCCAAAAGACGAAAAAATATTAGTTGATTTTCGTGTTATATTTCCTAATTGGTTGTTGAGGAGAGAGAGAGAGAGAGAGAGAGAGAGAGAGAGAGAGAGAGAGCGTACAAGCACGCGTGCACATGTGTATGTGGTGTGTAGCGGTGTGTGTGTGTGAGTGTGTGTGGTGGGTGTGTGTGTGTGTGTGTGTGTGTGGTGTGTGTGTGAGTGTGTGTGGTGGTGTGTGTGTGTGTGGGGTGTGTGTGGTGTGGTGTGTGTGTGTGTGTCAACAGCAAGAGAGAGAGTACAAATCCTATGCTCACATACATACACATGCAGGTGCTTGCTCACACACACACACACACACACACACACACAACACACACACACACACACACACACTTGTATAAAGATAATACGCATTCGCGTAAGCACACACACACACACCACACACACACACACACACACACACACACACACACACGCACTCACGCACTCACGCGCACACACATACGCGCGCGCGCACGCACGCAACGCACGCACGCACGCACGCACGCACAGCACACACACACACACACACACACACACACACACACACACTTATATGAAGATGATACGCATGTGCGTAAGCAAGTGATCATGCGCTCACACGGCCGCACATATGCACACACTGAGAGAACGTCTACAGACTGGCGTTAAAAACAGATTCTATATAGAACCAAGTTCTGGCTTCACTCTCGCCTACACTGCCGGCAGAGTAAACGGTCACGGAGTGAACCATCTTTTCCGAAGGGCGTACTATCTTTGGTGAGAATACCACAGAATTACAGACTGGTGCATCTCCAATGGATTCCAGGAGGGCGCACACACAATCAGCTATGTCCCTTGACGAGTCCGAATTAATGGACAAAAGGCCTCGGACGATGGCCCCCAAAATATGGCCACGCTCGAACCAGGTGAAATGAACTGTTCTGGCTTCAGGTTGGATTATACTGGTCCCCATATGCTGCTGATGAAGGATGGATATTCATATAGTGTTTCCCCGTTTTGTTTTTTAATTCCCATTTTCTTTCATCCCCGAAGCCCCCCCCCCCCCCCCCCCCCCCCCCCCCCCACCGCTACCCGTTTTCTTTGTAACCTTGCCATGTCAAAAATGTATAGTGAGGGAAAAAATGTTACCTGCACTTTTTTTCCCCCCATTACTAAATTTTCAATGTATAAATTGTTCAGTCAAGTCCAGTTAAAGGCATGTTTTCAATTGAACCTAAAAATTTACGCTCGAAATCTTAAAACTCCGTCGTCAAGCTTGAATGCTTTCTAAAACCACGATGTCAAGGGCAAAACCCCGAATCATTTTTGGCCCTCGGGAAAGGAGGAGTAAAAGAAATACTCACACGAAAACTGCCGGGGTTAAAGAAAGCGGGGGGGAAAAAAAAAAGTTGCTAAAGGGGAAGACGGTAGGGGATTTTAGGAAGATATAGGTACCCAATTTGGGAAATGTAGGGGTTTGCTACCAACCTGCACTCGGAGAAACAATCATTTGGGGGGCGGGGGAGGCAGGTGGAGGGGTTCTAAACAAAAACCCCGCCACTATGATCCATCACAACGATTTTAACGGGAAAGGAGATACCGAAAATGGGGGGTTTGGAAAAAAGGGGGGAAATTGGAGGGGATTGTTTTAAGTCTTTTTAAGTTGATGTATTATTATCCAGGCTTAACACCCCAAAGGTTTAAATTTTTTCCCCCCCCTTTCCAAAAACCGCTATGCAAACCAGGGCCCCCAATCAAATTGCCCCCTTCGGAAAAAATGGGAGGTCACGCATTCCCCGCCTCTTTTCCTAACCCCGATTTTCCGAGAACAAGAAAGAAATTTTCCCAAAAAAATTTAAATAATTAACCATGAAAATCAAATCACACACAATAAAAATATCATAACAAAAAAGATTCAATATTTCCCTAACCCCCCCCGGGTTTTATTTGAATTTTTAAAACCGGGCCATTTTTTTCACACACAAAACCCAAACGCTTTCACACCAAAACCACAGTTTTTAAAAAAACCCCTTCAGGGTTTTCTTCACACTGTTTTGATGGGGCCCCCCTTGGGGGACGGGCTCCAGTTTCAGGACGGGGTTTTGGGGGGGCGTCCTGGGATCCGACAAAAAAAGGGGGGCCCCACCCACCTCGGGGTTCAAATTCATTTTGTCTGTCTTAAAACCCCCCTCGGGGTTTCATTTAATTTTTTCCCTTCCCCTTCCATTTGTTTTTTAACCTAAGACCTTGCTGTCTCTTCTATCCCCAGACCATTTTTTCTCTCGACCCTTTCTCTTTTCCTCCACTCCTCCCCTCTCCTCTCTCTCTTCCCCTAAAGCCTTCTCTCTCTCTCTCTCTCCTGTGTTGTTCTCCGACACGTTGTTCTCCCTCATTTTAAATAGGGGGGGGAAAAAAAAAAAAGGGTTTCCCCCCTTCGGGCCAGGGCCTTTGGGGCCACCTGCTTTTTAAAGCCCCTAGTTCCAAGTACCCTAATTTCCTCCACTCGGGAACTTTCCACACACACCAGCCATTTACCACACCCCTACCTAATTATTAGAAAACACACTCTTAGCCCCAAATGGACATCGAAAATTCCCGGGACTTCGGTGGCCATTTTAACACAGTAATTATCTAAGGGGGGGTTACTACAACCTCCACACCTTTTCAGCCAGCCTGACAATAGCACCAAACAGTGCCCCCACGGCAATACCATCTGAACAAATCCAAGGCCCCCTGTTTTCCCCGGGACGTTTACCCCAAAAAAACCCTCACTGACCGAGCATTTAGCACCATTTGGGGGGCCCCGGGGTCGTAGGGGTTTTCCCAACCCTTCCCCTTTCGCCACGGGCCGGTCCAAAACTCCTCCAGGTGTTTTTTGCCCATCTGACCACTTCGGCCGGGGTCGGGGAACGAAACCCGGTTTTTGGGTAAATTACTTATTTGTAAACCACGTACAATGTCCCTTTGTCCCCAAGCGTCTAATGCCTTTTGGAGAGGTTTCACCCCCTTTTGGGAAAAATTTCCCCCCCACCCCGAAGCCCAAACCCTGAAATTGGGTTTAAAACTTAAACTTCAAGGGGATGAAACCATAATTTTCCCTTTTAAAAAACCCAAGTGCAAAATCGGCCTCTCAAAACCCTACTTACACCAAGAACGCACGCAAGATTTGTTTTGTAAAAAAATTTTAGAGAAAAAATCAATATTTACACACATCAAAGCAAATATAACAAAAAGGGAAAAATCCCACCAGCTCAAAGGGTCTGGGGCCCGTAAAACCATTATGTTTCAACAAATTTCCCCCCCCCTTCTCTCTTTCACTGGCCCCCATCAGCCACGCCACGCATACACGACACTGAAAAAGACACACGCACACCCCTAATCGATTTTTCCCGCCCCCCATTTTTTTTTGGCCTACGGTCCCTTTTACTCTTTTTCACTCTTTTAAAACCCCGTTGTCGTACCGCGCGACATGTGTTTTCAATGTGAAAAAAAACCCCCTGACATCACCAAGGATACCTGGGCCCGTAATACTCTTGCGTACAACCCCTTTTGTGGCCTTTCTCCCCCGAAGGCCCGAAGGGTGACGTCACAAGATTGTCGGGCATCACCGCCTTTTCCCGCTTTTCGTAGGTACAAAGAACTGCTTTTTCGGTTTTTTTTTTCCCCAGCGCGAATGAGAAATGTTCGGTAAAAATAGCCGTTGTCTAACCAAAAACCCATTGTACCCTCCTTTTTAATTTTTGGGGCCGTGTGAGCGAGCCTAAACAATTTTTTAAGCGATTAATCGCCCCTTTTTTTTCTGCTCGTAAAGAGTGGGGTTATCCCCCACCGACGCGCTCCATGCTTTCTGGAGGGTTTTGCCTCCTGGGGGCCTTTTTCCCCACGTGATTCCTTTTTTCTGATTCGCACAAAAAACAGGGTCTGGGTTTCCATACCCACCTGCTCCCTTGGGGGTTTCCCCATCACCAGATTTATAAAGGGGGCTTTGGGGAAAACCAACGCCTTTAAAAACTCCACTATAAATGGTGATCAAACAACACCCGTGCCCTTTTTAATTCTGGCCCTTTTTTTCCATCTATTTGGGCCCACACCCCTGTGTTTTTTCCTGTGGGAATTTTCCCTTCTCCCGGGACTCCTTTTACCATAACACCCGGCACCCAGAGTCCCCCTAAGACATTAACCCCTTTTCCCCTACTCCCGCCTTTGGGGCAAAAATCCAGTTACGCCCGAATCTGTGAACCCCACGCAAACCCCGCCAAAAAAAACCTGCACTTTTCCACTCCTACCTTCTCCCCCCCCCTTGCCTACCCTCATTGCTGCGCCTTCTGTTACTTAAATATGCAGTCCCCCTAGCCAATCCCCGTCCCTTTTTACACAGAAAAAAGTACGCTCATTCCCCAGCCACGTGGGTATTGGGTTTTCCCCCTTGTTTCTCACTGACGGGCCCGGGGGGCCACCGGGGGTGTACTGCTGACTCTTTTCCGAGTCAGTCTGGGGGGGGGGGGCCCGAAATTCTTCCCGCTTCCTCTTTTTCAGGCAAATTACGCCTTTGCTTTCCGGGATGTCTCAGGGCCGGGGGGGAAGGGGGACCTTTAGCTATTGTGGGGTTTCAAACCTTTTTTCCTTAAATTTAAAGGTTTAAAGGGCCCCTCCCACAACCTTTAAGTATCTGTTCCCTTTTTTCACCAGTGTCTTGAAAGGCCCTTTAAAATCACTGTCCCAAAAACCCCTCAGGGCTACCCACTTGTTGAAATATGGTCCATCTAACCCCCCGAACTGATGTTTTGTCCCCCCCTGTTTTGATTCTCGCCTCGCGAAACTTTCGCCTAAAAACTTCTTCCGTTCAAATCATATGCCCCTTTTGCAAACCCCCTGTTTCACCTTTTCAAAATCTCTCGATCACCTTTGGGGAGGGGGGATACTGGTGTTAAAGCACGACCTTCCCAAAAAGGGGACCCGGTTTATTTCCCATTATCTTCCCGGGCCCCCCTCGTTTTCTCGGGAACCGATTCAAACCCACGAATAAAGGGGTCCCATTGAATCATTTCCCCTTTTTGAACAGTGGGAGTTTAAATTTTAGGTGCCCCAACTTTGGGCTGCGGCCTACTGACTCAGAACTGGGGTTCCCAATTTTACGCGTTTTCAGACTTTATTCTTTCCAACCCCAATTTTTTTGGGTAGAATCTCCCATTTTTTTCCTTTTGCTCCCCCCCCTCGCTGGGGACTGGGGGGGAAACTGCACTCTCGCTCTGCTTTTTGCTCTGGGAACGCACTCTCTGCATCTGCTTTAGCTCTGGGAGGGTGCACTTTCTGCCTCTGCCCTTTTCTCTTTTTAGCTGCACTCTCTGCACTGCTCTCATTTTAGCAGCTGCACTCCCTTTCGTCTGCGGGATTTGCTTTAGCCTTCGACGCAAACAGTTTCAAGCAAGTCCCAGCCTTTAGCCAACTGATTTTTTTTGACACGTCGAGCGGTTTCCCCTTTTTAAACTTTCCCTTTTTTCAGCCCTTTCCCTCTCTCTCCGTTTTTCTGCTTTTTCAATGAATCTACCATTTTATCTCCTGTAAAACCCAGTTTCCCCTTAAAACCCCATTTTTTCAAAGGGGGGAAAACTTTTCTTCAGCCAATTTTTTTGGATAGGGGGTTTTCACCACTAAAAACCCTTATGCTTATAAACCCGGACAAAAGTCAGGGGAAAACAGTTTATCTGCTAAAAATTATGAGTACACCCAAACCCGTGAGGGGTTCCTAAAAAACAAAGGGCCTTAATCTTAAAAAACCCCACACTGTGAGAGTTTAAGACTAGAACCCGTTCTTCCCTTTTTCTGAAGACCTTTTGATTAATACAACCACCCCACCCACAAGTCAATACTCAGCAAATCAAAGAAACTAAAGGAAAAAATTTTAAAAACTAATTAAAAAATTTCCTTTAGTGGACGCTTCGCCCAGTACTACCTAGTTTCTCACTTTGGGTTTCCCCCCCTGAAACAATTTGGGGCCATGCAATCCCGGCAGGGTCGCCACTTTGGGCCAGGACCGGGGGGAAAACGTGATGGATTGCTTAAAGGGGCACTAAAATTTTAAAAGGGATTATTATCCCGGGTTAAAAACCCCCAAGGTTATCCCCTTTGGGACTCATACACGCATACACACCATGCCCCCTCAAACCCTTTGCCCCCCTCTGGGAAAGGGATGTCAAGCATTCGTCCCTCTCCTAACACGACTTCTCGAGAACAAGAAATGCAATTTCTATGCTACTTATAATTAATCATGAACAATCAAATCACACACAATGAAATATCAGAACATAAAAGATCAATACTTCCTAATCCCGGGTTATAATAAAAAAATGACTTCTTACCTGGCCAGGTTTTCACACACACAACCACGCTTTCACACCACACCCACAGTTCTTGAAAAAAGTCTCTTCACGTCTTCTTCAGCACTGCTTGATGGTGATGCCCTTGGTTGACTGGCTCCAGGCTTCAGGACTGGGTCTTCGTGGTCGTCTCTGGGATCTCGACGTAGAACTCTTCTTCTTCGTCTTCTTCACCCACCTCTGGGTTCAAATTCAGTTTGTCTGTCTTCACCCACCTCTGGGCTTCAACTTAGTTTCCTTCTCTTCCAGCTTGTCTTTAACTCTAAGACCTTGCTGTCTCTTCTATCTCCAGACCACGTTTCTCTCGACCCTTTCTCTGTCCTGCTCACTCCTCTCCTCTCTCTCTCTCTCTCCTCAGCCTTCTCTCTCTCTCTCTCTCCTGGTGTTGTTCTCCGACACGTTGTTCTCCCTCAGTTTATATAGGGAGGGAAACAAAGGATTCCCCTTCAGGCCATGCCTTTGTCCACGACTGCTTCTCAAGCCCCTAGTTCACAAGTACCCTGAATTCTCCACTCGTGACATTCCACACACATCAGCATTTACACACACCCCTACTAATTGATTAGCAAACACACTCTTAGCCCCAGATGGACATCGAAAAATTCCCGCCGACTTCGGTGGTCAGTTAACACAGTAATTATCTTAAGGAGGGTTACTACAACCTCCACACGCATTCAGCCAGCCTGACAATAGCACCAACACAGTGACCCACGGCAATACCATCTGAACAAATCCAAGGCCCCCTGCTCTTCACTGACTGTTTACACAGAACCTCAGCTGACCGAGCATTTAGCACTCACTTGGGGCCCCGAGGTCGTAGTGGTTACAACCCTTCCCCTTTCGCCACTGGGCAGGTCCGAACTCTCTCCTAGGTGTTGTTTGTCATCTGACCACTTCGGCCGTGTGCGGTGGGTAACGTACCCTGGTTAATTGGTCAATTACTTATTTGTATACCACGTACAATGTCCCTTTGTCTCCAAGCGTCTAATGCCTTTTGTGAGAGGTTTCACGCTCCTTGACAGAGAGAGAGAGAGAGAGAGAGAGAGCACTCAACATGGCGCACCACCACAGAAAACTTAATCGCGACGTCCATTATTTTGCCGCTACTTGTAAAGTGATGATGTTTTGTTCCATTCATGTAAATATAAATGGAACAAACAAACCATCATACAGCGCTTTTTGAAGACAATTTTGCTTCTTCCTTGATCTCTTCTCTTTGAACATGGATCGGGTGAAGACATGGAAGGGGGATTTTTCCCTCGGAGTTAACATTGGTTCTGACTCCATTCCCCATATAGTCGTTCGGATGGGACTATAAACCGAGGTCTAGTCTGTGTCACATGCACTATGATCATACACGGACTCAAAAGATCCCGATGCTCATGTCCTAAGACGGGTGAGTACCGGCTACACGAAAATACACAATGCATGCAACCTGTGTGCCAGAATAGTCTACGTGAAGACTGTGGGCACGGGCAGGTTAAACATCCCCATCTGGAAGAAGAAGAAGAAGACAGCGGCTGAGAAGTGAAGCAGTGTGGAGGGAAGATTGGGGTTGGAACCACTGCGCTACCTTTGGAGAGCTTAAATCCGGCTTGTAAACATGATACACCCTGAGCAATGTATACTATGAATATGTTCATACACGTTTGTATTATGCTATCCAGAGATGCAATATTTTATGGAAACGAAGAAAGATCGACAATCAAGGTCAAAAAATAGCTCAGACGAATTTGGATCGAGCATTGTATTTTCAAGTTCAAAGTCGAAGATACATTGTCGCATCCAGGATTTCGCCACTCACAATGTGTCCCACTGCAAACAGACGCCTTGTTTTAGTATGTGCTGCAGAAGATACTTCAAGAATATGAATTACGCTGTTCAAACTGCAAATCGAAGACACTGTCCTTTTGCTTAAGATGTAATGTCGCGGTCAAATTTGTTGCTCAGTCAAATCGGTTGCTGGCATACCAGTTTAGGCAAAAAATGACGTCACCAGTGTCCCAGTCTACTCCAAAGCAGAATCGATGGTCTTTAGATTAGAGTAGGGCGAAGCCCGAGAGATAAGAGGACGAAGGACGAATGAACGAAGGCCGTTAGGCCAAGTCGTGCTCACACATTTCTGAGTAGGCGGATGTGTGTTGTGGCATCAAATGACGTCATTTTTTGCCTAAACTGGTATGCCAGCAACCGATTTGACTGAGCAACAAATTTGACCTGTAACTCTCGTTTCTGTCCTCCCCTCTACCTTCCCTGATCGAGGAGAAGTTTTCAGAGTTCCGAGTTCCCCTTCCCTCGCTCTCTGTCAATGTGCACATGTGAATACGTGCGTGTGTGTGCGTGCGTGTTTGTGCGCGTGTGTGTGTGGTGTCAGCTGAATCACAACACTGTGTGTGTGGGGTGTGTGCTTGCGCGTGCGTGTGTGTGTGTGTGTGTGTGTGTGTGTGTGTGTGTGTGTCTGTGTGTGTGTGTGTGTGTCTGTGAGTGAGTGAGCGAGTGAGTGAGTGAGTGAGTGAGTGAGTGAGTGTGTGTAGTGTGTGTGTGTGTGTGTGTGTGTGTGTGTGTGTGTGTGTGAGTGTGCGTGTGTGTGTGTGTGTGTGTGTGTGTGTGTGTGTGTGTGTGTGTGGTGTCACATAAACCGTAACTCTTTGTGTGTGTGTGTGTGTGTGTGTGTGTGGTGTGTGTGTGTGTGTGTGTGTGTGTGAGTGTGTGTGTGTGTGTGTGTGTGTGTGTGTGTGTGTGTGTGTGTGTGTGTGTGTGTGTGTGTGTTGTCAGCTGAATCACAACTCTGGTGAGTGTGTGTGTGTGAGTGTGTGTGTGTATGTGTGAGTGCGCGCGCATATGTGCACGCTTGCACCTTGTCAGCCAAATAATGACCATTCCATGTACATATGCAAGCATTGTTAGTAAATATGCTCAAAGAAAAATATGTATTATCCATACAACACGAGCACAATCATTTCAGTCCCCTCTTCATATGAATGTTTATTTCAAAACAATGAGACTTAGCATCCTGTACCAAAAGCATAAACCACCATCATGATTAACTATTGTCAAGAACAAAAGCAGTATTTATCACAAATATATACTGAGTTAAAAAGCAATAAACAACCGACATGATTATTTATTGTCAAGAAAAAAGCAGTATTTATCACAATTATCTATTCAGTTAAAAAACAATAAACAACCATCATAGTTTGCTATTGTCAAGAACAAAGCAGTATTTATCACAAATATATATTCAGTTAAAAAAAACACCACTCAGCATTGCTGAGTCAAAAAGAATATGTATCTCCTTTTGAGTGTGTGTGGTGTGTGTGGCGCGCGTGTGTGTGTGTGGGGGGGGGGGGGGGGGGTGCAATGCGGAGAAAATCAAATAACTGAAAGCAGGTCCAAACACCGAGTCACTGTGGTTCAGTGGTAAGCATTGAGATTTGTGATCTGACAAGCCATGGGTTCAAGTTCCATCAAAAGCCTAACAGTTGTGGGATTTTTTTACCTGGACAGCTCTGTCCAGTGATTAAGAGTGCTGAAACCTGGAACCAGAATACAGGAACCACACGCTGAGTTTTATCCATTAAAAGAATGTCTCTAATAATTCAAATCACACTTCATGACTGACTCAGCAGGTGTCTGTTTCTCTCAGGCCTGACTGACACCAGGATACATTATGAAAGGAAGTGTCACGTAAGCCTTGAACCAAAACAGAACTCTACATTTTCACCATCTTACTGATTATCAATTTGAAAAAAAAAGCAAAAAAGAAAAAGAAGACTCAAATCCTGTTGCCCTACAACCCCTTCTCTCGTGATGATCTCGGTTTCCATTTCCATTTCATGTCATTACCTGTGATAAATTCTTGCCAAAGTCTTTAATGTCTGCAGGTTTGTGGACATTGTCACTTGGACATTTTGGCGCCTTCCAGGGAAAGCTCATTCCACGACTAAGCCATCGCTGTCATCAGCACCAGTCCTAGTAGGAGGTGTTCTGTGTATGAACTGTGTCCCTTTTTCTTTCCTCCTCAACACCCACCATCCACTTAACCAATCAAAGATACTGCTTCCCCTCTCCCCCCCCCCTCCCTCCTGAAACAGAATATCAGTGACCTGAGCAGTGACCATGTGAACAGTATCCACTGCTGCCGGCCATCAACCCAGCCAGTGTGCCATCTTTCACCGCCAGTCACCTAAGAAGTGCCCACGATTCCTTCCTTCCCTGGTGGTACCTCTCGTTTCAAACCACTTTCCTCTGTGTTAGTGTTCTGCATATGCTGGACACGTACAGGCCACCACTGAACAAAACCGAAGTGACTCGGCAACAGTGCACCGTCTCCTTTGTTGATTTGCCTCAATCATCCGACACTGATTGCTCCCTTTGAAATATCAGATTTTGACAAGCAAATCCTGATAGTGAGCAAGTTTAGAGGAATCAGATGACCAGCATGGGATAAAGGTTAGGAAATGAAGACATGTCCAAAAAAAAAAAACAACAACAAAAGAGTCAACAATAAAATCAACTGAAACGAACCAAAAAAATTTGAAATATAGTACACACAATGAAATATTCCTTTTTTTTTTCTGGTACGCAGGTGATACTCTGCGGACACTCCTGTATAGCAGGCATGGAGTTTTGTGGTATGACCCTTTTTTCATCCCGACCAATAGAGGCATGCATCCTTGGGGAAGGTGGCATGCATTGTCTGTCAGTGTCATCATAACAACGGTCCAACTGCCTTCTCTTCGAAAGTGGTGTGGGATTTTACGTGTGTGCAAGATGATTATGCGTGCGTTCACAAGGAACCTCGGTTATAGTCCATTCAAGGACATATGGGGAAGGAGTCAAACCAATGTTAACTCCGAGGGAAAAATCCCCCTATACCGAAATTCGAACCGAACCAGGATCACGAGTCCGGTGCTTCTACCAACTGAGCTATCCGGCCCCCTTTCAATGAAATATGAGCCATGAACACAAATTTCAAACCTGAGCGAGATTCTGATCAATTATAGATTTTGCAGCAGCTATGATCAACTACATTCCATTGAGGCAATGGAACAATGTGAATAAAATAGGGCATCTTCTATCCAAAAACAGAACTTGCTAGGTTACCGATCTGAACACAACATGGGAAGAGGGATGGGGAGAGGCGTAGCAGGGCAGAGAGAATTGGACAAACCACTCTACATCCTGACAGTGCTATGAATGATAATATGGTGTTTTGAGTGCTCTGTCTCACATGAGCACAGATGGCTTACAAATAAAATGTGGCAGTTACAAGTAAAGCATTTGGCAGTCATACACAACAAAATGAGTGCAAATTAGAAAGGCAGAAGTGAACCACACACACACACACACACACACACACACACACACACACACACACAACACCAGCAGAGTGACAAAATTAATATAATCATGTTCTCCACACGAAGAGCTGGTAACAGCAGCTACTGACAAGGCAGATTTCAAGCGCATTCTTGAATGATGACAGAGACTGTGTATGATGGACAGCCATGGGAGTTTGTTCCAGATAACAAAGCCAGCATAAGAAAGGGCATGCTCTCCCTTGAGTTCATTGCCATGTTACAAAGTGGAAAGATGTGCATATCACCAGAGAAATGGAAAGGCTGACATGGAGAGTAAAGCTAAAGAAGTGACCAGCCGCCGTGGCGAAGTGGTTAGCATCGCGGACTCCCAGCTGGGAGGTCGTGGGTTCGAATCCCATCAGAACTCATGTGGGGTTTTCTGCCCCGACCGGCTCCTAGCCAGAGTTGAGTTGCTGCGGACTCAGTTGGGAAGACTGGAACCACACAGTCGAGTTTCATCCACTTAATGGATGCGTTTCTGAGAGTGTTGCTCAAATTTCCTGACCAACACTGCAGGTGCCTGTATCTCTCGGGCCTGGTTGACGCCGGGATATATTATGAAAGGAAGCGTAGAGTACAGCCCTGTCATGTAGTCTCAGACCGAAATGGAAATCCGTAGCATCATCTTAATCATCCCATTCTCATCGATCAGCATAAAAAAATGTCTCAAATTCTGTGCCCCTTCATGCCCTGCTCTCATGGTGACCTCAATTTTGATGTCTCTCCACGTCTGTGGCCTTGGTTTGGTTCCGTCGGGGTCACCGGTATCGGCGAGTCCATGGGGGCTGTCGTTGGACGGACGTGGTGGCGCCCTCCGGAGGGAGAGCTCACTCACGCCGGCTCCGCGACTAAGCAATTATTGTCGTCAGTAGGGGGCTTAGTAGGTGGTGTCCTGCGTATGTTAGATCAGAACAGGCGCCACTGAACACCACCGAAGTGACTCGGCAGCAGTGCAGTGTCTCCTCCGGTGGGTTGCCTCTTGACAACTTGACATTGACTGCTCCTGTGAATTGCCGGTGCTGGGGCTGTGGCATGGCCGACTGGGCTGTGGCTGTGGATGGGGTGTCGGAATGAGCGGCGTGGGTGCACTGCCTCTGAGGTGGCACAGAGATTGGGACAGAAGAAAAAAAAAAGAAAAACAAAAAGCTAAAGAAGTGTGTAAAGATAGACAGGTGAAGAGGCAGAAATAATGTTAAAACAATTGAGACAAACTTACCCCATAGTTTACTCACTCTCAGAGATACAAGCAACTCTGCACTTCAACTAGGAGGGATTGATGTTGTCTCATCTGAGTACCGTATTAACAATAAGGTATGCTGCCAAATTCATCACTCCTGAATTTTGACTGTCTATTCTACAGGGAGACCAGTGTAGCAAGATGCTACAGAGAGCACATCGCTCAGATCTCCCAGTCCATGTCGAGCACACAAAATGTTCTGTTCTAAACTTATCTTCCCCCTTATTTCCCTTAGTTGGAGAACCTCAAATATTTTCTGTAAAATTGCTTAATATGTGAATGCCTCAGATCCTATAAAATTGTACACTGTACATCACTGCAGTCACAAAAATTGATGTATCATTCTCCATGAAATCAATATTTGATTGTAATGCCACATTTCCTCCAAGTTAATATTTTGTCTGATTAAATTTCAGCACCATTTTCAAATCTCCACCTATCTAATATCAATTATTTCTCGATTTCATACAAAATAGGATACGCATAGTAAATTTTCTTCTGTTTTTTTTTTTTTAGTACAAAAAAAATTGTAAGCTCCATTTCATATATCCCATGTCAAGGATATTTTCTGTAAAAGTTTCTGACGATGAAAAATGGTAATACTGGCCTCATTTAAACAGCCACCTTCTTAATTATCATTCTGTGTCTGTCAGGGACTTTGGTTAAATTACCAGTCTATGAATTTGGACTTTTTGGAGAAAATCCTGTTCATGATTCCATTTCTATGACAATACAAGTGAAATCATACACGAATCATTACTTTCAGGCCCATTTCAACAGAATATCTTACCACTGAAATACGCATCAACACTTCAGTTCAGCAGCCTGAAAAACAGGACGTGCAGTTGTGATTTGTGCTAATTTTCAAAAACAAAGTTCTCCACTCAAGACACGAGCACACAATGCATGCATTCACACAACACACACACACACACACACACACACACACACACACACACACACACACACACCGCGATACTCACACATAATCATACTCATAGACACATGCACTCAACATGCTCACACTTCTTCTTTTCTTCTTCTTCTCTGGTATCTTTCTCATTTCTCGGCTTCGATTGCATTGTACGCCTTATTTGCAAACACTACAAGTCAAGAGTAGAGTTCTTTCGCTATATTCTTTCATTTTGTTAAAAGCAATAAATGTAAGCTGTGTGAATGTGTCAGCACACCACACATTAGTACAGTAATAAACTCAGACACTGTATCATTC
Source organism: Conus ventricosus (assembly GCA_018398815.1). Classification (NCBI taxonomy): domain Eukaryota; kingdom Metazoa; phylum Mollusca; class Gastropoda; order Neogastropoda; family Conidae; genus Conus; species Conus ventricosus. Next base: position 74,753,111 of record CM031612.1, on the reverse strand, counting down.
GTTACAGTATCAAAGTCAAAAAGTTGTCCATCGATAATGGAACAAACAGACTGTGCATGGTGAGCAAGCATGTTCTGAACAAAGGGAGAAAAAAAAAACCACACACACACACACAAAAAGAGGGAACAAATAGGAAGATGGAAGCCCCACTCACAAAAAGCAAGTAAAAAAAAACAAAAAAAAATTAGAAAAATTGGAGGTTGGAGGACCCACCCAAAAAAAAAGTTCTCCAATTGGACACTGTTTTGAATATTCAATTCTATATGTGTGAAAAGCATAGAATGCCTACTTGTCATTCATTGTAATTATGTTTTGTCATTTACTATTTATTATCGCGATGAGTAAAAAAGTAGTGAAAGCTGGTAAAAGGTGGGTTTATTTTGTGGCTTTAACCACCAGTAAAATAATTACATCAAAATTATGAAAATTGACTCACTTTATTTTTTTCAAGAGTTCTGAGGATTTCATAAGTAGATGATATGTTTGAACGCTTTGAATGGGCACCATGCCAGAGAACGCAGAAGCTGTGATAGAAACCACAAATTTCGGGCTGCCTCAGTCTTGCAAGGTCCGAGTTGTCTGCGGTACCATGTTGCAGGCTTTGCGATCCAGATTACTGCCACATATAAGGCACTAATATCTTGAAGTGTTGCCTTCCTGGGAGGTTCTGGAAGCAGGTGAAAGGGAAGGAACTCTACCTCATTCCACTGGCTTCTTCCTTTACTGGCTGCAGCCCCTTGGTTTTGATCATCTGCTCCCACTGTCTTTGCCTGCATTTCACATCCACACCACTCCACCCCACCACACAGGCAACAGGGAACTGCTATACTTTAGTCTCAGAACTACAAGTGACAAAAACTAAGGAGTTTTTGCTGCTTTAGTGGTCAACAGTCCACTGACAAAAGCTATTCTGCCGAGTTAGTTTGGCCCAATTCTCTGCTTGCCTATAATAACAACTATCATCGCTTTCCTGAGCTTGGCCAAGTTACAGATTGCTAGCATAGCACCATACCATCCGGTCCCTGAGACAGCTTATTCCATTTCATTCACATCCAAAGTGGGTTCTTAACTAACTGCAGTTTGCAGAACACAAATTTTTGCTGTATCTGAAACCATTATCATCTCACAATTTTGTTTTCAGCGATTAAGAATGTTTTTCTCTCACTTCTTACTGGTCCAGCTGCACATGACAACGTGATGAGATAGAACTATCCAAAAAAAAAAGGTCATCAGCACACAAAAGTCGACTTCAAAGCCTGAAAATGAACGTTATTTTCAACATTCAAAACTATTAATCACATAACGGTGCCTGGAAATATAACTGCCATAATTTTACAGGAGACGAAAAAAAAATGATTATTATCCCCACAAAATATACTGCGAGTGAGTTACGGTAAAAGTATCTTGAATACAGCATGTTTATTTTAGGATGTGATTGGACTTGGCTACATTATGCCCCTTGGCTGGCTCTTATAGCATACCAAAAATGAAAAATTTTTTTAGTTACAGCAGTTGCATTTCCAGGCAGAGATATGTGACACTAAACGTAGTCCTACTCTTCGCAAAGGAGCCATAGCAAGTATAATCATTCTCAGAAGAGGACATTCAGGGTTAAAAAAATCCCAAAATATTTGCCTTTAAAGGGGATCGAACCAGCGACCTCACAGTCCACTGCCTGCAATTCTGCCCACTGCACCATTGCACATGGTCCATATTTATTCTTTAGTATAGCGGCAGTGTTCCCATACAGGTGTAATACTCGTGTTAGAAATCATGCATTATTTAAAATTGAAGATCACTGTTCACTTAATTTACAAATTCCATGTGACTATCACTGATGATTGTGACGAGTTATACAGTATCAGATGTATGTTAGAGAACGAAAACCAAACAAAATCCAAACAAACCAACCCTGGATCGCATTCTAGCATGTGCCTTTGGTGTGTTTGCTTATTTCTGTATCTTATTCCATATAACACTTTTTTTTTTAACTGAAAGCAGCAGTTCAATATGTGGGTGGGTGTAAGTGTGATCTTATCTTTCTATGCAGTTGAGCTCTCAAAAGGACTGCGTGAACATGTGCACAGAAAATCTTGTTGATATTTTACCAACTGCCAGACAATTTTCCAAACATTTGAAATGAATGAGTCAAGTCCAAATTTAATAACACAATCTTCTCCAATTCAGAAGAAATGCGTTGGATATTTACTAAGAAAAATGCCTGAGGTGTACAAAGATTAGGTAAGACATAATTCAGTGAAACCAGATTTGAAATGTGATAAGGTGACAGGTAACGCATGAAAAAAGAACACTATAAAGGCAAACAGAAAAAATGACAGAAAATGAAAGAAACAATGCAAGGTGGAAACACAGACAGGGGACAAAACACATGAGACTTCTTGCTCCAACTTTCCTGAAGACAGTGGTGAAACAAAAGAACTGGCATGACTACAAAAGTTTGTACCTTTTTTTGTACTAAGCAAGTGTCAATGTCCATGAGATCATGGAAGGGGGAGGGGGGGGGGGGGAGTATCGCAAGCAACTGGTATGTGGAGAGAGAGGAGGGGAGAGGGAGAAGGCGACTAGGGAAGAATTTTTCTTTGTTCAGTTTCATTTAGCTTTCATAGCTTTTCATCCTCAATCACAGACTGCAAGTGTCTGAAAGCCTCTGACACGTGAGAGGGCACATGCTGAGGGACCTGAAACCCCTGACTGGGATATCGCTCAATTCTCTGCATGTTGCGGACCATTTCGACCACAACTTCTCTCAGACTGTCGTAGCCCGCCTCCCTGCTCGGGTACTCCTCCAGTGGAATCTGCGGCGAGCTGACCATCATGCTCACCTGTTCGGCATTCTCCCACTGTTTCTGGAAGGTGGCTAGGCACCGCCTCCCCATGAATGGCGTCTGCACCAGGATGATGGACTGAGGCTGCAGTGGGTCAGCATGGTCACGCAGGAGTTTCTGTGTAAAACGAATGTTTTCTCCTGTGTTGGTTGCTTCTGGTTCCAGAAGGATTGACTCCGATGGGACGTTGTTCCTCATGAGCTTGTCTGCAAAGACGACAGCTTCTGGTTCTTTCCATCTGCCTGGAAAACACGCACGCACCCACACACACACCCACGCACACAGAACCACACACACACACACACACATTCACACACACACACACACACACACACACACACCGCGCGCGCGCAACACACACACAACACACACACACACACACACATGCATGCATGCATGCACTCACACAGATGGATACTAATCATATTTCATTTTACAAAGGACAATGTTTCACATGTTCTTGCATTGTGTGTTGTGTGTGTGTGTGTGGTGTGTGTGTGTGGTGTGTGTGTGTGTGTGTGTGTGTGTGTGTGTGTGTGTGTGTGTGATGTGGGTGTGAGGAGTGGAGTGTGAGTGGTTGTGTGTGTGTGGTGAGTGTGTGTGTGTGTGTGTGTGTGTGTGTGTGTGTGTTGTGTGTGTGAGCGAGCATTTTGTCCTACAAAGCAGCGCAGGGACGATAAGATAAAGTTCTTATAAGCCCAGGGCAGCCTACCGTCAAGGGCCACATCAGGGCTGACACCCACGTTAAATCAACTCACCAGTCATAAGCAGCGCGTAATCCCTGTCAAAACGATCTGGGGCTGATTGGCCTTAGTTACTTAAACCACCCCTGCCCACGCACGCACACACAATACTTCTGATTCTGCACAAAACAGAGAAACAAATAAATTAATTATTTAAATTTATATTTTAAATCGGTTTCAAAAATGAACCCCAATTTAGTTATTAAAGCTTACAGAATAGTTGATGATTTTGGGTGGCGATTAATGCTGGGGTTGATAAAGAAGTGTTAAAGGACATGTTTGATGACTTTATAACATAACATTTGAAAACTTTTTTTTTTTTTTTTTTTCGTTTTCCCTTGTTCTTTTTTTTTAATGCATTTTATATCTTTCTGTCTTTCCATTCCACAGTATCCTTCTTTCTCGCCTTCTCCATTCTTTCACAACATGATCTTTCTTTTTGCTGTAGCATTCCGGATGCAAATTACCACATGTTTGTGTGTTATTAATCAATCTGTACATGTATTGACAATATTGTAGTTAAATAATCAGTGAAAAACAATATTAGAAATGGTATCTTTGGGCGTGTAGGATTTGAGTGCGAGTTCAATTTATGCCGAGGAAAGGTTGTTTCTTCTTTTTGTTGGCTATACAAACACATACACAAACAAACAAAAATCACTAAGCACAATCCGCTGAGTCTTACAAACTACAATCACCTAATGCAAACCGACACACCCGCGTCACTCCACTTACACCCCACCCCTCGCCGCCTTCTAATCACCCCCCCGCACCCCCTTCCCCACCTCCCCCCCTCACAAACCTCCCCGTCCCAATTCCCCCCCGCACCCACTTTTTGATCTCCTAATTTTCGACTTACGTCTTTATTCTTTTGTTATTCCCACCCCACCCCCCCCCCCATTCCCTTCCCCCCACCCCATCCTCCCTATGCTTAAGATTTGAGTGTATATCCTTCCCATCCCCACCCACCCCCACCCCCACCTTCCCGTCCTTTTTGATTTAAATGATACCAACATAACATATGCATATGTATAAATCCAGGTAACTTAAGATTTTGTTTATTTGTCCATTTTCAAATAATACTCATAATAATCCAGTTAGTTAAAAATTTTAGCATATTCATAGTACAGCTGCTATGTATTTTTCAAGATTATATCTTCTCTTTAGTATTTTTAAGAAACCTGTAAAGAAGCTTACATTTGTTAAATTTTACCAGCTAAAAAATGTAGTGTTTTGGCTATTAAATTATAAGATCGCATGATGTAACAGTTAGGAATTGTCCATCTCTTCTCCAAATAGTAAGTGTTTTTCAAGTCAGAGACAGATTATTCCTTGTTAAACACTTTCCTTTTATTATTCGTTTGCAATGAATTCAGAATTCATTGACATGTATGCACTCCAGAACACAGTTCATGCATACTTTTCCCTCTTCACAGAAACTACAGATATAACATTCCTACAATTCCATTTCATTCAAGCTACATTCGTTGCAATTATACGATGCACTATTCATATTTTGCATCCATTTATAGCTTAATATCCTTAAATTGATGCATTTTTCTAAATCATTTCATCCAAGGTATCTATCTATTTAGCTTCTCCGTCCATTTTGCCACACCAGTTTGGTTCCCATTTAGCTTTTAAACTAAAACTCTGTAATACGTTTTGGAACCTTTATACTACCTAATAAATTTCTTTAGTGCTGTGGTTGACAATCTCTTCAATGTTATCTTTTAACACATTCTCAAACCCTTGTTCTCTGAGTATTTTTTTAATGGATAATATGCATCCACCATAAAAAGAAATCTATTTCAATATATACTTTGTTCTGAAATTCCTCAATGGGATAAGTGAATCTCCATTGGTATTGAAAAATCAGATACTCTAAATACATTTTCTGTTGTTTACAGTTTTTGTGTTTTTAAAATTATCATTTATTTCCTATTTTATATGTTCATTGAAAAATTGGTTCTGCAAGTAGTTTCTCTATCATTTTACTGGATTATTTTTAGTAGAACTGCGTATACGATATGAATACATGATTCCAGAAAACATTGTCTTGATGATGTAGCACAGAAGATTTGGGGAGTATTCTCAAAGTTCTCCATAATTGGGTATGAGAAAATCAACATGTCTCTCCATCTGTGTGTTGTTTTTGTCTCAGTCTTATTAATCCATGTTAATTTTAAAGCAGAAGAGCGCCAGAATGTCCGGTAATTCAACCCACCATCCCGTACAACTTTAAGTAACCGATTTTTTCGACTAAATTCTTTCTTGTTTTTTATTCATACAAACCAGTAACAAAAGTCTTGTTAATTCTTTAAACAAATTAGTCAGTTGATTGGAAGCATCAACCGTTTTTGTTGTTTCATAGTAAGTCAGTATTGCCAGAATTAATGATTTTAAAGACAGAAATTCTCCTAAAGGGGTAATGAAACCTCTTTAGAGCCAAATTTTAAATAGTGCCTTCACTTCTATCATTCACTATCATTGTAGTTTCCTTTTTTCCAGGGTTAAATCCTGAGTAACCAAATTCCCTAATATTTTGAATTCTTTTTTATTCCAGATCACCTTTAAATGTCCATATATCTTTATTTCACTATGCTTTTGTCTTCCAAGCCCAAATTACTTGTGTTTTCTCTTTCTCTAAACCTGATGTTTTCCCAAACCTATCATGAATCCTCTCGATAGATTTTTCGAATGAATTCTTATTCCCATGTTTCATCCTTTGAGTGTCATCGCAAATTGTGATACTTGTTTCTTCTCCCCGCTTTGTATACCTTCAATACTATTTTCTTCTTGATCATTACGATAATATTTCTGCACACAATACGAAGATATATGGGCGAGACTGGATCTCCTTGCTACAACCCCTTTCTATTGAAACCATGAAGAAATGATTTGGCCATTAACAAAAACAGTATACTTAATGTTTTTTGTAGAATAACTTCTATCCATTTCAAATGTCTTTACCTAAACCTACAGCCTCTGCACTTTGGCATGAAATCCCAATCTCACTCGAGTTCCGATGCTTTTTCTTCGAAGTCTAAATTAATTAGCATCCCTGGGATATTTTATTAAGTTTGAGATGGAGAATTAAATCATAAATTAACTAATGTTACTACCTATTATCTGTTTGGGACAAATCCTGTCGGTCTTCACTAATCAGAGATGGAAGGACTATTTTTAAATCCTATTAGCAATACAATAAGAGCCAATTTTGTATATAAGGGTTTACAAGTGAAATAGGTCTCCAGTATTTTTACATATTCTTTTTGGTTTTCCTTCTTTGGAGTATACAAATTATAATACCTTCTTTTCTGGGTGGTTTGGATAGATCGCCTACCCTCTAAGCTATCATTAGAGCTCGGGTTTACAAAACACACCAATTTGTTTTCCAAAAACATTTGAAAACACAGCCACCAAACCCAACCGACCCAGGCTTTTTCCGTTCTTTCATATTTTTCAATGCAAACCCTGCTTCTTCTATTTGTTATTTCTCCTTGTAATGCTTTAGTCTGTTCTTCTGTTAGTTTCGGTACTTATTCACCAAATCTTTCAATATAGCATTTCACAGTTGGTCTTTTTACGGTAATAGATCTTCATAAAGTGTTTTTACAGTAACTTTATGTCTTCTGGTTTGTCCCAGTTTAATACCTTGTCCATCCAGATAGTTTTACAATTTGTTTGCTAATGAAGTTATACGCTTTTTTCTAAGCTGCCGAAACTATTTAGAAACCTTTTCCCCATCTGCAACCCATCTTGCATTTGATCTAGTAGTACAACCATCATGACCTTTTCACTTAGTAATATCAATTCGATATTACTCTCTATTCAAATCCTCCTCAGATTTAAGTTCTTTACCTCTATACTATTGATAGTAAATTCATAAGTCAGTTTTCTTTACATTGTGATTCCGTTTTTTATTTGTGGCATACTGATGATTTTACTCTTATCTTTCATTAGTAAGAAGTCAAGAAGACCCATCAGCACTGTTATTTAGGGTCTGATCTTTTCGACTGTTTTCATCTTGGCTATAGTCAGCATAAATATTCATTATTCCCCTCATCTTATCTGTGTATACCTCAGTTATTTCTTTTATTAATTATTTATACCATCTACATATTCTTAATCTTTTAGTAGAGATGAAATTAAATTTCCAAGAGTTTTTGGTGTTTAATCTCCTTTCCGAATTTAATTTTAATGTAAATTAATGAATATCAGATCTATAGCCTGGTAAAATGTCTGTATTTTCAAAATACCAATTAAATATTCTACAGAAGGAAGAAGTCTAGCCTACATTGGTTCAAGGGGGTAGGTTCTACACCAAAGTGTATTCTCCTACAATCCAGGTTGTTTTCTCTCCTATATCTGCTAATGACTAATCTTGTATCAAATCTTCAAATGCTTTTAAGGCTTTTGGGTTATTAAATAAGTATATAATTGTAACACTCAAATTCCTGTTCTAGTACCATATTAAAATCCCCACCACATTAACGTTATCATTATAGTACTTTTTTACTCGTAATTGTTAGATTCGTCATAGACATGCTGGGTCTCTTTGTTTGGGTCCATAAACACTTACTAGCAACAACAGTTCCTTATCAATTTGTTTTAAATACTATGGATATAAAGTTACCCTGCATGTCTTGTTTTCCACCTTATTTATTTTGAATTCGAAATTATATAATTAAATAATCTTGCTACTCCTCGAGCATTAGATCTGTATGAGGGAGAAAAAGCAGTCAAACCCCCATTCCCGCTCTTATACACTTTTCTGTATCTTTTCAAAATGAGTATCTTGTAGGCAATATATAAGTATTGTTTTTTTTTCTTAAATAATGGAATACATCTCTTCATTTCTGAAAATTTCCTAGACCTAGACAGTTTAATATGAAATTTGTTAACAAGTATCCTTTTTACCAACTGAAATCCATGGGTTTTCCCTTGTAGTCAAAAATATTACAACAAGAACCATCAAGTGCCACAGAGGAATAAAGCAAACAAACATGAATCCAGTTCAATGTCACAATGGCAGCAAAAAAAATATTAATCTCTACAACAGCATACATTTGAACAATCATCGTTAATCATGGCTTGCGTAATTACCGCCGATATGAATTAGTACCGTCCCAATTGGCTATGAGAACATATAACACTATACCATGTAGGCGATAAGCAAGCAAGTTTTTACAGCTTTGTCCCACCGCAGCAACGGTTCATTATTTAAACAAAGACATTGTTTTGCCCACAAGCACAAGGGCACCCCCCAAAAAAACTTGGGAGAGGAACAGAACTTGTCATGACAATCTTCCATTCCCTTGTCCCCACATTCTCACACATCCTTCTCACGACACCCTTGACAACATCAAACAAACATACAATAGCTAACAATAACAATACCCCAGCCCATACACAATTAAACAGAAATGCCACAAATCCTTCTTCTTCCTTCTTCCTAAAAAAAACAATATACGCAAAAACGTACAAAAATAAACAACTGCTCAGCACGCAAAGAACCGACTTAGAGAGCTGTTCATTAATCTCATCCGGATCGCACATTCCACAAAAAGGATATAAAGACCGACAAAAGATGGTGCTCACGTGACAAACGTGAAGCCAAAAAAAAAAGAAAAAAGTTTTCGTTGAAGAGTCCATCAAGCAGTCAATACACACATCCCCCCTTTAAAAAACCAAACAAAATGAAATTCATTAAAAAAAAAAAATTAAAAAAAAACTTTCCGCACCTATCCAGTCTAATCAGCCCCCCCCCGCCCCCCCCCACCCACCCCCCCCCCCCCCCCCTCCATTCCCAGCCCCCAATCAGTCGTATTGAATAAAAGGCACAATCATTACATGAAATTTTAAAGGGAAGAGAGAGAGAAAATATTAAAGGGGGGGGGGGGGGGGGGTGAGGAGAGAGAGAGAGAGAGGGAGAGAGAGAATGCGCGTGTGGGTGCGCGCACCACGCGCGCGCGCACATCTGGCCCCCGCGGCAAGTCCTCGATCGTGCGCACTTGTTTGTACCCAAAACTAAAATGAACCGACCGAAAGTTTCGTTAAACATCCTCATTAACACCTATCGCTAGTCTAATATTCTAAATTACTTCCTTTCCTTTTTTCGATTGGACTTTGCAACCCAGAAAAAAAAAAGTATAAATTAATAATATATCGACTTTTTGATCACTGTCCAAGGTATGGGCCAAAAAACCCACACGTTGTGTAAAAAATTGTAAATGACTACATTCTATCTTCTCATACGAGTCTACATCATGGGAGGGTGAGAACGCAGCATAAGTGTTGAAGAGAGAGAGAGAGAGAGAGAGAGAAGAATGGAAGGGAGGGGAGAGTGGGGAGCCAGGAGGGTAAACGAAAAAAAGAGGGCGGGGAGGGACGAAAAACGTTGGGCCATTTTTACACCCGCACAGGAAAGAAAACATTTCAACCTGATAAGGGGCTGTCATGAGTCTTTTCTTGAATTCCGTCTGACTTTATACTCCCCCCCCCCCCCCCCCCCCCCAAACCTCCCCTAGCCCCTTCCACCAAAGCACCCGCCAAAAGCAAAAGCATGATTCTTTACAAGAATAGAAGAGATCAAGCCTTGTGTTATAGCGCTGACGGAAATAAAACCGAAGCGCCCTAAATGAATTGAAATGAATCAAGTTGCCCATCCCTAATTATGACATGTTGTAAACCAAAAACCAGTTAAGAGTTGTAGCTCTATATGTCGAGAAGTCAATGAATGCGCGAGAAATGTGAGGAAATAAATTGTGTGAATTCAGGAACGAGATGGTGCTCACTCGAAAGTGTCAAGATGGAAAAATTTTATTTTGGATGTAAAAAAATCAGAAGGCCCAAAACACTATCAGTGATGAAAAATGATCAGAAATTATTTCAAATACTAAATCTGATTATGGTATCGAAGTATACTAAGGAGTGGCATTATTGGCGACTTTAATTTTCCTCCAGACTCCATAGGGATGGAAAATGGACAGGATAAAAAATACAGCATTAAACAGAATGTGCTAGATTCCTTTTGATACCGTACGGTAAGCAAAAACCCCGACAAGGAGGATTAGTAGATCAAAACCCTACATTGGATGATGGATACCTTGTAAAGCGCAGATAATCTTATATCGGCACATTTGTGTCATCTTGACCCAGTTGGTAAAGTTGACCATGATGTTTTGGCATTTCAGCTTCACATATCAATAAAAAAATGTAAAAAAACAGGTTAGTATAATTTACAAACTTAGCAAGGGTGATATTTAAGTTCAGAAAGAATGTAAGGATCATGATTTGGACTGAGATGTCAGAAATTGAATAGCGAAGAGAGTTGGAACACATAAAAAGATTACTGCATAATGGTATGGAGAAATTATCCCAAAAGTTAAGTTAGGGATACTAAAAAATACAACCTTATGGATGAATAATACACAGCGTTCAGATTATCAAAAGAATATAAACTTTATCAAAAGATATACCTTAACCACTAAATCAGGTTATCTTATCTGAAATACAAAAAGGAAAAGAAACAAATGTGAAAAAGTTGTTAAAAAGAATAAAGAAGAGATTATGAGTAGCAGATCTGCCAATGAAGGTAAAATAAAATCCAAAAAAGTTTTGGAGGTATGTGCAACAGCTCAATGAAAAATGAGTACAAGGTATAATGCATTCAAAGAGACCAGATGGTACATTTGCGGGTGGATTGACATGGATAAGTCTCAAATGTCTAAATACATTTTTTTTTTCAAAGTGATTTACCCAAAGAAAATTTATGCGACATTCCGGACTTGAGAGAAGGATGTGATCAAATGGGGTAAACGTTAACAGAAATTCGAGTAACTCCGCAAAGCTGTTGAGAGTAAATTAAAAACAACTTAAACCCAAATAAGGCACAGGTCCTGATTTAATTGTCCACCAAGGGTACTAAATGAGCTATGTGAAGGAACTAGCTGTCCACGGTGGTTCCATTTTTTAATAAGACAACTTGACACCTGTTGTATACCTGAAGACTGGAAAACGGCAGAGGTGACAGCGCTTTTTAAGAAAGGTGCAAACTGTGGCACCGAGCACCTACAGACCTGTAGTCATACTTGTATCTTAGCAAGGTTTTAGAAAGTATTTGTCAGAGACTCAATGGACCTCCTATTTTAACAGAAAATAATTTAAGATTCGAAATGTCAGCATGGTTTCAGAAAAAAAACGATCATGTGTCACAACAGGCTGTTAGAGGTTATGGAGGATATAACAACAAGTGCTAGATTGGCCACTAAGGAACTGATATCATAAACATGGATTTTAGAAAAGCTTTTTGATACGGTACCGCATAAGAGACTCCATATAAAGCAAGCAGCATACGGTATTGGTGCACCTAATTAAAATGGTCCAAAACATTCTGAGTGATAGAACTCAACAAGTCAGAGTAGGGCAGCCAATTCAAAGAATTGTAAAGTACTTAGTGGGTATCCTCAAGGAAGTATTCTGTGACCGGTTCTTTTCACGCATTATTTATAAATGAATCTACCCATATAACCTATGTCAGTCCATGTAAAAATATTCCGCAGATGATACTAAGATTTACATTGTACCTCAAAGAGTACTTGTATATCAAAATGATAATCTACCAAACTGCAAGAGTGGTCCTGAAGTCTTGGAATCTGTATTTCAACATGACCTAGTGTGGTTGTATTGCACGTCAGGGAATAATACACAAAAATAATGAATATAAAATTGATTGGAGACATGATGTTTTTATCACCAAGTAGAGGCTCTTACTGAAAAAAAGACTTGGGTGTTTACCTTCGATAAGCAGTTTATACATTGACCCTCATTACGAGAGTTAAATAAAGCTAACAGATGTTAGGTATCAAAAAAACCGAGTTTACATTATAGATAAAGATACTTTTTTTGAAATTATACAAGCATTTTGTCAGGCCCCATTTGGAGTATGCAAATTGATTTGGAGCCCTTTTTTAAAGCGCAATCAATAATGTAAGAAAAGGTTCCTAAGACTGAGCTAACCACATTGCGAAGCATTATCAAGAACTTATACATACAATTGAAAGATTGAAATATTTTGAATTCAGCCCTCGCTGAGGGGAAGGAAGGATCAGAAGGTGGACCTAAATTCAAGGTTTATAAGCTCTTTAATGGCTATGATGAATTGTCATTGAGACATAACTTTTCGCTGCACAAACTCGAGTACAAGAGAAACTCCAGAGAGAAGATTTTTATAAAAGGCACTGTAACACTAAGCAACGAAAATTTTTTCATTTGCCTTTAAAGAGAAGCAAACCACTGGAATGAAATACCTACTACCATTAAATTTGCACCTGATATAATACTTTCAAGAATTTTCCTAGATCATGATTCAAAAATTTAGAGAAATTGATTCATGACTATGATGATTGCAATGAAGATATTAATTGAAGCATGCCATAAAGACCCAAAAAGTGAAGAAATTAGAGGGGACACATGAGAGACCGCGAGGTCTAGCTAATGAAGCCAGTCCCTACTACTACTACAACCCTACTACTACTACAGTTTTCGTACGTGTACGAGTGGCGCGCGCAATATAAACATGCAAGAATGAAACGCAGAGATCAAAATTAGGAGTGTATAACATTTAGCGACCATGTCAAAAGAAAAACAAAATAGTATTGATAATAAGTAAAGTATGATACAACATCCATAAGTTATCAAATCAGCCATCTATATCAAGAGTTCTTTCAAAGAGAGCAATCACAATTCCTACGAGACTTAGATACTCATACCTTTACAAAGTCTCTAAAATTAGCAGGTCCAATTTGTAATACTATTATAGAGACATATCAATTAAGCATTTAACATACACAAGAAGGAAACATTTTCTTGTTTTGTACATCATGGGCAACGTGCACATGTCATTTGCCGGGCTTATGTATACAAGGAAAGTCATTTCACGAGGAAAAGAGCACGGTAACAATCTTAATGTGCATCTATAGAGAATCATACACTTGAGAGGTGAGTGCAGAGAGAGAGAGAGAGAGAGGGAGAGAGAGAGAGAGGAGAGGAGAGAGAGAGAGAGAGAGAGAGAGAGAGAGAGAGAGACAGACAGACAGACAGACAGACAGAGACAGAGACAGAGAGAGAGACAGAGACAGAGAGAGAGACATAGAGAGACAGAAAGAGAGGGAGAGGACAGACAGACAGACGGAAGAACATACATTGTTTTGTGACCATGTCATAAGTCAACGGTGCAAAATCACACATAATGTGCACAAAAGTCGCAAACCATCTTGTATCCCGGTTACTACCTCTGGCGTTGACCCCCCCCCCCCCCCCCCCCCCCCCCCCCTCCAAAAAAAAAAAAAAAAAAGAATTAAGCGTGAATATTTACACATGTTTAACATGCCCCGGTTTGCAAGGTCATGTTTACAGTATGATCATAACAATACATGCCCACCACACATCACCATCACCTCATGAAATGTGAATCATCGTGATTACATTCAATAACACATGATGAATATGTACCAGCAATGTGATCACATTCTGTCTGAGGTTAGAAAACACACACACACACACACACACACACACACACACACACACACACACACACACGCCCTTGATGTGCAAAAATTATCAACAACCGGATGATTAATCCAAGTTGTGTGCAAATAGAAAGAGGAGGGAGGGAAGTACAGCCAGATGGAGAAAGGCATAGAAACAGACAGACAGACCGACCGACCGACAGAGAGACAGTGTGCGTGTGTGTGTGTGTGTGTGTGTGTGTGTGCGCGCGCGTGTGCGCGCACGTGTGTGAGAGACAGTGTGCGTGTGTGTGTGTGTGTGTGTGTGTGTGTGTAGAGTGTGCGCGCGCGTGTGCGCGCGCATGTGTGTGTGTGTGTGTGCGTGTGTGTGTGTGTGTGTGTGTGTGTGTGTGTGTGCTGGTGTGTGCGTGTGTGTGTGCGTGTGTGTGTGTGTGGCGTGTGTGTGTGTGCGTGCGTGTGTGTGTGTGCGCGCGCGCGCGCCCGCGATACAGAATATAAGCGCACAATCAATTCAAAGCGTTCACAACAGTTTGTGAGTGTGACAAATACATGGTGCATAATGACATATGTTAACAAATCCGCATTAAAAAAAAAGAAAAAAGAAAGTGAAATCACCCCCTTATTCGCCAAATAATTTCTTTGGATACACTCACAAATGCTGTGAACTTAAGTACTAATTTATGTCTCGAAGCTCTGTGTTTAAGGCCACGTTGGCAATATGGCCAAAAACCCTAAAGGAAACGTTTTTCTTTTGTAAATCGTCATGATATTCCAAACACAGTTTCCTGTCAGAAACAGGGAGGGGGGGGGGGGGGGGGGGGGGGTCTCAATGTATCATATCATCCATCATGTCAATCATATGTTCAAGGCTGATGCAGAGAGAGAGAGAGAGAGAGAGAGAGAGAGATAAGATAAGATAAGATAATGTTGCTTATAGCTCAGCCGACCGCAAAGGGCCACATCAGGGCTGTCACCACGTTAAAATCAACTCACCAGTCATTTTAAAAAAAAAAAAAAAAAAAAAAAAAAACCAACTTTCACACATCTCGTTAAATGACATCGTCTACAAACGCACCAGAAACTTTGTTAAAAATCTTTCTGCCGTAAAATCTTAAATCAGATGAAAAATGTTAATCTCTCTCAAAAACTCAAGGATCACGTCAGGGGGACATCCCTGAACAGGATCTTCATGGACTCCGCTGTAAAATGTTTGTGTCTCACATCGTGCAAGTCCCAACACTCTAAAAGAACATGTTTCATTGTGAGTGGCGCATGACATGGAATGCACCACGGAGCTTCTTCACTCTTTAAAAGGTAAGCATGGGTAAAATACGAATGGCGGTGTGCAGCCGGCACAGAACCGTTTCCTCTTTATGACCACCCGACGGAGATGGGAGGAAGTCCTTAAGGTTTGGACGGATCTGAAAGAGTTTGTTATTCGTCTGTGTGTTCCAATCCTCCTGCCAGAGGTCTCTCACATAATCGTTAATTTTGGGTTTCACATCTGAGCAGGGGATATAAGTGTTGGACAGTTTCTCTCTTGTGGCGTTCTTGGCTAAACGATCAACCATTTCGTTCCCGCCGATGCCAACATGACCAGGAACCCAAGCAAGAGTAATGTTGTAACCGTCCGCCTTCAACTTGCTAAAAAGTTCCAAAAAAAGTAAAAGTTCTGGATGCTGAAGGTTGCGGCCAGCTATGGCCTCCAAAGCTGACAGCGAATCCGACAGAACCAGAAAGTCCCTCTTCGAAGAATGTGAGATTATCTTCAAAGCCAGTACTAGAGCAGTAAGTTCAGCAGAATAGACAGAAGCATCTGAATGTATATGTTCCAACAGTATCTGAGAAGGAGCCCCAGGGCAGTAGGCTGCACAGGCCACTCTATCCTCAGACTTGGAACCGTCAGTGAAAACTTTTTGATAGGATGGGAATTTCGAACAGAGCTCAGCATACAAAGCCTTGTACGCCAGAGAGCTGGTCGACTCTTTGCGAAAAGCTGCAAGATCGAAACGAATCTCTGGTGTGAAAAAGGTCCACGGTGGTTGATCCGGAAACTTGGAAAAATCAGATACTACACCTAGGTCTAAACCTGCATTCCGCACGTGAGGCTGCATACGAAGACCAAACGGCGGAATACATTTAGGGTTGTTTTCAAACTTACTTTGGAACGGAGGGTCAAAGACACAGTCATAGGCAGGGTTTTCTGGTTCCGAGAACAGTCTGATATAATAATTCAAAGACAGTTTCAGCCTGCGGTTGGACAGTGAAGGTTCACCCGCCTCTGCGCACAGGCTGTACACAGGGGTGGTGGGGAAACGCTCCAAGACAGAGACGAAGCCCTTGATGGTGGATAGGGTCCAAGAGTTTGAGGTAAGACGGTCTTGTGGAGCCGTAGACAGCACAACCGTAGTCCAGTTTGGAACGGACCAAGGCTCTGTAGAGGTGCAGCAAAGTTTTCTTATCAGCGCCCCAGTCGGTGTGCGCTACGACCCGCAGAATATTCAGAGCTTTCTGGCAAGCAGTTTTGAGGTTTTTAATATGGCTGAGAAAGTTAAGTTTTTGGTCAAAAATGACTCCCAGAAATTTGGCCTCTTTAACAGCTGGAATGGGAGATTTCCCTACTTGAAGTTCAGGATCTGGAAAAAAACTGACGGAAATTATGGAAGTGAATACACTGCGTTTTTGTAGCAGAAAAGGTGAAACCATTTACATCCGCCCACTGATGGATTTTATCTACGCAAAGCTGGAGCCTGCGCTGGACACTCGGGTACAGGCTTCCAGTTGCGTAGACAGCAAAATCATCCACAAACAATGAGCAGTCTGAGCCCTGCTGAACTGATTGAACAATGTTGTTGATTTTAATACTAAAGAGGGCAGGAGACAGTATGCTCCCCTGTGGAACACCCAACTCCTGCTCGTGGACATCAGAGAGAGTGGTGTCAACCCGGACCTGAAACTGTCGTTCTGCCAAAAAATTTTGAATAAAAAGCGGAAGATGACCTCGAAAACCCAGATCGTGGAGATCATGAAGTATCCCCGACTTCCAGGTGGTATCGTAGGCCTTCTCTAAGTCGAAAAAAATTGCCACTGCATGCTGTCTGTTCAAAAAAGCATTCCGAAGTGTAGATTCCAGACGAATCAAATGGTCAACTGTAGACCGATGTTTGCGGAAACCACACTGTTCTTTCGCCAAAAGGCCATCGGTTTCGAGTTTCCACATGAGCCTAGCATTGACCATTTTTTCCATCAATTTACAAACACAGCTGGTCAAAGCTATGGGACGGTAGTTTGATGGGTTAGAAAGATCTTTTCCAGGTTTGGGAATTGGAATAATGAGGGCTTTCCGCCAAGAGGGTGGAAAGAAACCTGTAGTCCACACATGGTTGTATACCTGTAGCAGTATGTTCAGACCTTCTTGCGGAAGATGTTTCAACAGTTGATAATGAATGTCATCCATACCTGGAGAGGAATCGCTGCAAGAAAGTAAGGCAGATTTCAGCTCGTTTAACGTGAAAGGAAGATTGTAGTCTTCCATGTTGTCTGACGAAAAGTTGCAGGGTGATTTGTCTTTAAGGGTTTTATTTTTGACAAAAGTGGCTGATTTGTTAGAAGAGGAGGAATTCTTTTCAATGGTTGAAGCCAGCAGATTAGCAACTGCTTTTTTCTCTGTTATTAAAGAGTCAGCAAACTTGAGATGGTTCACAGTGGGACAGGTGTTCTTCCCTTTGATTTTTTTAATGATGTTCCACACTTTTTTTTTGGAAGTTTTCGATGTCAGCCTGGAGCAGAAGCTTCTCCAGGACCGACGTTTACTTATTTTAAAAGTGTGTCTCGATTTGGCACGGAGTTTCTGATGGGCTCGAGCGTTGGGACCCGAAGGTCGTTGGTACACCTGACGCTGAGCCCATTTTCTAACTTTGGAAATTTGTTGGCAGTCTGAATCAAACCAGGGTGTTTTTGGCATTTGAAGTTTATCGGAAGACACTGGAATACAAGCTTTAGCACACTTGATCACAGTGTTAGTCAGTGATTCTGCTGGGTCCGGACTCTGAAGAAAATCAGTGTCCTGGAATTCCTCAGAAATAGTGGCTGCAAATAGATCCCAGTTTGCTTTCTTATAATTTAGATGTTGAGAGACAGAGACGTGTTCAGTTATTACGGGTTGTAGAAGGACAGGGAAATGGTCACTTCCGTGCAGATCGTCATGGACAGACCACTCATAGTCCAGGACCAGCGAGGGGTCACAAACCGACAAATCTAAACCGAAAGTGAACCTGTGGAAGAGTGGAGGTAAGTTGCAGATCCGTCGTTCAGACAACACAAATCTAAATCCGAAAGGACATCCTCAATTAGCAGACCTCTGGATGACGTACCGACACTACCCCAAAGAGGATTGTGACCGTTAAAGTCACCCAACAGCAAAAAAGGTCGAGGAAGTTCTCTTATCAGACTGACAAGGTCCTGACGACAAACCGGGACAGAAGGTGGAAGATAAAGGGAACAGATTGTCACAGTCTTGTGGAGAGTGACTCTCGCAGCCACAGCCTGAAGGGAGGTAGACAGAGCGACAGGACTATACAACAAAGTTTTGTGTAGGAGAAGGGCAACACCGCCCGACAGTCCCAACGTGGATGGTTGTGCAGGTTTTGAAAGAATATTAAAGCCAGAAAGAGTAAAGGTCTTCTGGCTTTGAATTTGAGTTTCCTGAAGAGCTACGACGGAAGGTTTTATAGATTGACACAGAAGCGCAGCTCCTCGAAGTTGGAATTTAGTCCACGGCAGGGGTTCCACTGACTTTTTAGTTTTTGCGTCAAGAAACGCACGCCTCCGCAAATATTGCGTCAGCGCTGAAAAAAATGCGTAACAAAGTAAACTGTACTCACTCCCGTCAAAACAGCTCTGAATCGTTTTCTGTGCTACACGAGTCCGGGATGATCGTGTGTGCGTGGGAGCCCCGTAAGTCATAACGTATTCCGATTGGAAGATGGCACCATCGCAGACGCGGGAAAGATTCCATTTTATTTCGAGGGGAGAAAGGATGAGGCGTTTTGGAACATTCTTGATCTAGCAAAAAGTCAGCCAGTGCCACAGAGTAAAATGTGCTGACACACGAGCCTCCCGCCCGTACGCTTCGGACGTACCGGTCGAACCCGATCCCAAACGGAGCGTCTGTCATAGTAAACGTACGTCTCAAACGGACTTCGGCATCCAGTTCGACCCGACCGTTCGAGATACACCGTGATCTATTCGAAACGGACAGCTAGTATCCTCCAACCAATCAACGCTCAGCATTGAGCGAACACCCATGACAACGGAAAAATGGCGTCGTCCAGCAAGGCGATCAGACTGTCCGATTCGGAGACCAAACATTTGATTGAATCGTACCAAGGCCACGATGTGCTTTGGAATGTCAACTCAAAAAATTATAAGAATCTAAATATTCGAGAAAAAGCTTCGTATTCAATTGTACAGTCCTTTGAAGCGGCATGCGGGATCAAACTCGAAAGGTTTAAAACTCGCATATAGGTCGGACCGCACAGGTTCAAACGTTTCGTGAAGCACTCCGTCCGTTCGACACTGACTGGTCGGAGCGCACAGGTTCAAACGTTTCGTCTCAACCGTACGGGCGGGGAGGCTCGTTTGTCAGCGGTGTCAAGCAGTCTGCTGTAGGTCTGTGCCGTGTTTTGCCCCTCTGACATAGGCTTGCGGTTGAGAACAGGGTCCTGGGAAAATTGCGTCGCTAAACGCACGGCCGCGAAAAAAATGCGTAGGAAGGCAGAAAAACGCAATAATTACGCAAAATTTTGCAATAAATGGAACCCCTGCCACGGATATTCCAATGGAATATTGTACTATCCATGGTGCAGAGGGTGAAAAGGAGAGAGATCAGGTCATCTCCTCCTCAACATCGCGTCCAATGGAGTGAATTTGTTGTTAGTTTCACTGGACTGTTATGGTCTTCAGACCTGCTGGCAGACTTGCCAACAGGTGAGAAGGAGGTCTGGATTGGGAGACGGTGGAGGTTTCTTCCTCATCTCCACCATCTCCACACTGGGTTTGAACTCCCTTGCCCGCACGGGCACTGGACAGTAGGAGTTCGAGGGGGAATTGCTGGTTTTTTAATCTGCCCAGCAGCAGATGTTGTAGACTGCTGGGCAGTCTGAGGGGTGGCGGATTTTTGCCTCCACCAGGGGCAGTCACTTTGGGTTGGAAGGTGGTGGACCTGCTTCCACCAGAGTTGACAGTTCGTACTTGCAGTGTCTTGAAAACGTAAAGTCATCAGTCTGGCAGCAGACTGACCGAGTAGGAACTGTTGGAACTTTCTTAACGGCCGAAGCATACGAAGAAGCTGTCGGCGTCTGACTGCCCACAACCTGTTTCCGGGCTTCAAAAAAGGAGATCTTCTTTTCTGTTTTAAACTTTTGTATTGCGGATTCCTGGATCCAAAGAGGACAGTTTCGTGAAGAGGAGGGATGGTCGCCACCGCAGTTTGCACAATGTGCCGGATCTTTACACGGCCCATCATGGGTTGCCTTGCAGCAAATACTGCACACCTCCTGCCCAGAACAACGGTCTCTGACATGGCCAAACTTCTGGCACCTGAAGCACCTCAACGGGGACGGAACATATAACTGAACCCGGACAATCAGGTAGCCGACTTTGATGACCGGAGGCAGCACAGGGTTGCAGAAGGTCAGAAAGAGGGTGTTGGTGGCCACTCTTTCTGCACCCTTCTTACTGTCACCCTGCGCACCTCCGTCACACCCTGGGACGCCAGCTCCGTTTTGATCTCTGCCTCTGAAAACACCTGATAAATCCCTGCAGCGAATCACTCCTTTCGATGAATTTAACTGTTTGTGGGGAGTCACCCTGATCTCCCTGTCCACTAATTTTGTTGCTTTCAGCAGCTGTTCAGATTGTTTTTGAGATTTACATTGAATTAGGAACGAACCGTTCCTCAACCTCTTGATGGACCGAGGTCACCTGCTAAAGCTTGAAAAGCCCTTCTGTATGGCGAAAGGGCTCAGAGCTGAAAGGGTCTTTCCTGCTCCGTCCCTTCCATCACGAGCCAGGAAGCCCAGAATCCTGTCCTCTTGTACCTCCGTATCCGAATCGCTTCTGAATCAAAATTCCTGAAAAGGGGATGCAGCCTTCCTTCTTTTTTGGGGGAAGTTTTTAGAAAAAGCCATGTTTAGTTTATTATATATTCATCCTCCCTTACCCACCCACCTTGGAGTCCAACTAAGGGCCAGGGCCAAGAAACCAATGTCTTGACCCCTACCAGGCTTCGGGATGAGACATACAACAGACAAAACTACCACACCCTATCCCCTGATCATGCCCCAACTCCCGGGAACAGAGAGCTGAGCACTGCAGGGGTTACCTTGCCACCGAGAAATGTCTGTTTTGACCAGCCCCAGAAGGGGAGCCGATTAGTACACCCGGGCCAAAGTGTACTCCCTGTCTAGGAGAGGTCGAGCCAAAGTGATGTTTGAGAGCGCTGGCCCTCTCAATCACAGGATCTCATTCCCTCGCGACACAGGTCGCACCGCACGGCAAACACGGGATCTTAAGAGACCACAGAGAGAAAAGAGTGTGGAAAAGAAGACTTGAAGGGGAGCGAAGATAGAAAAGGGCTAAATAAGAGAGGCAGAAAACAAGAAAAGAGAAAGGGGTTACTCTTAGTCAGGATCCTCACCTTAGCTAGTCACATGGGAAGCCTACCAGGGCATCAACTCCTTACCCGTTATGCTTAGGCCAGACAGCATCTTGGCTTTCGGACCTAGAAGCAATTTTAAAAAAACCTAGCCTATCTTAAAGTATTGATGCCCCCACCAGCAAAGCCAAGGATCACTGGACCACGCAAGCCCTCCGACCACGACAAGGTCGCAACCCCCGGGGGGAGAGAGAGAGAGAGAGAGAGAGAGAGAGAGAGAAAGAGACATTTTGAAAACTTAACTATTCGAGAAAGCGTATTGAAAGCTGTCAGTAAAATCCCAGAGTCTTGGCCTAAACCAATTATAAAATTATTTGCCATATTACTTGATAATATTGCCCCGAGATGCTGACCTGCATGTGTCTGATGATCTTGAGGGGTAACTGTTACCTTTAAGCCTGATCAGTTTTTATGATTAGAAAAAGACTGAGTAATAAATAATAACTGAATTTACAATTATTTTTTTGTTTTATTTTTAGATTTAAAAATGGCTGCCAAACTCAGTGAATCTGATTTAAAGAAGTGTAATGAACTATTTGACGAAACAATCAAAGCATTTAAACATGATTTTAGTGAATTTTGTTTGAGAAATGATGTAAACAATATAATAAAAGATCATAGTGAACTATTTAAGGAAGCAACCAAAGCGAATGAACATTGACTGTAGTGATTTAGAAAAAGCTAAAATATTAGCAGGTGTTATTGTAAGGTTAACGTGGCTTGAAGTGTTGCAACGCTTGGGTGAAGAATAAAAAGCGCGTTTTTACTTACTTTATATACATTTATTTTTTTAATCTACGTAAATATTGTGGCTTTAAAAATGACGACCACAAGTAATTCGAGGATGGAAAACTATAATACGATGGAAGAAATATTCAGTAGTGACAAACAATTAAGCAATATGTTTAGCGAAGTAGACATGGGCATCATAACCCTACAAACGCTCATGAAAGCGTGGCACACGCCATCTCTAAAATTCCAGAGTCTCTTCAGATGGAGCCACCAGTAAAAGTGCTGTTAACCGTTCTGATTGATTATATAACGCCTGATGATAGTAATATGGAAGTCTGGGTTTCAACTAACAGAAAGAAGTAATTAGCTATCACGACTTTAACTCTAACTGGGCCGACTACATGCTTACACAGTTTAACCATGCAAGTGAGGAGGCAAAGTTAAGGGTTCTGGCTGGTCTGAAGGGACAGTCCTTGAATCAGATTGAGACAAACAAAGTTCTATCCTATAGTTGGCAATTCTTACCTTCCTCTTCCAAAAGAGTTAGAGTTAAAACGGGCAGTCTTAAACATACATAATTCTGACAACATGTGTTTTATGTGGTGTGTTTTAGCACATCTACATCCTGTTAAAAATCATGCAAACAGAGTTTCTAAGTATGAAGCATATAAGCAAGAACTGAAACTTTGATAACAAACCTTTCCAGTAAGTATAAACAGTATATCTCAGTTTGAAGAGCAAAACAAACCAATCACTGTAAAAGTATACACATGGTCTGTAGTAGACAATCTAGTGCCTCTAAGGGTTTCTCCCAACGCTCCTACTTTAGGTGAATCACTTGACAAACATGTAGACTTGATCCTGTTTACAGATAGTACAAAGAGTCATTATGTATTAATCAGAACAATAAGCAGACTGTTAGCCTATACTACAAAAAACAATTTTAAACAAGAGCTTTGTAGAAGGTGTCTGGGTAGAATCTCAACTATAGAAGAAGCTGCCAAGCATAAGAAACGTTGTAAAAGTTTTGTAGACTGTGAAACTGAACTCCTCACACCTAAACCAGGGTCTAAAGTTAGTTTTAAGAATATACACAAAATGCAGATGAGTCCATACGTGGTTTATGCTGACTTTGAAATCGCTCTTACCGCAGTACTATGCCCACAACAGCAAGAACAAAAACAGCCTTATTAACCACCATCAGATCTTTCTTATGCGTTTATTGTTGTTAGGTCAGACGACCAACACACAACACCCGAGATTTACAGAGGCCCCAACGCAGCTAGTAGATTTTAGAGCAGATGAAACAACTTCGCAATCAGTTATCCAACCAACTAAATCTTTTCAGGCATTTGTTATGACTCCTGAAGACCAAGAACGCTATGACTCATCTACACACTGTTGGATTATGTAAAAAGAATTATAGGCAACACAGTAAGAGACCACGATCACATTACTGGAAAGTTCAGAGGGCAGCGCACACAATTGTAAATCTTCAACTTAAGGTTGACCCAAGACATGGGAAGTTGCCTATCTTCTTTCATAACCTACGAGGCTACGATTCTCATTTCATCATGCAAGCAGTGACTTCTGAATATAAAAGGGTTACCTGCATTGCACAGTCTTCAGAAAAGTACATGACTTTTACTCTTGACTGTTTATCCTTTTATGATTCAGCCCAACATCTGATGGCTAGTTTAGATTAAGTTAGCAGGATCTCTACAAGACTTTCCAATAACTAAACAATACTTTGATCCATCTTGTGTGCGTAAAGGCGTCTATCCTTATGAATACATGAACTCGTGGGAAAGGTTTGATGAAGACTTGCTTCCTCCTAAGGCGCTTTCTTTTCTAGTCTTAGAGGCAAAGACATAACTGATGCTGACTATGAATACGCAAAGAAAGCCTGGACAGAATTACACTGTCAAACAATGGGCGACTATCACGATCAATACTTGATGGCTGACGTGTGTTTATTGGCAGATGTCTTTCAGAATTACAGAACTACATGCATGAAACATTACAGTTAGACTCAGCACATTACATCTCTGCGCCCGGCCTTTCTTGGGATGCTTTCTTAAAGTTACAAACATCCATATTGACTTAATATCTGATCTACCCACACTTCAGATGATTGAAGACGGTCTAAGGGGGGGATGAGAACAGGGAAAGGGGCATTCTGGGCACTTCCGCCCTCACCCAGTTTCGGGCGAAAGTAACCCAGAATGCCCTTTCCCTGTTCTCTGACAAGTAAGACTTCAATAACTAAAAATAACGATTATCTACAAACAAACATACTGCGTAGGGTTATTCGTTTTCAATACTAATTTACTAAACTTTTTAGATTTCAGTTTTTGTTTAATCCTTTGTTTTTCCTGATCATTTTCAATAACATCATTTTCGCGCAAACATTCTTCAATGAGTCTCTGTCTTTCATGTGAAATAAAACTACAGTCTTTAACTGTTCTCTAAAGTCCTTTTAAAACGAGTTATATTTCTGGCATAAAATCCACACACTTATCCCAGCATGTCTTCGCTGAAAGCTAGTTTCGACAAAGTGTTTCTCTTTTTAACTATGTCTCTTTCTGCGAGCAGTCATCTATAATAAATAGTGTTTGCGTTCCTTCAAACAGTCTATAAAACTGTTCTAAACACTCACTCAGTTTATTGCTAGGATTAACAAATTATGTCATCATCTGTCCATATAAACCTTCTATTATGATATGCTTTGTTCCATTTAAGTGTTGGACAGAAAACCACATATGATTAAAATTATAACGATAAACTGTTTGTAACAGGTCGAGGATAAATATTGTTTTTCCACAACCAGTCTGCCCACAAATCAATGAGCAATGAGGAGTTTTTTGTCATAAAGTTTAACTGCTCCATAGTTTTATAACAGAGTTTAATCTAATTCAGTTATTATTTTTATCATACTCTCCGTCAAAACTTGTTCAGTATTAATAAAACCCTATGAGGCCTAAATGTGTAAGATTAATCCAATTTAGTCCTGTAAGATTGTTTCTATTTAAGTCAACGTGATTTGTTGCTTGTTGTTATGATCTTAATATCCTCGCCATTGTGAAGAACGACGATGGTAACGTTAAGGTGTTTAACGTCTAAGTTTTGCCAGCTAATATTAATTCCTTTTATAAGGTCATCACTAACGCCCACAACCCATCCCTCTCCACATCTTTAAAGACAGAAATTTCAAATATCATTGTGAACGTGTCTCCTAATTTTTGCTTGGAAAGAACTGTAATTTTGTAGAAGCTTTTTTTACAACTGTTTCTTTTCTGTGGAGGATGTACTGCTTTTTCCATACGGCGTTATTTCAATTTCTTTCCGACTATGTCGTCCGGCATAAGACTTACATGTAAAGGGCCAGAGTTGAATGCTTTTCTGAAACTTTTTTGACGGCTAAAAAATGTAAATGGGCTTATGAATTCAAATTTTATTTCCCATTCTAAATATGGTTCTAAGTGCCATTTGAGGTCAGGTTTTCGAACTATTTTATATTCATACTGACCAACATTATTTGCTTCTAGATTGCGCAGCTGTTCTAGTTTAGAAACTTTTTACTGTCGCCAACCTCTTTGCGTTTATAATCACCATCTTTAGTGTACTCAAAACCATACAAGCGCCTATCTCATCGTTCTGTTCAAAGTCCGCAACGTCTGCAAGGTCTTTTAATTCTAAGGTTTACACCTCACAGGCGCTATGTAACTCCTGGTTCTTCTGGCCCACGCGACATTATTTTTTAGTAACGTATTATTTTATTTCCAAAACAATGTGCAGGTTATCACATTTTACAACTTTCCCTGCTTTGTCTGCGATTTTTATATTAAATGATCCAACCCTCCCACAAACTAATCTTTTAAACTGTAAATTAGGGAATTGTATAATTTCATAATCGCAATATGCAGCTTTCCTGACGGAAGAGCTCTTAAAACAGTTGAGGGCCTTCATCATATAAGTTTTCATCAGTGCTCAGCTCGTCCAATGACATAGAGTAATGAATGTAATGCAAGATCGAGCGGACTTTCCCCCTCATAAGTAGTTTGGGTTGGTGTAACTCTAAATCTATAATTGTTAGCTGTAAAGCCTAACATTTTAGCTAGTTCTTTATCAAAAATAGTAACTTACTTCTTCTCAGGCTTGAATGTTAACATTGTTTTTAGATTCGCATTGTTAAGTTTGAGAGTAATGTCAAAGTTACTCATTGCTTTTTTAGTGAGCAAAACCCGTAATAACCATCAGCTATTGAATGGCAACTTGCCCTGTTTTGTCATTTGACTTAACTTCCTGGATTCCTTATATTAACATACGACTTGTAAAATTTTCATGAGTCACCATTTTGGTCCGCATCGTTATCAAAGCAGTTCTAAAAACTATTTATTCTTAAATGGATTCACTTGGATATTAAACCATAGACT
>CM031612.1:74721488-74726002 GCA_018398815.1 Conus ventricosus | reverse complement strand
ATGATGGACGATGTTCGTTCTGTAGAGTGCTCGTGAAAAACGGGTGGGCGGGAGAGGACAGGAGGAAGAGAGAGAGAGAGAGAAGAGAGAGAGGAGAGAGAGAGAGAGAGAGATGAAATGAAATGAAATGAATGAAATATTTATTGTTCTTTAGGCCATGGTCACATGAACATTTGGTAATGGGGTGTGGATGACACACACAAAAACAAACAAACAGAATTTTTAACATTATTACCGTCCTTTCTTAAAACATAGATAGAAAAAACATTAAGCAATTCTACTGGCGAAAATACAGTTCGAATATGAAAGTTAGATATCTTCTGTACTTCCGTATCATATAACGTTATTTACCCTTCCAAAAATTGTTGCCTCTGTCTTCATGGCTATGAAATATAAACTTGGAAACAAGAAAGGGACAGTGTTTTAGATTCTCCATCCAATAATCCGTTCCAGTGCATATTTGAAATCCATATGAGCAACATACCAACTTCACTGTATTGATATACAAAGGGCGAATTATACAAAAAGTGCCGTTCATCCACTATACAATTATACAATATTGGTACAGTATGACTGTTAACAATCTTCCCCATATCTATTCATATTTTTGTAAATAGAATGCACTCCACATCTAATTTGAGTTAGAGTACGCGTAACAGAAGCTATCTATCTGTTTAAATAACACACAAGTTAGATTAGCTTAAATATCGAATTAAACAGGCAGTATCTTTCCTTAACTCAAATTGTGCCTTGACCATTCTTGAAAACATGTCAAAATCAAATCGATTCTTAAATTCACATAGATAATACATTAAGCTCCAACGCCTTGGTCAACCAACTCATAAAATCCTGCGTTTTTGAAAGTCAAATCTCTAATTTCTGTTTGCCCAGCATCTTTTACAAATAAACCGTTGTTATCCCATTGACAACATCATTAAGTACGCCTGCTTAGGTAATTCCTATCACATCATCCCATATTCAACAGTCTAAACCAGTACTTAATGCTCTAATACGTGAATTCACAAACAACGTGATATCGTCCTAATTCTCCATATAATCATTTTGTTTGAGTCTTTAATGGTACTACTCCTATATATCTTCTGCTGCTAATAAAGGTACATTCTCTAAGACTTTCTAATCTCTAAACCCCAAATTTCTGAAGAAATACAAACAAGACAGACTGAACCTTAGCACAAAAAATTACTAAAAATTATTTTAGGTGACATTTCTTTGCATTTTCTTGAAAGCTTGACAAAGCCATAAAACGCCTTTTTTCCCTTTTGCAACTAAAATGATTTTTGTACCAAGTTTAAGACTCAATCATCGTAGTGAAAATAAACCCCCAAATAGCACTAGCTAATAACCAATTTCAAGCGCTTTGCCTCGTAAAACCATTTTTTCGCATTGCCCTAAATAGCCTTCCCTTCCTAACAACATTATTTCAAGTCTTGTCTTGTTAACAGGTTCAACTTTAAATTTTCACAACATATCTTATGAGTTTAGCTGAGAATGTAAACACCCGTGGTGAGTAGTTAAACATACCCCGTCGACTGCAAACAACAAAAGAAATAGTTTCTAGAAAAGTGGTAACAATGCACACCAGGGACAACTGTATAATAATATGGTCTTGCTAACTGGATAATAAACAAAGAAAACAAAGTAGACTCAGGGTACGCCTTGTCGTACACCTTGTTGGGCATCAAAGAAATCAGAAAATTCCATTGTTTACACTGACACAAGAAACCAACGATGCATACATACTTTAAAAGCACTATAGAAATATCCTCTTATACCTTCATTAGATAAATTATCTGTAACAACTCTCATATTAAACCGATTTACAAAATGCCTTTTTACAATCTATAATACAAACATACAGTTCTTTACCTTCTTTTTGTTAAAGCATTCTGGACTAAAGCCTAAAGACTGAATTAATTGAACGACAGTTTTAATAATTTTTTTCTGATCTGCCTGAATATCAACTATTTTACAATCATTTTCCATCGCAACGCTTAATCTTTTATTTCAAGATAGACGTATAGCAACTTACACGAGACTTTTAATGAGTGATCTTCCTCTGTAATTATCAGGTTGGTCATGGTCTCCCTTTTTTGAAAATTGGTATCACAATAGCTTTGACCCATTCAGTGGATAATGCCCTGAATCAAACAACTTTGTTAAAAAGCCTAGTTAGAAATTTAAAAACCTTATCACCTCCTCATTTAACATCTCCGTACAAGTCCATCTAAACCTTCCTGATTTTCCGTTTGTTCAATTTCTTTATGCTTCTATAACTACTTTTTTTTTCTGTGATCCTCTTTGTTTAAAATGTGATCACTAGCTTCATTTATATCACTATCATTAATACTCTCGTTATCGTTAAAGTCGTGTCCCCTGTTGGAAGACACCCTGAAATACTTAACCAGTCATCTAGGCTTATTTTTTCACTAGCCTTCCGTTTTTTGTTTTCCATTACCAAGCTTTTTATTTCTCTCCACAACACTGATTTTTGTTTACCTTTGCAGCTTCAAGGAATCTGCTGTGTATTCTGCGCAATTCTCGTTCTTTCTATTAAGCAATTCTCTCTGTATGCTTTTTTCTGCAGTAGTATATTTTTTGTCGATCTTCAAATTTTCAACTTTTCTTGTTATGTTTTTTGCTTCTCCTAAAAACCCTTATTAACCTTCTACATTCAGCCCATGTAGCTCTACATTCTGGTCAAACCATGTCCTTTAATATTCTCCAAAGATGCATAGCATTTTTTTTTAACCATCAGTTGCAAGCACTTCGCAAGCACTCGTTAAAAAACTTGTCTAACCCATGATCTATATCAACACTAATTTTGTATAGCAGCTTTCCACCCACTAACAAGATGTCTTCACTATCAATCCTTAGTTACATATTCATAGTTCTTTTCCTTTGTCCCAAACCACCCTAAGTAATATGATTTGCCGTTGTCAGGTTTTTTGTCAGTGTCTGGTTGACATCATAACTTGTACGAAAAATTGATAATGTGAACGGTAAAGATCAAATCTACCATATATCTTAGACAGACACGTAGTTTTCCAACAAAAAAAAAACAGTATTAGAATACGGTAGAGGCGAGAAATATCAATAAACAAGACTGGAGCCTGCACTCCAAATGAAGGTACAACTGATCATCAAAACCAAAAGGTCCAGACCATTAAGAATAAGGCAATCAAAAATATCCAAAATTCAATGAGATTGTTCGCCAAAGAAATTAATTTCAGGTCTGTGATGTCTTTTTAACTGTTTAACTTATTTCACCCAAGTACACCTTCCTTCTCCGACAAGCTGAAAACAATTTCCCCCCCCCCCCCCCCCCCTCCTGTCAGCAGTCCTGGAATTGAAATCTCCACATATCCAAACAAAAAAGTCATCATTAAAATCGGTGAGATCTAGCATGCATTTCTCTAATAAGTCAAACCAAATCCGACGGCTTTCAGATTTCCACGATGGCGAAGTCATATGGCGGAATGTATAGATGCAATAAGAAAACGTCTTTATCTGTGTTCACCGAGGAAATCCTCTGGACATTTCAAATGACAGTAATACTATCATCACTGAAACACTCGTTTCAAAACGAAAGTCAAAACTTTTTTTAACTAACACCACTCAACCCCTGAATGTTCTACTAATACCTTTTACTATGACAATTTTTTTGCTTTTGACGAGAATATGCAAAAGTTCTCAAATACCCATATTCACTATTCAACATCCATAAAGGATTCAGTTAAAAACACACATGTCCAATGCTATTTGAATAAATTTTGATAAAATCACTAACACCAAATTTCGACTGTCAAGCCACATACATTATAATTGATAAAAAGCGATGGGTGACTCGATGCATGTGGCATTGAATTTTGCGGATACTGTCGATATATAGGGCCAGTCATCGCGTTCCATGTGCCGTGCCCGGCCATTCCCTTATGTCGTACTTTCCGTTTCCTGATGGTTTCTGTTCTCTGCAGATGTACGAAGGTTTTCTTGGTGTTTTCTATTATCCGTTTTATGGTCATTGTCTGTTCTAGCAGACCTAAAGACTTCTAAAATGCTGGTCTGGTTTCGGGATCGCTGCGGTCATCCCGGTCTTTGCCTGGAACAGGTTGAGTAATTTTTTTGCAGCTGTCTGTTTCTGTGGCGTGATTGACGTGTGAAGTCTTTTTGGGCCGAGCTACATTCTACTTCTTCCTCCCATCTTCTGGACCAGGCAGTCGCGTTGATCGTCACTCTCGTTCGTTCATTCTTCATCATGAAGTTCGACAGACTCAGGTAGAGTGGATTGGTCATGGTTCAGTGGTTGTTGACGATGTACTGGTTGTCTGTGAAGAACTCGTTGATCTGTTTGAAAAAAATGTTTTTCTTGAGGTATCTGCCTCTGCTCCGCATCTGTTATTGATTCTTGTTGCAACCCCAGTCTTTTCTTGATCCTGCTTTTCACCAAACTTTTCATCATCTTCCCTTGTCAAATGTTTCCTTGTTGCCCTTGG
>CM031612.1:74683988-74716488 GCA_018398815.1 Conus ventricosus | reverse complement strand
GAAAATTCTTATCTATAGATTTATGCGCTATTTTTTTGTTAAAACAATTAACGAAACATCGAAAATTCCCCTATCTTTTGTCGATCTTGCGTGGAAATCCCCCTCAAAAAATTCCTATTATTAACATCTATGCGTTGCATTCTTTTAAAAACTTTTAAACGAAAACCCGGGAAATTCCTATTTGCATTTTCCCCTTTGGATCCGCCCAGACTTTTACGGGCCCGTTTTTGGGGGGGGGGGGGGGGGGGGGGGGGGGGGGGGGGGGCTTTTTTAGTTTTCCCGTCAATGCAGGGGTTTTGGTAATTTGTCCTGACAGACAAAAAACCCCCATTAGATGGGATAAAAAACAGTCTTCCTGGTAAAGTTTAAAAACGAATCAGCGGGGAAGAGGCGGGGCGAGTGTGAACCCTGGAGGTGAAACTCCCCGGAAAACGGAATGCCCCGTGTGGAAAGATCGTTTTTCCCTTCTCTCTTCTCTCTCTCTTCCTTCTCTCTCTCTTCCTCCTCTCTCTCTCTCTCTTCTCTCTCTCTCTCTTTTCCTCTCTCTCTCGTGGGGTATGTTTTTGGGTGTGTGTTGTGTTGGTGTTGTGTGTGTGTGTGTGTGGGGTTTGGTCGCGCAATTGTAAGTGGAGCGAAATTGTATGTGCGAGCTGTGCAAAGCGGGATAGGAAAAGGGTGTGATTTTGTATGTTTTGGGTGTACCAATTTGATTATCATTTTCTGTGAGCAATTTTTGAAATGGCGTGATCAGTAGAAATTTTTCAGCTCAGGGGTATTTCTTTTTGTTTCTTGCCCTATTGCAGATAGGTCGGTGGCCTTTGCTTTCAATTTCGATTTCCCGAGTTTCTTTTCCCTTCTCTCCTCTCTTTTTCTCTCTCTCTCTCTCTCTCTCTCTCTCTCTTTTTAATATGTGTGAATAAAATTTCTTGCTTAAATTTTTTTGTGACTTTTTGCACTTTTTTTTTTTTTTTACCCGTTAAAGAAAGTTTCAAACCCCGCGTATATTTTAAAGCGTTTAAATAGTCCGATCCAAATGTTCTTAAACAGCAAGCAGCGCCGCGGAAAACAAACGAAAACCTCAAAAATGCGCAACACCCAAGAGTTGATCTAATCGCCCCCCTCAACCCCCACGGGCCCCTATTGTGGTTTAAAATTAAAAAAAAAGCACGTGCGGCTGGCAGAAAAATTGCATTCTTCGTTTTGTTAGTATCCTGTTTTGCCCCCGTTGTATGCATTTGTGGAGACCCAAGTTTAAACTGTTAGGGTTTTAGATTATAATCCCCTTTTCATAGGGAGGTTATGGTTTCAGAAAGCAAAATGTGTTGAAAAGATCAAAAAGACAGGCCATTTTTGGATATTTATTATATTATATTTTTATAGATTTATATTATAATTTTATAGATAGATAGATTAGGTGATTCCATCTCCGGCGGTCTTATGTTTTCCCTTTTGTTATATATTTATATTATATTATATTATATATATATATATATATATTTATATTATTTATATATATATTTTATTTAAAATTTATATATAATTTATATAATTGCTCGGGTGGTTTTCACCTTCGTCAATTAAATATGTTCTCTTCATTATGTTTTAAGTTGAAAGGGCAGCATACTCTTTTAGCTTAATGCAAAAAATATAGACCCCAAGAACTAAAACTTTAAAATGCCCCCTTTGTTTGAAATTGCACGATTCTATTATTTTGGTTCGAAAAATTTTTTTTTTTCCCCCACAAACATTCCTTTAACCATTAAAATCATGGTCTCTTTTTTTAAACTTGAAAAAAGGACAATTCCCTATTCAAGATTAGCACAGCCTTTTCTGTCTTAATATAGTCAAACAAACACTGGATGAAGAGTAACAATAAGTGAACTAAGTTTGGGTGGTATGAAAGCAAATCTGAAAAGGGAGGGAAAAGCAACGGTAAAAAACCCCAAAAAAAAGAGGGGAAATCTTGCCCCCGTGTGAAAAAATGATGGCCCCTAACTTCAAAAAGCATCTGCTTACGACACAAAACGCCGGCAGAAATGCAGCACAGAGCACAGAAAAACACGAGAAATGACAGCAAGAGCACCCAGAAACCCCCCCCAGAAAAAAACAGACAGAGACACAGAACAAACAGAGACTGTCGCCCGAGCACACAGAACAAAAACAGACTGACAAAACCCGGCACACAGAATAAACAGCGCTGACCGACGAGCACAAGAAAAACGCGAATGAAGCACAGAGCACAAGCCCCGCAGAAATGACAGCACAGAGCACAAGAAACACAGCAGACGCAGCCAGAACACACAGAACAAAAAGGGGACATTAAAGCACAGAAAAAAACAGAACAAAAAGCAGGCATGACAACGAGACCAAAAAACACGGCGAAATGACAGCAAGAGCACCAGAACACCAGCAGCTGACGCACGGCCCAGAAACACAGCAGACATGACAGCACAGAGCACACAGACCCCCACAGCAGAAAGACAGCACCCCAAACCACCCCGCGAAATGACGCAGAGCAACAGAAAAAGACGCGAAATGACGCACAGACCACAGAACAAACGCAGAAAGACAGCCAGACACCAGAACAAAAAGCAGAATGACACCAGGCACAGAACAAAAGCAGAAATGACAGAAGAGCACACAGAACGACAGCAGAAATGGGGCAACACAGACCCCCCGAACCACGCAGAAAAGACGCACAGAGCCAAAAGAACAAAAGCAAAATGACAGCCGGCACAAGAAAAAACCGCGTGCGCACAGAGCACACAGAACAAAAACCAAAAAATGACGCACAGGCCCAAAAAACGCAGAAATGCAGCCGGAAAAGAACAAACAGCGAAAACCCCAGGCACACAGAACAAAAAAGCGAAATGACAGACAGAGCCACGAACAAAAAAAGCGAAATGCGCCGGCCCACGCCAGCGAAATGACAGCACAGAGCACCCGAACAAACAGCAGAAAGACGCACGAGCACACAGAACAAAAAGCAGAAAAGCAGCAAAGGCCCCAGAAAAAAACAGCAGAAAAGACAGCCAGGCACAAGAACAAACAGCGAATGACAGCCCAAAACACGACAAAAAGTATTACAAAAAAAGATGTCCCCAAAACTTCAAAATGCCCCGTTTAAGTTGACACTGTTTTACGGGAATGAGAAACAACCATGGGGCGTGACACACACTCTGACACCAAACCCCAGGGGACAAATCACCCCCCCACCTACAAAAATGATAATGGAACGCTTGTCGGAGGTATCAAGTGTGCCAGCGTTTTAATGCGTAGTCAGACATTGTAATCTGTCCGAGACATCTTTTAAAAGTCTTCATCTTGTCATTAATTTTTTACCCCTCAGCTTTAAAACATGCGTGTGTGGTCTAAAACTTGCAGTGTGGTGTAGGGATATGGAAAGTCCGCCGAAGTGGGACCTCCTTTATGAAAACTGAAATGAAAAGGGGAAAAAATTAGTGCGTCACAGTGCCAGCGTTGACTTCTTTAAGTCACGTCAAGCAAACGCCATTGCCCCCCAAGCCCCGGGCCACTCTAGTTTATCCAGGTTTCGGGCCCCGCCTTGCAAGGGCTCATCCGACCACTGTAACCCCCCGGGTTTGTCAAAATTCACCGCCCGAACCCCGGGTTTTTTCATATCTCCCTCCGACTCTGTGTAACCTCCGGGTTTGTAATTCTCCATCCCACTTTGTAACCTCCCGGGGTTTTTTTTTCTCCATCCCATACTTTTTAAACCCCGGGTTTGTCAATATCTCCATCCGACTCACGTAAAACCCCCGGGTTTGTCATATCTTTTCCGACTCTGTGTAAACCCCGGGTTTGTTTAAAATTCATCCGTTTTGTAACCTCGGGTTTGTCATTCTCCCTCCCACTTTACGAAAAATCCGGGTTTGTCAAAATTCTCCAGGAAGTTTCAGAGGGCAGCATTTTTATGCTCAAGAACTAGAATCTGTGAATCAGAACTTACTGTCCGTTATTTGTCTTCCCATCTTTGAATTCGGGGAAAGAATCCCTCCTGATCTTTTTTAATCCTCAGCCGATCCAGAACACCTCCGGGCATAGAACCAAATATCCAATGTATTTTTTTCCAAGGGGAAAACCTAGTTGGGACTTCGCCAGCACTTTGGAAAGGGGTACTCCCCCTGGCATCCTTAAAGAGAAGCTGAAAATTATCCTTTTAATGCTAGACCTGTGCATCCTTAAGAGAGAGCTGACAAATTATCCTTTTAATGCTAGACCTGGGCATCCTTAAAGAGAGAGCTGACAAATTATCCTTTTAATGCTAGACCTGGGCATCCTTAAAGAGAGAGCTGACAAATTATCCTTTTAATGCTAGACCTGGGCATCCTTAAGATAAAGCTGACAACAAATTATCCTTTTAATGCTAGACCTGGGCATCCTTAAAGAGAGAGCTGACAAATTATCCTTTTAATGCTAGACCTGGGCATCCTTAAAGAGAGAGCTGACAAATTATCCTTTTAATGCTAGACCTGGGCATCCTTAAAGAGAGAGCTGACAAATTATCCTTTTAATGCTAGACCTGGGCATCCTTAAAGAGAGAGCTGACAAATTATCCTTTTAATGCTAGACCTGGGCATCCTTAAAGAGAGAGCTGACAAATTATCCTTTTAATGCTAGATGTTCAAGGTTTTACCAAAGTTGGATTGATGAAATCCGGGGTTTGTCCGAACGCTGATCATTGTCCAGGGAGTGCTAGAGCAGGCGGACTGACCTGGGTAGAGATGTAAAAACTAGCCAAACAGACACACACACACCCCTCCGACCTTCCACCCCCCAACATTGTGCACGCCATGTCAGTAAATGTCCGTTACGCTACGGGAGCCAACACTGGTGATTGAAGATTGAAGACCGCTGCAGCTATGGGAAACCGAGGAGAGAATTGAAAGGGAATGGAAATGGTTTACCTGAAAAGGACTGTTAGATCGTCTTTTTAAAAAGTGTACAACCCTCGTAAAATTCCGGATTAGATTCGCATGCACGGGATAACGAAGGGAAACGAATTGTGAAAGGGGGACAAGCAAGCTGTTTTAAAGTATTTCACGACTAGTCAAAGGTTAAAACATATTCATGGGACTCACAGTCACACTCACATGAACTAAATGAACAGCCCTCGTTAAACCCTATCAGATTGGCATGCAGTTGGTAACTTCACACTCACATGAACTAAATGAACAGCCCTCGTTAAACCCTATCAGATTGGCATGCAGTTGGTAACTTCACACTCACATGAACTAAATGAACAGCCCTCGTTAAACCCTATCAGATTGGCATGCAGTTGGTAACTTCACACTCACATGAACTAAATGAACAGCCCTCGTTAAACCCTATCAGATTGGCATGCAGTTGGTAACTTCACACTCACATGAACTAAATGAACAGCCCTCGTTAAACCCTATCAGATTGGCATGCAGTTGGTAACTTCACACTCACATGAACTAAATGAACAGCCCTCGTTAAACCTATCAGATTGGCATGCAGTTGGTAACTTCACACTCACATGAACTAAATGAACAGCCCTCGTTAAACCCTATCAGATTGGCATGCAGTTGGTAACTTCACACTCACATGAACTAAATGAACAGCCCTCGTTAAACCCTATCAGATTGGCATGCAGTTGGTAACTTCACACTCACATGAACTAAATGAACAGCCCTCGTTAAACCCTATCAGATTGGCATGCAGTTGGTAACTACGGAGTAAGTTGTGAATGGGGTGGACAAGCGAGCTGTTTTAAAATTTTTCTCGAGCAAAGCGAAAAAAGAAAACGATTATTGGACTTCGTTCACAGTCACGGTCACACGCACTTGTGCACGCAGGACTTTGCTGTCCATTTATGGTTTTGATCAAATGGCGAAGATCAAAAACAGCGGTTTGTTGGTTCCCTCCCTTGAGGGTTTCCGGAAGTCGTCCATTTACATACTGGCTCAGATAACGCTCCACTTGCATAATGCTGATTCGAATCGACCATGACGCATTAATCAATTCTTTGTCAGCTCACCTTGAATGCTGATAGCACTGCATGCGTAATCGATGTCTGTCTGTCTGTCTGTCTGCCTGTCTCCCCCCCGTCTCTCTCCTGAGCTTCTGCTTGTTATAAACATATTATTTCTCCTGTGTGCTCAGCACTTGGTTTAAATAAATCTATTTCCAATTTCCAATCATATACAGCTTTACAGTTAATGTCAAAATTTGAACAGCAACAAGGTAGTGCTATAGTGCTCAGCACTTCTCTATCTTCTTCATCTGAACCTATCATAAACTTTGTTTGCAGTGTTTTCATGCTGATGTTCTCAATATATATGACATGTATTACAATAATGTGTGCAGGAAAAGGACATACAGTAAGACTAGGATCGGGGGGGGGGGGGGGGGGGGGGGGGGCGGGGGGGGGGAGGGGGGATGGGGGGGGGGGGGGAGGAAGAAACCACTTCATTCTGGGATATTAACTTTCTCTCTCTCTATCTCTGTCTCTCTGTCTGTCTGTCTGTCTGTCTGTCTCCCTCTCTCTCTCTCTCTCTCTCCCCCTCCCCCCTCTCTCTCTGCGTTAGAACCCGTTCCCTCCCCCCACCCCAAAGTACCATCAACGAACCACAGTTAACACGTTCTTTGATTATACATACTGATGAGACTGAATCAGCGGATGAAAGGCCGCTGGGCGAGCGGTACTACTGATGATTCTATTTTAAAGACAGGCTATCACGATCCCGTACGCTGTTGGTGAAGGATTTTATACTCATATTAATTTCCAACACTCTATATACACTCCTAAGTTACATTACCTCTCCCCTCTCCCTAACCCCTCTCCCCCTCTCCCCTTAAAAGGCTTTGCCAAGTCATTATTTAGATGAAGGAGAAATCGTTAGTCTGTGTTTGTTTTCGCCCACAATCTATTTGTTTTATATACACAAACATCTATTGAAACAATTAGTTTTGGGGGAAAAACAAGTGCAGGCTAATCATACCTCTGTCATTACGATAATGTTTTGGCTGAGGGTCAAAAGAGAAAGAAAAAAGATAACGGGGGAGGGGGGGCGGGGGGGAATGACAGAAGAAAAACGGGAATGAAAAATGAGGGTGTTAGATTATAAATATAAAATCCTTCTTTAACAGCGAATGGAGACCACTGTAGATCACGTTGAGAAAACAAAACCCATTCATATTACCTCTTCAGAGGCCTTTCGTCCGCTGATTCGAACTCATATCTATCTATCTATCTATCTATAAGTTTGCACTGAAGTACACACACACACACACACACACACACACACACACACACACACACACACACACACACACACACACACACACCCACCACCACCACCACCACCACCACTACCACCACCACACTTCACCGACTGAAACCGGCGTCAAATTACCCTTTGGTTGTGTCGACATTTAAGAAACAACTCTGTAACAGGATGCAGACAATTGAAAGAACAGAAACATTTTTTAAAAGAGGGACAAACACTAATAATAACTGATAACACCCGATAAGTACACAAGATGCAAAGCATATAAACGTACTCCAGTTTATCCTGAATACGCGTGAGTTATTCCATAAAGAGGAAAAACCGTCATGGGCTGGTGTAACCGCTGGTAATGGTGTATCGTCGCAAGTGCCCGTCACAGCTGAACAGGGATAGGCACAGAGCAGAGACTTCAGAAGCAACCAAAAGAAAAAGGCGAGTGACAGTTTATGTTCACCGTCCGATTTATTTTTGCCGACACCTCCTAGTGTATTTGACAACATTGACAGAACCAGCGAAAGTCGTGTTGCATGTGAGGTTTTCGAGAGTGACAACATCTCCCTCTGTCTGTAACCAGCTGCAGAAGAAACACGGCCAGTGACATGCAAACAGAGATTGATTTGGAAACAGTGCGACAGAGAATATGTAACAGTTTCATACGATGTAGTGTCGGTCTTGGATTTGGGTTCAGTGTCGCCACGCGCTGATCAAGACTGTGTTTGACGGATGCTGTGATGTGGTTTGTGATCGGGACGGGCCTCCAGCGAATAAACCAACAGAACAACCCTCCAGAGAACGTGACTCCAGTGACATTATGTCGAAACATCAAGGAATGTTAAGAAACATGGACAGCGTTCTTTTTCTCTTGACAGAGAGAATGTGCAACTGACTTCCAGCGGCAATTCAGATGTGGGAAGGAAATCTTGTTGACAGGGGATAAACTTTTTGGGAAGTCTCAATGATAATCACATCTGTGTTCGATGTTTTTTAATTATTTCCGTGATTTGGTTTCCTCTTTCACGATGTTGTTTTCTGACATTTATGGTTTGTGTGCATTTGTTAATTTTCTTTTTCGAACAGCCCCTCCCCCACCGTAACCCCTGCATGACAAATGGGCTTTGTAAGCTTAACCCCTTAAATCTTTCCCGTTCGTTCGTTCGTTCTCTCTCTCCTCTCCTCTCTCTCTCTCTCGGGGGAAATGACGGGTAATGGCGTCCGGATAGCAGCGTTTGTATACTGATGCAAGGAAGTTGCTTTATACGGTGTTGTTTTGAACTGTTTCAAGTTGGAAATTTTTTGCAATGGTACAGTAAGAAAAACCGAGTAATCGAAACTAAGTGACAAGGGTGGACTTGTTGATGTGGAGGGCCGCTATGGGCATTTTTTTGTGGCAGATTGAATTCCAGGTCAAAGTTCCCCGGAAAAGGATTTCTGGTTTCGGACAGGAAGCATGACACGGACAGTGAAACGATGATAACTTCTGCTGATGTCATTGTTAAAATTTGTACAGTGCGGGGGCGATCATCGCTCTTATTAACATTTTTGTGCAACAATGTGTCCAAAATGCTGACAACAGACAATGACTGTTTACAGAAAGTGTAAACATGAAAGGGACTATGTCATGGCTGAATTTTCTTTGTGTGTCCAACCCCCGGTAGTGTCAGTGGGACACGCACGTGCAAGTGCCTGTCCTTGCTTTTGGGGTCGGCATGCCGTGTTCTCACTGCGTAAGCTGCTGCTTTGCGGTGACGTGGAGACAAACCCCGGGGCCCCAGCCCTGACGGACAGGTGCACCCGGAAAAAGAAAATGCGGTGGCGAATACAAACGACGGGGACAAACGACTTGATGGAGAGAATTATACAAACCATAAAACAACAGTTTCAGCATCAGACAACAGTGATCAGGAATGATCTCAGAAAAAATAAAAGATGAATTAAGTCAAGTGAAACAACAATGTGAGGAGATCAACAGAAGATGTGACAGACTTGAAGCTGGCCATAGACAGTTGCCCAGAAACTGTGACTGACATGACGACAGACAACAACATTTTTTTTGCGGTGTCAGATGACAGAAAAGAAGAACGCAGGAACGACGAAACACTCGAAGAAATCAAAGAAGGGGTTTAAAGAAACTAAAAATAGATACGGACAGACTCGAGGACCTTCTCACGCAGAGACAATTTACGCTTCTTCGGGATTCCCCAAAACAAGCCAGCGAGACGTTCGACACATGTGCCAAAGCAGTGGTTGATATTCTAAACAGTACTAATAAAGACAGACGATGGACAGAGACGACATAGAGCGAGCTCACCGGATAGATATGCACGTGAGGGTCATACAAGACCTATGAAGTAAAAATTTAGAAGTTGGAGAGACAAAATGGTCGCTGTTAACGAACAGAAACCAACACGACAACAACTACAGGAACAGGGAGTGAGTGGCTAATGACTATACCAAGCGCAAGCCCAAAATGCTGCAGCACAGCTAGGGGGGAAAGGAAAGAGGGCGTTCTTTAAGAAAGGTCAGCTAGTCATAGGCCCTCGATTGCCAATCCCCGAACATATGCCCAGGTGGTGGGAAGTGGGGAGGACTGCAGTACTGACAGAAGTGTCAAACCTAATGCTGGCAGGACAAATGTTCAGAACACTACAGTTCTGAATGAGAACGACCGACGCACTGATACCAGTCGCCATGCCCAACACCACGAGTCGGGGCGAGAAAAACGTTGACAGTAGGGGTTTCTTCCCCTGCTTCTGTGCATGGCGGGTTCGGCCCACCCAGGGGTCAACTGCGGCGTGACGAGGGTGACGGGGGGTGGTGGCACGTCCCTCGCAGCTACACGAATACCAGGCGGAAACGGAGCAGGACAACCAGCGGGGATCCCCGATTGTGTCACGGAGGACACCGTGGCACAAAACGCACGTGCACCCCGTGGAGGGCACGCATCGGGGGAGTTGTGCCCGACAGACAGAGTGGCTGCGAGCGTACCTGTTTAACCCATCCAGCAAGTCTCTATGTGGGAAAAGGGTACGGGTGTACTAAGCCTTGGGGTTCAAACTCTGTAAAAAGCAAATAGGACAGCTTGACCATCCACAACAATGGACTTCCAAGTTATATGTTGAAAATTTGTTTCCAAAACTGCGTGATGTTTTCTTTTGTACATTATGTTTAATATTTGATTTTGTTTGCCTCACAGAAACCTTTTTAGATTCGTCTTTGACTATAAATGCATCTTCAATGATTATATGAAATTTCATGTTTCAGCTAAAAAGTTTTCATTTCATGGAAGAAACTCGGGAGGTGTGCTCCTTTTAGTAAGAAAGTGTTTAGAAAAATATGTAAAAGAGATTCAGATAAATGTGACAATAAAATTTGTTATAAGAATAGATAAAACTGTTTTTGGTGTGAATAAAGATATCATTTTTGTTGGTTGTAATATTGTTCCAGAAGGAGGCCCTCTAAATAATGAAAAGGGTTATCAAAGAGGGCGTACTTTTATTAGAAGAGGCTTTACTGGAAAAGTTTGATAAAGATGATGTATACTTATTGTAACTGGTGATATGAACGCTCGAACAGGTCAGATGCAATCTGAGCATGAAGATATGACTATGGGGTGATTTTGATTTGTACGAAATGGATGACATTTTTTAACGCCCATTCCAAAGATATGGTTGTAAATAGCTTTGGAAAACGTTACTGATTTTGTTTTTTTTTTTGATATGAAAATTTTTAAATGGGTTTTGGTGACGGAGATAAAGAGGTAGTTAAACACTTTTGTATCCCCTAATGGATGTATGTGGTTGATTACTTTTTGATTCATGTTGATTTATTACCGAAATTTGATTTGCATGTTGGGACTGTGTTCATTCATGGCATTTTCCCAAAATCGAAGTTGTATGGAATAACGTTCACCGGAATCTGGAAAGTAACCGGGTTTAAAACAGTCGGGTGAAGAAAAAATTGTATGGTCGAATGAAAATGTTCAAAATATAAAGATGAACTTGAAAGTGAGGAGTTCCAAAGTTGTTTACAGCCCATCCCTCCTGCAAATGGATATTGATTAAATGATAGTTTAAACCTTTTTGTTAATGCTTTTATATGGAGCTGCGCATGTATGGTCCGCATGGTAGGTCAAGGTCGAATAAAAAGTAATGACGGGGTTTGATTTTGAATGTGAGAGAAAGAAAGCAAAGTAAAAAGGCTGCTTAAAAGATTTCAGAGATGTAAAACAGCTAGTGATAAAAAAGAAAAAAGAGTAGAATATGCAGTGTCACGAAAGAATACATCAAACGAGAGAAACTAAGCAATTGAATTTGAGGAAAATAGACTAAAGAAATTAAGAGAATCCACAAACGATTCTAAAACATTTTGGTCAGTAATAAGATCCGTTAATAAGAAAAGCTTTAAATTTACAATGAAATCTCCATCTTACAATGGTATGATCACTTTTTGCTGTCTTCAATGATTCAGATAATACTGTTTCCTCTGGAAGAAGACGTTTCACTGGGTGATGAGGATGAATCTGTGCCATTGTTCAATAACACCATTTCTAGAGAAGAAGTAATGGATGGTATCAGACATTTAAGGACAGGGAAAAGGTGGACCTGATAGAATTGTTGGGGAAATGTTAAAAGAAGCAAATTCGATCATAATTGATTACTTGTTCGCTTATTTAATGAGCTTTTTGAACACAGCAATTTTCCTTTAGAATGGGCTAAATCATTATTATTCCAATTTACAAAAAAGGTGACTCCAGTAATCAGATAATTAATCGTGGTATAGCACTCCACTAGCACTATAAGCAAAGTGTTTTACTCATATTTTTGAACAAAAGATTACAAAATGGGGTGAAAAGAAGGAAAAATATTAGAAGAACAGGCAGGATTCAGAGCAAATTATAGTACTATTGACCATATATATACACTATATTCACTTGTACAGAAATATCTATTGAGCAATTCTAAACTCTATATAGCCCCTTTTTTGACTTCAGGAAGGCTTTCGACTCTGTTAATCGTAATATTCTTTGGAACGTGTTGCGTAAAATGGAGTGGGAATTTGGGAAAACTTTATTTGGCTATTCGTGGTATGTATAATTCTGTGCTAGCATGTGTGCGTGCAAGATGAATATTCTAATTATTTTTGACTGTCCAAAGGGTGTAAAACAAGGGTGCCTTTTGAGCCCACAATTGTTTTCCCTTTTTTTATTAATGAGTTAGCAATTGAAATATCAAAAAAAGGAAAGCATGGTATCCAGTTAATCTCAGGAGCTGTTGAGATATTTTTTGCTTCTGTTTGCTGACGAAGTCATTCTAATGTCTCAAACAGTGATAGGTCTCCAGAACCAATTAAAGTCATTAAAGAAAGAAACGATCGTTGGATTAACTGTCAATTTAGATAAAACAATATTATTGTATTTAGAAATGGTGGGGCACCTTTCAATGCATGAAAAATGGTTTTATGGAAATGAAGAAATAAAAGTTGTCAATTCTTATAGATACCTAGGAATGATATTTTCAACAAGATTAAGTTTGAATTTTGCTTGGGAAAGGGAAGCAGAAAGGGTAGAAAGGGTGTAATTGAAATTTTGAAATCTTGAAAAAGCAAATACTATTGACTGTAATCTTTTTGGAAATTATTTGATGCCCAAAATAGAACCTATTCTACTTATGCTGCTGAAATATGGGGTTGTACTCAATCAGAAATGGAAAGAGTGCATACATATCTAATAAAACGTTTCTTCCCTTTTTCCTTTACATGCTTCTAATACTATGCTATCGGAGAAACCGGCCGATATCCTCTGTACATAAGATCTTTCGTCAAGTGCATAAAATACTGGCTAAAAAATTCTAAAAT
The DNA here is from genome assembly GCA_018398815.1 of Conus ventricosus. NCBI lineage: Eukaryota > Metazoa > Mollusca > Gastropoda > Neogastropoda > Conidae > Conus > Conus ventricosus. Next base: position 74,703,361 of record CM031612.1, on the reverse strand, counting down.
TGCCTCAGTCTCGATTGTGCAAACAAGCATACGATATGATGGTAAATTTAACTCGAGAATGGCAAAGAGAATTGGGCCTATCAAGTAAAAAAAGTATTATCTGTAAATGGTTTTTGGTATGTATGGGTGTTACAGGGTGTTGAAATGATAGACACTTATTTCAGAGTTTTAAAAACAGACTGATATGTTCACAAACAAAACTGGCATTTGGCAAATTTAGAACAATGAAAATACAGTTGGTTTTATTCATTTTAAAAATGTCTTTCAAGCTGAAAAGTACTATACCCTTAATCAGACAAATGGCATAGGATTAATTTTGCTCGATTTCGATTCAGAACCCTCGGGTTTAATACAAAGAAAAGATGGGATCTGCCTGGGGCTTTCCTCAGAATCTCATGCCCTATGGTAGTTTTGAAAGTTGAGATGAAAAACCTTTCTTGTTCCACTGTACAGGATATGTAACATTACGGAACATATGTGATTTTTTTCATACGATTTAGCATCAAACTCATAATGTTATATCTACTACTTTCAAATGATGACATGTTATCAAATCAGTTGCAAAATTTATAGCAAGGCTCAGAAATTGCGAAAAGAAAAGATTAACTCAATATGATGCATAATCCATTAATATGATGAAGATAGAAGTGAATGGGTTTAGATACCGTATATAAAGTGGATGGTCGAATTCATATATTTGTGATTGCGTGCGCGGGGGCGTGTTTATCCATGTGTTGTATATGTGTGTGATGCATGGGTTTTTGGGGAGGTGTGTAGGTGCGTGGGTATGTCTGCATCGGAGTGTGTGTGTGTGTGTGTGTGTGTGTTGTGTGTGTGTGTGTGGTGTGTGTGTGTGTGGGTGGGTGTGTGTGGTGTGTGTGGGTGTGTTTGTACGTGTGTGTGTGCGTGTGTGCGTGCGTGCGGCGTGCGTGCGTGTGTGGTGTGGGGAAAATTGGGGGCTGGTGGATGAGTGCTTGGGATATGTATTTATGTGGTTAAATGATTATTATAACTGATTGGGAAGTTTTGTTTAGATATGTTTTGTAATTTTCTATATTGATTTCATGTGCCAGCAAAAATTACTTTTGAGTGTATTGGGTTTCCCCCCTTGTCATCAGACCGTAATGGTAAGACAAAAAAATATCGTGAATCGTGAATCGTGAATCTCTCTCTCTCTCTCCTCTCTCCTCTCTCACTTCTCTCTCTCTCTCCTCTCTCCTCTCTCTCTCTCATCCACTGAACACAACAGCAACAACACCAACCAAAACTCACCCTGCCATAGTGGGGAAGAGCACGAGGTCGCTCTTGTTCTGTCGTTCGGAGTCCTTCAGCAGCGAGTCCGAGCCAGCATACTCCACGTCCCCAGCATTAGCCACAATCCTGGCCTTTCCCTTGCCGCTGCCCACAGAGTCGTAGGTCATGTTGAGGTTGATGTGGCTTTGCCTGGAAGCTCGGTAGGCTGGTATCCACGATTTGTACACCTCGCTGGGAAAGCTGGCACCCGCCCCGCGAAGATTGACTGTCGTCGTTTCCGCTTCCGGTAGGAACGAGCACCCCCAGAGCAGGAGCGGAAGGAGGATGAGGGTGGGGGGGTGGTGAGGGTGGTTGTTGTTTTTGTGGTGGTGGTTGTTGTCTTCATCAGCATCCTCTGTGATTTGAGTGGGGTGGTGGAGATGGGGTGGGGATGGGGGATGTTGTTTACATCGTCAAGGTTTAGGCTTTATCTGAAGAAAAAAAATTGAAACGAACAAAGATAAAAAACATGTAAATAAATGAATAAGAAAGTAAGCATGAAGAAATGAACGAAAGAAGTTTGTCGTGCTTTACAAATATCAATAGGCCTGAGGAAGTTCAAGAAATGAACGGGACATGTCTGCATGCATACATTCATAATTGCACGTTTAAAGAGGCGCGCGCACACACACCCACGCACGCACAAAACACACACACACACACACACACACACACACACACACACACACACACACACACACACACACACACCGGTCATATTCATCCATATGACTGAACCGAGTTCTTCAATTACATGTTCAATTAAAGCAGTAGTCTGCTCCGGAATTTGACACCACCAAGGAGGAGAGACTGATCACACACTGAGGCGGCTGTTGGCGAGTTCTGCTTCCTTTCATTGCAAGTCGCTCCAGGCTCGACCAGTAGGACCCACCATGGTTAATGACCTGGGAACGGTGACACACCATTGATCACTCTCTTTCTTGTGATGGCATTGCCTGTGTGTGTGTGTGTGTGTGTGTGTGTGTGTGGGGTGTGTGTGTGTGTGTGTGTGTGTGTGTGTGTGTGTTTTGGCTTACAGCTAACAGATTGTAGTTTTCATAAGCGCACGCGGTCGTTCAGACAGACAGACAGACAGACAGACAGACAGATGCACGCGCGCACGCTAACGTACACACATGCGCCACGCGCACACACACACACACACACACACACACACACACACACACACACACACACACACACCCACACACACACACACACACACACACACACAGAGACACACACAGAGACACAGACACACACAGACACACACAGCTACAGACACACACACACACACACACACACACACACACACACACACACACCACACACACACACACACACACACACAGAGACTGGAACAAGGATCCACAAATCAAAATGAGAAAATTCATGGATAATAATAACCAGTAAGGAAAAGACAATTCTTGAAATGTTGAAGGACCCCTATGCATTATGGAAGCATAACTTTGTACCTGTTAATACATGCACTATTGCTACATTGCGACTGTGCACATTTTAGGTGCTCACGTCTCACAAAAGTCGTGGTCTATAGTTTTATATATGCAGGCCTCGGTTTTTATTTGATATTGTTTCACGGATGTTGTGGGTGTACTTTTAAAAAACAACCTGATTTAATTAATTCATATAAAAAAATTCTTTTAAAAAGTTGCTTGCAATGTGCGTGATGGCGTGAGTTTTTGAATAAACTGTAAGCTTGTTTGAAAGAGCTGTTAAGAAGGATGGACTGACGTTCAGCGGTTTTGTGTCTAATGTGAGTTGTTAGACTGTTGTATGCCTAGTTCTTTCTTTAACACACACTCACACACACACTCAACACGCCACTCACACAAACACACACACACCACACACAACACTCCTAACGCACGCAACACACACACACACACAACACACAAAATACAATCACACACAACAAATGCACAAACACAACACACACTCTACGACACGCACGCTAGCACACACAACACTACACGCCACACACACAAACACACTCAACTCACACACTACACACACACACACTCTCACACTCTCACACTCACACCAACACACACACAACCAACACAACACACACACACACTCACACACACACACACACACACACACACACTGATACTTGGATCCACAATTCAAAAGGAGAATTTTAATGGATAATATATTACCAGTTAGGTTATGACATTTATTGAAATTGGTGTAGGTCCACACTACGACTTTATTGGTAAGAATAACTCTGTTCAGGTTAATATATATTTTGCAAATATGCTAAGTGGGAACTGTGCACACTTGTTGGTGACTCTCGACTCACTAAAGTGTGGTCTATAGTTTTATTTTTTGCGCCTCCTTTTGTTTTATTTGAAATTAGTTCCGGCTTGTTTTGGGTGGGACTTTTTAATATTAAAACCTGATTTTATTTTTTCTTATAAATAATACTTTTATATAGTTGCATGCATAGTGCGTGGCGTGTTGGAGTGAGGGTTTTTTGATGAAAACTGGTAAGCTTTTTAAAGTGCCGGTTAAAGAAGGATGACTAGTAGGTTTTATGAGATCATGTGAGTTGTTAGACTGTTTTCAGCTATTGATTTCTTTAACGCACACACACGCACACAACACGCTCCTAACACGACACACAAACACTCTCACACACACACAAACACAATCACGTTTGTCATGAATCACTTTTAGTGGAAGGACGATAAACTGAAGAACACACCAAACACGCCACTGCAACGCAGCACGCACGTCATCCACACTCTCACACACACTCTCAAAACCCCAATCCAGTCAGTCTTATAAGCCCTAAGTGACCCTTCGGTTTGTCCGGGGTACCAGATTGATAACGAGTTTCTCATTGAATAGTTTAATTAAAGCCGTTTGCTTCGGATCGGCCCGGAGAGAAGGAGAGACTGATTGATGATCGCGCATGGCGGTTATTGTTGCCTGAGTTCGGGTTCCTTTCACTCCAAGTCGCCTCCCAGGCCAGATTGAGTAGAAAGGACCTTTTTTTATTGGCTGACTGGGAGGTTTACACATCGTTGATCGGTCGTTTGTTGTTTGTGTTGTCAATAGTTGGGATTCGGTTTTTAATCACACCTAGCAAGTTGTAGTTTTCAGTAGCAGGTGCACACGGTTAGTCAGACTGACAGGTCAGCATGACACAGACAGACAGACAGACAGACAGATGGCATGCATGTGCATATACAAACACATTCTTGGACATTAACACACATGTGCACGCACGCACACACACACACACACAACACACAACACACTCACACACACACAAACACTCAACGCGTACGCAAGCACGCCACGCACGCACGCACACCATACACACACACACACGCACACCCCACACCCCCCCCCCCAAAAACTCCTCACGTACGCAAGCACGCGCATATCACCATGAACCTACGCGCGCTCGAAGAACACGCACGAAACAATCATACAATCACAAGCAGACAGACAGACAGACAGACAGACAGAAATAGCCACCACCCAACACACCACTCAAACCGGACTCGTGCGAGGCGCGCGCGCGCGACGCGCACACCAACACTCCAAACACACACACACACACACACACACACCACACACACACACACACACAACTCACACACACACACGCACTCAGTGGCACACACACAACTGTTCCCATTCCCTGTCCTATATTACATTCGTGAATAAATGTTTAATTCGAAGAGATAGGCTGTTGGGAGGGGAGGGGGGGGGGGGGTCAACCTACCGGGGGGGGGGGGGGGGGGGGGGGGAGGGGGGGGTGGGGGGGGAGGTGGGGGGGGGGGGGGGTAGGGGGGGGGGGGAGGGAGGGGGGGGGGAGGGGGGCGGGGGGGAGGGGGGGGAGGGGGGGGGGGGGGCGGGGGGGGGGGGGGGGGGGGGGGGGGGGGGGGGTGGGGGTGGGGGTGGGGGGGGGGGGGGGGGCGCGGGGGGGGGGGGGGGGGGGGTGTGGGGGCGGGGCGAGGGGGGGGGGGGGGGGGGGGGGGGAGATAGAGGGGGGGGGGGGGGGGGGAGGGGTGGGGTGGAATATCTGGGGGGGGGAGGGGGGGGGGGGGGATGGGGGGGGGAGGGGGGGGGTGGGGGGGGGGGGGGGGGGGTGGGTGAGGGGGGGGGGAGGGGGGGGGCGAGGGGGGGGGGGGGGGGTCGGGGGGGGGGGGGGGGGGGGGGGGGAGGCGGAGTGGGGGGGGGGGGCGGGCGGGGGGGGGGGGGGGGGGGGGGGGGGGAGGGGGGGGGCGGCTGGGGGGGGAGGGGGGGGGGGGCGGGGGGGGGGGGGGGAGGGGTGGGGGGGGGGGGGGGGGGGGGGGGGAAGGCGGGGGGGGGGGGGGGGGGAAGGGGGGGGGAGGGGGGGAGGGGGGGGAGGGCGGGGGGCGAGGGGGGGGGGGGGGGGGGGGGGGGGGGGGGGGGTTGGGGGGGGGGCGGCGGGGGGGGGGGGGTTGGGGGACGCGGCGGAGGGGGGGGGGGAGAAGCAGAGAGAGAGAGAGAGAGGATGAGGAGAGAGAGAGAAGAGAGGACAGAGACAGAGACAAGACAGATGAGAGAGGAAGAGCAGAGACAAAGAGACATAGAGGTGCACAGAATGGAAACTCAGGAACATATCACTACATTGTTTACGGAAATGATATGCAGATGGAAAAGCACACAGAAAAGGTAGGGAAACAGGGAGAACAGGAGACAGACAGACAGACAGTCACCAGTGAGACATAGACAGCAGAAGACAGGACACTGACACTGAAAATCACTGTTCCACAGACAGAGAGTCAGAGCGAGAGACACGGAGCAGAGTAGAGCGAGTGCGAGAGTGTGAGGAGAGACGAGGAGTGAGAAAGTGAAGAGAGAGAGAACGAGAAGAGAGAGAGATGAGAGTGAGAGGAGAGACAAGGACTAGGACAGACTGACAGACAGACAAGAGTCAGAGAGAGGACAGAGAGGACAGAGAGGACAGAGAGCACTTCGCCTGGACAACCTGATCTGGACATTCACCTGACCCACTAAAACAAGTGTTTAAAAGCCTCTCGATCTCCCTTTCTTCCTCCCTCCAGCCCCCCCCCCTCTCTCTCTCCCTCGCTCCCTCTCTCTCTCTTCTCTTCTCCTCTCTCTCTCTGCAAAGCCTTTCATCCGCCACTCAACGGACATCAGTCACCCACCAAAGTGATGCAGGTCTACGCACATCACAGTGGGTGCTAACACGCTGGGGCAGGAGAACCCAGGCAAGGTTTTTTGAAGGAAGACAGACTGGAGGAGTCCCTCATCCACCTTCTTCAACTGCTAGTATAGCAGGTGTGAAGCGGAACTACACCTGCACCTTGTTGCTATATCAGGAAGAAAGGGAGTCTGGGTTAGTCGGTGGGGGTGCTGCGGAAAATTGGGAGGTGTGGGGGTGGGGGGGGGGGGGGGTAAGGGGAAAGGAGAGGGGGGAGCCACAGGAATGCGGTGAGGGAGGGGGGTAACATAAAAAAAACCAAACCACCTCCACCATTTGTCATAGCTGGCAGGTCCATCTGTTTTTTTTTTTTTTTGAGAGGTTCATTTGAGCCTGGGGGTCAAGGCCATGTGAGCATGTGTCAATAGAGCCGGATGTAATACTGATATCCGTATGGGCAGTGTTGAACAGGACAGTGTATTAATAGTGTGGGGGCTGTATCTCTCTCTCTCTCATCTCACTTTCTCCTCTCTCTCTCTCTTCTGTCTGATGGAGAAGAGGAGAGAGAGAGAGAGTCGATGAAAGAGAGAGAGAGAGAGAGGGTGAGAGAGAGAGAAGAAGTGGAGAGGAGAGAGGAGATGAGAGAGAGATACAAACAGATGAGTGAGAGGAGAAGACAATGAGACAGAGACAGACAGACAGACATACAGACAAGAGAGAGACACTTCAGAGATGAAACAGAGTTAGAACATACAGACTATACAGTGAGAGACACGACAACTTCAGAGGAGACAGAGATAGACATACAGACAAACAGAGAGAGACAGACAACTTCAGAGAAGACTGAGATAGACATACAGACTAAGACAAGTGACAAGTCCTTCAGAGTGACAGAGATAGACATACAGAGCAAAACACGAGAGAGCAGGGACACATACTTTCAGAGAGGAATGAGATAGACATACATACAAACAGAGTAGAGCCAGACAACTTCAGAGAGAATGAGATAGACATACAGACTAACAGAGAGAGAGTGAGAGAGATGAGAGTGAAAGAGACGAGAGAGGAGAGAAGAGGAAGAGGAGAGAGAGAGGAGAGGGAGAGAGGAGAGAGAGGAGAGGGAAAGAGAGACAAAGGTAACATTACAGACAAACACAGAGAGAGATAACGACAGAGAGACAGAGATCATGACAGACAAACTGAGAGAGAGAGAGGGAAGGAGGGAGAGAGAGGAGTGAGAGAAGAGTTGAGAGGAGAGAGTGAGTGTGACAGACAGACAGACAGAGACAGACAGACAGACAGACAGGAGACAGACAAACAGTAAAAAAAGGTCTTCAAAGCTTGGGCATTCCCTACGATATCGATCAGAAGGCAATTTGCTCATTGTGATGGGCCTAATTCACAAGACATCAACAAACAAACGATTGTTTGCAGCATTGGAACCTATCACGTATTGCAAAGCATAGCTTCGATTCAACATCCACCTACTGACGGCAGCACATCCTGTTAAAAAGCCTTTATACAAATAATTTTGTGAATGTTCAGTATAGAATATGTTACGTGTGTGTGTGTGTGTGTGTGTGTGTGTGTGTGTGTGTGTGTGTGTGTTGTGTGTCGGTTGTGTGTGGGTGTGTGTGTGTGTGTGCGTGCAGTGCGTGCGTGTGTGTGGTGTGTGTGTGTTGTGTGTGTGTGTGTGTGTGCGTGTGTGTGTGTTGTGTGTGTGTGTGTTGTGGTGTCGTGCGTGTGTGTGTGTGACATTGTGTGTTTGGTGTGGTGTGTGGTGTGTGTGTGTGTGTGTGTGTGTGTGGTGTGTGTGTGTGTGAGTGAGTGATGTGTGTGCGTGCGTGGGTCGTGCGTGCGTGTGTGTGTGTTGTGTGTTGTGTGTGTGTGTGTGTGTAGTTTGTGTGTGTGTGTGTGAGTGCAGTGAACGTGAGTGTCGTGACAGAGTGCGTGCGTGTGCGTGTGTTGTGTTGTGTGTGTGTGTGTGTGTTGTGTGTGAGTGAAATGGGTGTGTGTGAGGTGTGTGTGTGTGTGTGTGTGTGTGTGTATGAGAGAGAGAGAGAGAGAGAGTTACTGAGGAGAGTGAAGAGAGTGAGAGAGTGAGAGAGAGAGAGGGAGAGAGAGGAGAGGTAGGAGAGAGGAAGAGGAGAGAGAGAGAGAAGAGGACAGAGACAGAGACAGAGACAGTAGAGGGAAAGGGAGCTTCTGTTAACGAGAATAACAGGAGACAGGACTGATTGGCTTTTTTACACACCAGTAATTGCCCCGATCATTGTCTGTAATAATATAAAATTATACATAGAAATATATAGATCATGGAAGGTATATATGATGGCAATGGCAGAGAGTGAGAGAGAGAGAGAGAGAGAGAGAGAGAGACGGTGAAAGAAAGAAAGAGAGAGAGAGAGAGAGGGTTGAGAGTGAGAAGAGGGTGGGTGGGAAGGAGAAGCAAAGACAGAGAGAGAGAGAGAGAGGAGAGTGGGTGGGACGGGTTGATGAAAGGAAAGAAAGGAAAGAGAGAGAGAGAGGGAGGGAGGGAGCAGGGAGGGAGGAAGAAGATAGACAGGAGAGTGAGAGAGTGAGAGATGAAGTGAGAGAGAGAGAGAGAGGCAAGGGGGAGAAGAAAGAAAGAAAAGAAAGAAAGAGAGAAGAGGGAGGGAAGGGAGGAGTGGTAGGGAGGAGGAAGAAAGACAGGAGAGAGCGAGAGGAGAGAGAGGGGATGGGACGGGAGAGAAAGAAGAAAGAGAAAGAAAGAAAGAAAGAATGACGAGAGAGAGAGAGAGAGAGAGAGTGAGCGAGGGTAGGGAGGGGAGGGAGAAAGAAAGAAGAAAGAAAAGAAAGAGAGAAGAGAGATGATGAAGTGGAGGAGAGAGAGATGAGAGAGAGAGGGGGGGGGAAGGAGGGGAACATGCAGAAGTGATGCCTGTGAGGCCAGACCCTGTTTCCTGTCAGTTCCAGCACGTGCTTAGATCGTAGGGCGGCCCAGGCAACAGAACGGTTTGCAGAGGCAACTCCTTAACCTTGTAAGGGACAGTTGGTTTGTACAAAGTGAAGCCGGTAAGTAATGTCCTGTTTACATGGATGCACGGCTCTATTTCTATAGAATATATTCCTGAATGTTTGGTTGCTTTAGTGTTTGGTACGGTGATGCTGTGTACATAAATACATACAAACACAGACACACACAGACAATAACCCCCAAAAAACTCACAAACTCAAACACCAAACATATAATTTATATTAATTATTTTTATATATATATTTACTATTATATATATATATATTATATATATATTTATATATATATATATTATAATATACATAGAATATCGAAATATCGGGGTGTGTCGTGGTGTGTGTGTGTGTGTGTGTGTGTGTGTGTGTGTGTGTGTGTGTGTGTGTGTGTTGTGTGTGTGTGTTGTGTGCGCGTGGTGCGTGCGTGCGTGTTGCTTGGCGTGCGTGAGTGCGTGCGTGCGTGCGTGCGTGGCGCGCGCGCGCGCGCGTGTGTGTGTGTTGTGTGTGTGTGTGTGTGTTTGTGTGTCGTTATGGGCAATGGAAATTTGAGACCTTGGCTTTCAAATATAATTTTGTCCGATTCAATTGATAACAGAAAGTTTCTTCTCCCCCCCGAGACAACATGTTGTGTTGTGCGTGCATGCGTGCGTGCTCGGTGTGCGTGCGTGCGTTGAGTGCAGTGCGTGCGAGCGTGCGTGTTGAGCGCGCGTGCGCCGCGCGAGCGCGTGGTGTGTGGTGTGTGTGTGTGTGTTGTGTTGTTGTGTGTTGTGTGTGTGTGTGTGTGTGTGTGTTGTGTGTGTGTGTGAGGAACAGAACAGAACATAACAGAATTTTATTCAGTAAGGCCAATGCCCCATTTGATGGGGTGTGAACCGTAGATAGTAGGACATAATAAGTAGAGAGAGAGAGAGAGAGAGGATGAGAGAGAGAGAGAGAGAGAGAGAGAGAGAGAGTGAGGATGTTGGACAAGAAACAATCAATGCTAGTTTCTGGAACTTTTAAAGTGTTTCACAATGTTATATTCATACTTCTCTTATCGTCTTTTCTCTATCCTTTATTTGCTCTCTATGTTCATTTCTCCACTTAAGAATTTAGTGGAAGGAAAAGTGACTTTTTTTTAATGAGATGCACAAAACATTTTTTTTCTTTATGAAATATGCATAAACATATTGAGAAATATACTGTGTCAATAAAGAAAGTCGAGACTTCCTTCGTTTCACTAAAACAGACAAATTAGGAAACAGACTAACAGAGATACGAGTATAAACATCATGGCATCAAATATCGAATTTAGAACTTTAGCAATTTACACATATTTTCATGGTATTGGCCCCCCCCGTCTAATTATGACTGCTTTCATAAAAAATTTTAGAAAACCTACAAAGCAATGATTATAGATTTGGAATCTTTCGTATCTGACGATTTCCATCCCGGATCTCACAAAATATCGGATTGGCCTTTGTTTTCATATTGCAGGTTGACTCCGGAGGGTAAGGTTTCCAATCACTTCATGGAAACGTTTAGCACTGCAGGTGTCCTCTGCTTCTCTCGGACCCTGGTTTGAGGTATGATATATTACAAAAGAAGGAAGCGTTAGGCCGGATCCGATAATTTAATCTCATACAAAAAGATCTATTAATACTTTACGCAGTTCCAACATTAGGTTCTTCAGTATTTTTCAATAAAACAGTGCTTAATTGTGTTCTAGGGGCGTCAGTGATGAGTCTCAAGAGAAAGAGGGAGAAGAGAGAGAGGGAGAGAGAGAAGGAGAGAGGAGAGGGGAGAGGAGAGATGAGGGTGAGAGAGAGAGAAATGAGAGAGGGAGAGAGGTGAAGAGAGGAGAGAGGGAGAGAGAGGAGAAGAGAATAACGAGAGAGAGAGAGAGAGAGAGAGGAGTGAGAGAGAGAGGAGTTGAGAAACAGAGAGAGAGAATTTGACAGAGAGACGAGAGATCGAGAGGTGAGAGAGAGTAGATGGGGAGGAGAGAGATGATGAGAGAGGTGTGAGACGGAGAGAGAGGAGAGTGAGAGAGAGGACCAGACAGACTCAAAAAACAGGAGAGAGACACAGAGAGAAAAAGCAGAGGTACAGAGAGAGAAGAGAGAGAGAGAGGTTGAGAGGGAGAGAGGAACGAGAGAGTGAGAGAGAGAGGGAGAGGCGTGAATGAGAGAGAGATGAGATGAGAGATCGGAAGAGAGAAGAGAGAGAGAGAGAGAGATGAGAGAGAGAGAGAGAGAGAGAGGAGACACAAACACCACACAAGCACGCACACACACACCACCACACACACACCTCACACACACACACACACACACACACTGAGACGGAGAACATACACACCCACACACAGAGACGAGAGAGAGAGAGAGTGAGAGAGAGAGATTAGCCCCACATTGCTACCCTTTATGGATTTCAGTGCACATCCAGGGCTCTATTGAGTCAAGCTCACACGGCCTTGACCTCTGGACACAAACGAATGCTTCTCAAAAAAATAAAAAAAGTTGGAGCCCTGCAAGCACGACAAAAGGTGTTAGTTTGGTTTTTCCCAAGTGTACTCCCCCCTCGCATCATTCCCTGGCTCCAGCTCCTCCCCCCCCCCCCCGGTCTCTCAATTTCCTCCCCACCCCACCGAGTACCCACGCACCTTTTCTCCCTGATATAGCAACAAGGTATTGTGTGTTTCCGCTTCCCTGCTCAGCGTGAACACGGATGAGGGACCCCAGTTAACTTCCTTCAACCTTGCTATAGTTCTCCTGCCCGCGTGTCGGCACCACTGTGATGTGCGATTAGACCTGCATTCACTTTGGTTCGGGATTTTCATTTTTGAGTGGCGGATGTAGGGATTGGCTGGTGGTTTAAAGAGAGAGAGAGAGAGAAGAGGAGAGAGAGGCTTTTAACCTGTGAGCATTTTGAGAGAGGAGAGAGAGGAGAGAGAGAGAGAGAGAGGACACTTTGATTTTTATTGTCATTACCAAACAGGTCTTTTGACAAGGGGGGGGGGGGGGGGGGGGGGGGGGGCGGAGGTAACAGAACAATAACATTTCCCTCTTCCTTTCCTGCAAACAATAGTACACATTCATTCCTAAGGTGCACCAAATCAAAGGTTTAAAAACAAATAAATTCATAACATTTACTTATGCCCTCACGCACAGGAGAAATGCAATTAAAAAAAAAAAAAATAACTCGACCACCCACTCTTTTCAAATGATGACAATGTATTTACTGATTTTCTTCCACTTGCGATGAATGATAATATTCATTCAGATATCTCTTTTAATGCTTTATTTTAAATTTCACTTTTCCTCCATCTGTCTAATTTTTCCCAATGCTTCTGCGATGAATTTCGCAACTGATTTAATTACAGTTCATCATTGATGATAACACGACTGCAACTTTTGTCTTTTCGTTTATTTAACTGGAAAAGTGAACAATTTGCCCGCACTTCATTATAAGCAGAAACAGTGGAACGAAAGTGTTCTTCGTCATCATAATGTGTCTTCATGAAGGACAAGGGATTCTGTGGATGTTTCACATTCAAACTCTTTTGTTCGCATTAAAACCTAAGTTCTCAACCTAAATCTTGCTTTAATTTATTCTGTGCCATTTTATCTGTTATGACATTGAGAAACTTTTCAGAATGAACACATTCTTAAATGAGAAAAACCAGCGATATTTTCTTTACTTTCCATTTGAGTGCCAATTCTGTTTAAAAGAACAAATAAGCCTGTCTTTAAATTCCGCAATAAATGATTGCTCATTCCCTATTCCTGGGCCATCCACACTATTCCAAAACCCTGTTCTGAAAGGACTTTCTTTACTTTATGAGCCCAGTTTTCTTTACCTTTTTCCATTTCTAAAAGCATCATATCTAGGCTTGCTGCTAAAAGGGACTGGGGTAGCTTCAAGATCTTCAACAGTACTTAATACATTTCACAAATGTACTTATGTACAAAGGGTATCTGCCCATCTTCATATATTAAAACGGTGTTGGATAAATGAATGGGTTTACTTGAAGGAAACGTTCATAGCATACGTATGTACTTTTTCCCAATCATCGAATTTTCATGTAAGCTCCAATTTCAGCTGCTTATGTAAGAAGAGGTTTTATCTGTGTATCAAACATTTTCCAAAATATACTACAGTCTGTACAATTTAGTTTTCTCAGGGATTTCAGTATTTCAATAGTACCTTTTTTTCCCTTTTTTTGAGATTCTTCCATGCGTAGCGGAAAGTTAATTTTGTTGAAAATATCATTCCAAGATATCTATATGAATTAACTACTTGAAGGTCTGCATTTCCATAAGACCTTTTTTTCCACACTGATAGGTGGCCACCCATTTAAAGACCACTATATTTGTTTATCCAAGGTTAAACTGATAAACCTTTAAGCGATCTGCTTCTTTTTCAATACATTTAATTGGCTTTGCAAACCTACAACTTTTCCCGGACAGAAGAACAACATCATCCCCATACAGTAATAAAACTAATTCAATGCTCCAGGTATTATCTGGATACCATGTCTGCCTTTGGGGGGACAATTTCCACAGCCAATTCGTTTATGAAAAAGAAAAAAATTTGTGGACTCAACAAGCATCCTTGTTTTACCCCATTTGGACAATCAAAAAAATCTGAATAATCACTCTTCACACGCACACATGCCAGCACTGAGTTGTAGCCCCCCTCTAATGGCCATGTACAATTTACTATTAACCCCACTTTTACGGTGTACATTCCACACTGTATTTCGATTTCCCGAGTCAAAGGCCTTCTTAAAATTTACAAATGAAATGTAGAGCTTCGACTTGCAGAATAGATGTTTTTGAATCAAAGAATATAGTGTTAAATATATGGTCTATGGTGCTGTAACTGGTTCTAAAACCTGCTTGTTCTTCCAATATTTTTTCTTCAGTTTCAGCCCATTCAGTTAATCTTGTATTTGTATGTGAGTGTAGATTTTACTTAAAATGCTGGTAAGTAATACTCCAGATAGTGTGTCGGGACTGTTCACGTCTCCTTTTTTATGAATTGGTACAATAATTGATTTAGCCCACTCTGATGGAAAGATGCCATTATCATAAAAGTTGGGCAAAAATTGAACAAGGAAAATCGATTACAGTTGTGTTTGCTTCTTCAACATTTCTGCTACAATTTCTATCTGGTCCTGCACTTTTTCTTAATTTTAAATGTTTAATACCAAGCAACTACTTCTTCACTGGAATTGGTGATTAAATAATGGCTCAGTTTCTTCTCTTCTACCAAAACAGTCTTTCGTCCCATACTTTTATTATCAAAACTCTGAAAAACGCCCAAAAGGGTTTCATGCCCTGTTGAACTGAGATTTCGTTATACACAAACTCTTTTTATTACAGATCTTATCACTGACCAGAACATTTTAGAATCACTGACTGTTTTTTTAGTTTCTTTAACCTACTTTCTTTAAACTCCAGTTCCTTCGTTTTCCTTAGTGTAACATACTCTTTACGTGATACAGCTTTATTTCCTCTTTTTTTTCTTTTATCCTTGGCTGTTTTGCACCTCTGAAATCTTTTTAATATCCTTTTAAACTTCCTGTTTTTTTTGTTCGCACTCATTATCAAACCAGTCATTGTTGTTCTGCTGCTCTACCAATAACTCGAACCATACAAGCTGCGGCTCCGTACAAGGCACTGAAAATTTTCTAGACTTCATTCACATTAATTTGCATTAAATGACGCGCTTTTGCATGCTGTCTGAATTTTACCACATTCAAGTTCATTTTGAATTACCCGCATATTCCTCAGCCCAGACAATTTTTTCTTCACATTGTTCTGGGGGAATACCTTTCTCTAATTTACAACAATTACTTTTTCCTTATAGCTTCAGTTGGTAAGTGCCTGAATTTAAAAGCAATACCAATGTGTAAATCAAAGTTTGACAACAAGCCATTGTGAACCAGTACGTAATCGAATCACACTACATCCGTTTGGAGACACAAAAGTATATCGCCCCCACTATCACCTCACAAAAACCATTTAAAATGCTCAAGTCGAACATGATACAGAAAACCAACAATGTTTTGCCAAATTGTTGATAACTGTGTCTTTAGAGCAACGTATGCAATTCGTCATCCCATTAACATTCTCCATACAGCTCACATAGTTTGTCATTAATTTCATTTTTTAGTTGTTTGCAACTGTTCTGGCATTCAAATCTCCCCTAACCATAAAATAAAGTGTATCCATTTCTTTTTCAAACTTTTGAAGTAAGGCATCTTCCATTATTAGAACACCATCTTTTATCAATTTATCGTTGTATATTGGGCCCCCCTTCTGGGACCACATAGCAAGCAACCAAGATACATCTTTATCAGTTTTTAAATTACTTTTATCTAGTTTACTGCAATAGCATTGTCACAATGAGCTTTGTTTCTTTAACCTTGTTTTGAAAACTCTTCCTTATTAACAGCAACACACCTCCTGACTTCCTTCCCTGAACTGAGAGTTTTTGGTGGTACAGGAAACTTCAGATAATCAGTGGGAATTATGTATAGTCAAATGACAAGTCGAGGAAGGTTTCAGTGAGAGAAACAAAATCAATGTATTAACATAATTCATGAAAAAAGCATCCTGTAACTTAATATATAAGTTCTCGACATTGTAATTAAGAAACTTCACTGAGTTGGATGGTGGACCTGTCTATTCATTTTTTGATGCGCTTGAACGCAGATTCCTGTCGTTCACCCACCGCAGGTTCCCTTTGCCTCGACCCGAACCCGTGAACCTGCTTGATTTCTTTCTACAGGGGTGTGCATGCCTGCCCGTCTGCCTGGCACGTTTCGACCGCGTGGTGTTCGTGCGTCGCTATCCCGATGCTCATCAATGAAGGATACGGAGAACCCCGGTTGCCTGGCTGGGCTCGTGTCGCCTTCCCCCGTTCACTGCGAGGGGCGTGTCACCGCTGGTACCACCGTCACGCTGTTGTTGATCCTGGATGGGCCGGGTTACCGTGACGTGAGAGGGGGATGAAAACCCGCTCACACCGCCTGCTCGTTCTGCATCGAGGTCTTTTTTGGGGACTCGATCTGCTGCTTGTTTGAAACAGGACACCCTGCTGTTCATATTTTTTGGTGCTTTGCACACGTGCCATTCCATGACTACTCGTTGATTGTGAGAGCACTGCATGCATCCTCTCTTCCCCCAACCTGTGCATATGCGGGGTTCTGGGAGCTGGGGGCTAATAACCAACGACCTTTTTTGAAGAAAGCTCTCTTCCCTTCCCTCCTAGCTTCTGCAACGATCTGGGCCTGTGCTCTTGTAAGGTCGTTTGCACTCGAACTCCTTTGTCTAGAAGTTGCTGCGAGTGTCTCTGTTCGCAATTAAGGACATTTTGTCTTTCCACCCTTTTAAATTTGACAATCATTGGTCTAGTTTGACCTTCAAGTGCGTAGCCTGTCCGGTGTGCTCGTTCAATGGCATTACTGTTTCCCGCGTTGTTACCATCTGTATTGTTTAGAACATCGACAACTGCTTTGGTACATGTATCAAACGTTTCACTGGGCTGCTTTTTGGGGAATCCCGAAAAAACGCAGATTATCTTGTCGAGAGAAAGACTCTAATCTGTCGGTGTCTGTGTTTAGTTTTCAACCTCTTTTTTTCACCTCTTTTATTATTTCAGTTAATTTATGTACGTCTTCCTTTCTGTCATGTGTCGCGACAAACAGGTGTTGTATGTCAGTTGTTACGTCAGTCACTGTCTCTTTTAATTGCCTGTGTTCAGTTTCCAGTTTTGTCACATTTTTTTGTTTATCTCTTCACATTGTACTTTTACTTGGCCTAGTCCTTTTTATTTCTCCAAGATATTTCTTATGAGGGAAGTTTGTTGTGAAGTTGTTGCTTTTTTGCCTGCATAAGTCTGTTAAAGACGTCTTCATGTTCTGTCGTCAAGTTAGTCGTCTGCCGTCCTATTTCTGCGACATTTCTTGTCGGTCAAAGTTGGGGCAGGGTTTGTCTCAAGGGCACCGCTAAATAGGAGTTGCTGAGCAGAAACACAGAATGCACGATACAAAAAGTAATAATAATGATTTGTACGTGCATGTCGGCCTGACACAAACAGTGTTGCTGCACATCAAAGCTGTGCGAAAATCAGTTTCCTTTCATATTCACATATTCCAACAACAAAAACCCCATCCATAGATATCACCTTGATTTCATTTCTCATTTAAATCTGAATCAACGCTATGATTTATACAAACATTGTGCAAATATGACGATAACATCAATCGATGTGGCTTGGGGTTTTTATGCGTCGTGCTTTTCCAGATCAAAGTCTCCACCTTTTTTCGAATGACCTTTGATCTACCGTTCCGTCTGCCATCCGAAAATGCCTATAGCGGCCCTCCACGTTAGCAGGTCCACCATTGCTGCTTTGCTGTTCTTGACTACTTATTGTACCCAAAACTATATACTATAGGAAAACGGCGATAATCTATGATTTATTCTGTCTTGACTGTAGATTGGGATCCATAAGCTAATTATTAATTTAAAAAGTCGAGAAAAAGAAAGCCCACACGTGGAACACTCGGGTTTTGCTGATTAAGTGACGTAATTTTCTGTAGACAATAAAGGGAACAAAAATGATGTCATACATAAGAAGCCGGATTTTAGAACTGCAGACAAAGCCACAGTACGCAACAAAAAAATTTAAAAGGTCCCTCTTGCACAAGGTGCAGCCAGTCAGCAGGGTCACGAGACGGTGCAGTCTCTGCAACGGCGGAAGGGGATGAGGGACAATCTTTTCCATCGGCCAGGGCGGGCGGTCTACCACGGTAACCGACGCCAATCCAAACACCTTCGGTGAAAAACAAACGTCTCTGACCCGTTTCGATTTCAAAGAGGATGTGTTAATTTGTTCTTTGAACTGCTGGTCGTGTCGCTGTTTGGAACCGTGTCTGTAAACTGAGACTCTGTAGTACCACTTTTGAGCCGAAGCAACATCGGACAACGGCTGCAAATGAGATGGGGAATATAGCTGTTGTCAGGACATATCCCGCCTTGTCCCTTGACACATGAAAGACCAGTTCTGCCTCCCCTGAAGTCCAAGTCCCAAATTTTTCTTTTCAGTCTTCATCGTTCCAGTACCATGAGGGCACCCCACCATCACACTCCCAAATTTGGGCCCCGGAAGAACCTGACGTTGTAAATTAGTATTGAAGACGGGAGCACCAAAACGAAGCTGTTGACACGCCGCCATCTTTCTGAGGAGAGCATTTTGGGGAAAAGAGAGAGGAGAGTGAGAGGGAAGAGAGGGGGAGAGAAGGGAGGGGAGAGGAGAGAGAGAGGGGAGAAAAGAGAGAGAGAGAGGTTGATGAATGAGAGAGAGAGGGGAGAGAGAGAAAAGAGGCTTTTAACCTTGTGAGCTTTGAGAGAGGGGAGAGAGGGGAGAGAGAAGAGAGAGAGAGAGAGAGAGAGGCTTTTAACCTTGTGAGCATTTTTTAGAGAGAGAGAGAGAGAGAGAGAGAGAGAGGGGAGAGAGAGAAGAAGAAAGAGAGGGGAGAGAGAGGGTTTTAACCTTTGTGAGCATTTTGAGAGAGGAGAGAGAGAGAAGGGGGAGGAAGAGAGAGAGAGAGACAGACGACAGAGAGAGCGAGAGACAGAGAGGAGGGGAGAGAGAGAGGAGTGAAGAGAGAGAGAGAGAGAGAGAGAGGCTTTTAACCTTGTGGCATTTGAGAGAGAAGGAGAAAAGAAGAGAGAGGGGGAAGGGAGAGAGAGGAAAGAGAGAGAGGAGAAAAAGAGAGAGAAAGAGAGGAGGGCTTTTAACCTGGGGAGCTTTTGAGAGAGGGAGGGGGAGGAGAGAGGGGAGAGAGAGAGAGAGAGAGGGAGAGAAAAGGAGAGAGAAAAGGGGAGAGACTTTTAAACCC
>CM031612.1:74672064-74674564 GCA_018398815.1 Conus ventricosus | reverse complement strand
ACCAACGTAATCATGTACATATTGGTAACATATACACCTGTTATTAAAGCAGCATGTCAACACTGAACATCTAACTACTAATGACTACAGCACATCCTGGGCAGAGCCTTTATACAAATACGTTGACACGTTCCGTATTGACGCAATGTGTGTGTGGTGTGTGTGTGTGTGTGTGTGAGAGAGAGAGAGAGAGAGAAAGAGAGAAGAGAGAGAGAGAGAGAGACAGAGTACAATCTGCCCTTTAATGATAGAGCCAGGAGGAGCAAATTGGAATGGTACCACGGAGGGCAACAGAACATGAGACAATTAAAACCAAAAAGCACGTTTAATCTGAGAAGAACAAAGATTGAATTGAAAAAAAAAGATACAAGAATCCACTATTTAACAAGTTATCTCAAGAATACCGTTAAAATGTCACAAAGATTGAAATGAAAGCATTTGAATCATATTTCCATGGGATTTTAAGTTTAATTAAATTTCATTGCAGAGTAGAACTAAAATAGTTTGAAGATTATATATTGCTAATATCAAGAACCACAGTTAAAGTCAATTGCTTGTTTTTGTCGTTATTTGGACCATTTGTTGTGAGACTAGAAACCTTGAAAAAGGATAGACGAATAAACTTAAAACACAAAACTATTATACAAATACGAGTGAACAAGTTAAACCTTCAACATAAAATAGTGATTTTTTTAATGAACCACATGTGAACGAGTGACAAAGAAGAGGTACTTTGCTCTGAGGCAATCACTCAATTCCATACACACTCACATCTCTCATGGCAATCACACAATTCGCATACCCCGTCACTTCCCCAATTCAGAAATTAACGACAGCAAAACGAAACGACAATGGAAAATCAAAACTTAAATGGCACACAATTAATATACAGATAAAAGCAAGAAATGAAATAACAGCACCATCATTCACAGACGGACAGACAGACAGACAGACAGACAGACAGTCACACCACACACACACACACACACACACACACACACCACACACACACACACACACACACACACACACACACACAAACACACACACAAACACGTGCGCGCACACAAAAAACATACACACAACACACACAAACACATACACACACACACAAAGACGCGCGCACGCACGCGCGCGTGCGCGCACACACACACCACACACCACACACACACACACACACACACCACACACACACACACACACACACAGAGAACACACACACACACACACACACACACACACACACACACACACACACACCACACGCACGCACGCACGCACGCACGCACGCACGCACGCACGCACGCACGCACGCACGCAGCACACACACACACACACACACACACACACACACACGACACCACACCGAAGTAGAAACTGCTACAGTTCCGGTTGCATGAAATAAGATAACAACAGTAAGAGCAATAACGGCAACATTTAATCAGCTACAGCGACAGTAAACAATGAGCAAAGTAACAATGACAACAATGGGGCAAGCACGAAACAACAATAAGGACACTAACAATAATGACAACAGCACTTGAAACAACATCGATAATTTCATCCGCGCAATCACATCCATGCAGCATCGATAATTACATACATGCAATCACATCTACACAATAGTTGTTGGTGGCCAAGGAAACATAACTCTTGTCTTCTCTCCAACAACAACAGTGCCAGCATCAGAACCTCTACCCACAATACTACTTTGGCACCGGTACCTGTCAAAGTGTAATCTGGGTAACCATAGCAACACCAGTGATGCCCATGACGAAATAACAACTGTTACCACAGTAACAGTTTAAAGGAACGCCAACAAAGCTTCCGAGAACAAATGAAAAAAGCAAGAAAAGTGACAAGGAACAGAAATCAGTATCAATAATAAACGTAGGATTATAACAAGAACTGTAGCAACAGTCATAACAATAGTAGAAGAAAAAAAAACAAACAAACAAAAGCAAAAACAGTAAGTCGGCAGCAACAAATATGACAAACTCTGATAACATGTGTATTCGGAACAGGAGCAATGCAAATGATTAAAAAAAACAAACAAACCCAGTAAAAAACGAGGCGAATAACAAGCATCAACAACAATTAAAAGTAACAAACAATGGAAACATCGACAAAAAGTGACAAATAATAATAACAGCCGTTACAACACAAAATCAAATCTTCACAAACTGCAACAACAACAACAACAAAACAACAAACAACAACAACAACAACAACAACAACAACAACAACAACAGTACAAGACGATAACAGCAGCAAAACAAAAAGCAATTAAATGCGAAAAAATAACAACAATAGCGACAACAACAACAACAAAAAGAACCTAAAGACGGAACACAACAAAAATTACGTAAGTGAGAATAACAACAAGTAACATCGCTACAACAACAACAAACAATAACAAGAACAAAAGAAGCAACCATATCAGCATTAACAACAAGAAGATATCTAACAAAATACCACCAAAAACAGTAACAAAAGAATG
>CM031612.1:74646279-74666279 GCA_018398815.1 Conus ventricosus | reverse complement strand
ATAGAGTGTTGGAAATTAATATGAGTATAAAATCCTTCACCAACAGCGTACGGGATCGTGATAGCCTGTCTTTAAAATAGAATCATCAGTAGTACCGCTCGCCCAGCGGCCTTTCATCCGCTGATTCAGTCTCATCAGTATGTATAATCAAAGAACGTGTTAACTGTTGGTTCGTTGATGGGTACTTTGGGGGTGGGGGGAGGAACGGGTTCTAACGCAGAGAGAGAGGGGGGGAGGGGAGAGAGAGAGAGAGAGAGAGGGAGACAGACAGACAGACAGACAGACAGAGAGACAGAGATAGAGAGAGAGAAAGTTAATATCCCAGAATGAAGTGGTTTCTTCCCTCCACCCCCCCCCCCCCTCCCCCTCCCCCCCCCCCCCCCCCCCCCCCCGATCCTAGTCTTACTGTATGTCCTTTTCCTGCACACATTATTGTAATACATGTCATATATATTGAGAACATCAGCATGAAAACACTGCAAACAAAGTTTATGATAGGTTCAGATGAAGAAGATAGAGAAGTGCTGAGCACTATAGCACTACCTTGTTGCTGTTCAAATTTTGACATTAACTGTAAAGCTGTATATGATTGGAAATTGGAAATAGATTTATTTAAACCAAGTGCTGAGCACACAGGAGAAATAATATGTTTATAACAAGCAGAAGCTCAGGAGAGAGACGGGGGGGGGGGGGGGGGAGACAGGCAGACAGACAGACAGACAGACATCGATTACGCATGCAGTGCTATCAGCATTCAAGGTGAGCTGACAAAGAATTGATTAATGCGTCATGGTCGATTCGAATCAGCATTATGCAAGTGGAGCGTTATCTGAGCCAGTATGTAAATGGACGACTTCCGGAAACCCTCAGGGGAGGGAACCAACAAACCGCTGTTTTTGATCTTCGCCATTTGATCAAAACCATAAATGGACAGCAAAGTCCTGCGTGCACAAGTGCGTGTGACCGTGACTGTGAACGAAGTCCAATAATCGTTTTCTTTTTTCGCTTTGCTCGAGAAAAATTTTAAAACAGCTCGCTTGTCCACCCATTCACAACTTACTCCGTAGTTACCAACTGCATGCCAATCTGATAGGGTTTAACGAGGGCTGTTCATTTAGTTCATGTGAGTGTGAAGTTACCAACTGCATGCCAATCTGATAGGGTTTAACGAGGGCTGTTCATTTAGTTCATGTGAGTGTGAAGTTACCAACTGCATGCCAATCTGATAGGGTTTAACGAGGGCTGTTCATTTAGTTCATGTGAGTGTGAAGTTACCAACTGCATGCCAATCTGATAGGGTTTAACGAGGGCTGTTCATTTAGTTCATGTGAGTGTGAAGTTACCAACTGCATGCCAATCTGATAGGGTTTAACGAGGCTGTTCATTTAGTTCATGTGAGTGTGAAGTTACCAACTGCATGCCAATCTGATAGGGTTTAACGAGGGCTGTTCATTTAGTTCATGTGAGTGTGAAGTTACCAACTGCATGCCAATCTGATAGGGTTTAACGAGGGCTGTTCATTTAGTTCATGTGAGTGTGAAGTTACCAACTGCATGCCAATCTGATAGGGTTTAACGAGGGCTGTTCATTTAGTTCATGTGAGTGTGAAGTTACCAACTGCATGCCAATCTGATAGGGTTTAACGAGGGCTGTTCATTTAGTTCATGTGAGTGTGAAGTTACCAACTGTATGCCAATCTGATAGGGTTTAACGAGGGCTGTTCATTTAGTTCATGTGAGTGTGAAGTTACCAACTGCATGCCAATCTGATAGGGTTTAACGAGGGCTGTTCATTTAGTTCATGTGAGTGTGAAGTTACCAACTGCATGCCAATCTGATAGGGTTTAACGAGGGCTGTTCATTTAGTTCATGTGAGTGTGAAGTTACCAACTGCATGCCAATCTGATAGGGTTTAACGAGGGCTGTTCATTTAGTTCATGTGAGTGTGAAGTTACCAACTGCATGCCAATCTGATAGGGTTTAACGAGGGCTGTTCATTTAGTTCATGTGAGTGTGAAGTTACCAACTGCATGCCAATC
The DNA here is from genome assembly GCA_018398815.1 of Conus ventricosus. Lineage (NCBI taxonomy): Eukaryota > Metazoa > Mollusca > Gastropoda > Neogastropoda > Conidae > Conus > Conus ventricosus. Next base: position 74,664,241 of record CM031612.1, on the reverse strand, counting down.
TGATAGGGTTTAACGAGGGCTGTTCATTTAGTTCACGTGAGTGTGAAGTTACCAACTGCATGCCAATCTGATAGGGTTTAACGAGGGCTGTTCATTTAGTTCATGTGAGTGTGAAGTTACCAACTGCATGCCAATCTGATAGGGTTTAACGAGGGCTGTTCATTTAGTTCATGTGAGTGTGAAGTTACCAACTGCATGCCAATCTGATAGGGTTTAACGAGGGCTGTTCATTTAGTTCATGTGAGTGTGAAGTTACCAACTGCATGCCAATCTGATAGGGTTTAACGAGGGCTGTTCATTTAGTTCATGTGAGTGTGAAGTTACCAACTGCATGCCAATCTGATAGGGTTTAACGAGGGCTGTTCATTTAGTTCATGTGAGTGTGAAGTTACCAACTGCATGCCAATCTGATAGGGTTTAACGAGGGCTGTTCATTTAGTTCATGTGAGTGTGAAGTTACCAACTGCATGCCAATCTGATAGGGTTTAACGAGGGCTGTTCATTTAGTTCATGTGAGTGTGAAGTTACCAACTGCATGCCAATCTGATAGGGTTTAACGAGGGCTGTTCATTTAGTTCATGTGAGTGTGAAGTTACCAACTGCATGCCAATCTGATAGGGTTTAACGAGGGCTGTTCATTTAGTTCATGTGAGTGTGAAGTTACCAACTGCATGCCAATCTGATAGGGTTTAACGAGGGCTGTTCATTTAGTTCATGTGAGTGTGAAGTTACCAACTGCATGCCAATCTGATAGGGGTGAACGAGGGCTGTTCATTTAGTTCATGTGAGTGTGAAGTTACCAACTGCATGCCAATCCGATAGGGTTTAACGAGGGCTGTTCATTTAGTTCGTTGTGAGTGTGAAGTTACCAACTGCATGCCAATCTGATAGGGTTTAACGAGGGCTGTTCATTTAGTTCGTGTGAGTGTGAAGTTACCAACTGCATGCCAATCTGATAGGGTTTAACGAGGGCTGTTCATTTAGTTCATGTGAGTGTGAAGTTACCAACTGCATGCCAATCTGATAGGGTTTAACGAGGGCTGTTCATTTAGTTCATGTGAGTGTGAAGTTACCAACTGCATGCCAATCTGATAGGGTTTAACGAGGGCTGTTCATTTAGTTCATGTGAGTGTGAAGTTACCAACTGCATGCCAATCTGATAGGGTTTAACGAGGGCTGTTCATTTAGTTCATGTGAGTGTGAAGTTACCAACTGCATGCCAATCTGATAGGGTTTAACGAGGGCTGTTCATTTAGTTCGTGTGAGTGTGAAGTTACCAACTGCATGCCAATCTGATAGGGTTTAACGAGGGCTGTTCATTTAGTTCATGTGAGTGTGAAGTTACCAACTGCATGCCAATCTGATAGGGTTTAACGAGGGCTGTTCATTTAGTTCATGTGAGTGTGAAGTTACCAACTGCTGCCAATCTGATAGGGTTTAACGAGGGCTGTTCATTTAGTTCATGTGAGTGTGAAGTTACCAACTGCATGCCAATCTGATAGGGTTTAACGAGGGCTGTTCATTTAGTTCATGTGAGTGTGAAGTTACCAACTGCATGCCAATCTGATAGGGTTTAACGAGGGCTGTTCATTTAGTTCGTGTGAGTGTGAAGTTACCAACTGCATGCCAATCTGATAGGGTTTAACGAGGGCTGTTCATTTAGTTCATGTGAGTGTGAAGTTACCAACTGCATGCCAATCTGATAGGGTTTAACGAGGGCTGTTCATTTAGTTCATGTGAGTGTGAAGTTACCAACTGCATGCCAATCTGATAGGGTTTAACGAGGGCTGTTCATTTAGTTCGTGTGAGTGTGAAGTTACCAACTGCATGCCAATCTGATAGGGTTTAACGAGGGCTGTTCATTTAGTTCATGTGAGTGTGAAGTTACCAACTGCATGCCAATCTGATAGGGTTTAACGAGGGCTGTTCATTTAGTTCATGTGAGTGTGAAGTTACCAACTGCATGCCAATCTGATAGGGTTTAACGAGGGCTGTTCATTTAGTTCATGTGAGTGTGAAGTTACCAACTGCATGCCAATCTGATAGGGTTTAACGAGGGCTGTTCATTTAGTTCATGTGAGTGTGAAGTTACCAACTGCATGCCAATCTGATAGGGTTTAACGAGGGCTGTTCATTTAGTTCATGTGAGTGTGAAGTTACCAACTGCATGCCAATCTGATAGGGTTTAACGAGGGCTGTTCATTTAGTTCATGTGGGTGTGAAGTTACCAACTGCATGCCAATCTGATAGGGTTTAACGAGGGCTGTTCATTTAGTTCATGTGAGTGTGAAGTTACCAACTGCATGCCAATCTGATAGGGTTTAACGAGGGCTGTTCATTTAGTTCGTGTGAGTGTGAAGTTACCAACTGCATGCCAATCTGATAGGGTTTAACGAGGGCTGTTCATTTAGTTCATGTGAGTGTGAAGTTACCAACTGCATGCCAATCTGATAGGGTTTAACGAGGGCTGTTCATTTAGTTCATGTGAGTGTGAAGTTACCAACTGCATGCCAATCTGATAGGGTTTAACGAGGGCTGTTCATTTAGTTCATGTGAGTGTGAAGTTACCAACTGCATGCCAATCTGATAGGGTTTAACGAGGGCTGTTCATTTAGTTCGTGTGAGTGTGAAGTTACCAACTGCATGCCAATCTGATAGGATTTAACGAGGGCTGTTCATTTAGTTCATGTGAGTGTGAAGTTACCAACTGCATGCCAATCTGATAGGGTTTAACGAGGGCTGTTCATTTAGTTCATGTGAGTGTGAAGTTACCAACTGCATGCCAATCTGATAGGGTTTAACGAGGGCTGTTCATTTAGTTCATGTGAGTGTGAAGTTACCAACTGCATGCCAATCTGATAGGGTTTAACGAGGCTGTTCATTTAGTTCATGTGAGTGTGAAGTTACCAGCTGCATGCCAATCTGATTGGGTTTAACGAGGGCTGTTCATTTAGTTCATGTGAGTGTGAAGTTACCAACTGCATGCCAATCTGATAGGGTTTAACGAGGGCTGTTCATTTAGTTCATGTGAGTGTGACTGTGAGTCCCATGAGTATGTTTTACCTTTGACCAGTCGTGAAATACTTTAAAACAGCTTGCTTGTCCCCCTTTCACAATTCGTTCCCTTCGTTATCCCGTGCATGCGAATCTAATCCGGAATTTTACGAGGGTTGTACACTTTTTAAAAGACGATCTAACAGTCCTTTTCAGGTAAACCATTTCCATTCCCTTTCAATTCTCTCCTCGGTTTCCCATAGCTGCAGCGGTCTTCAATCTTCAATCACCAGTGTTGGCTCCCGTAACGGACATTTACTGACATGGCGTGCACAATGTTGGGGGGTGGAAGGTCGGAGGGGTGTGTGTGTGTCTGTTTGGCTAGTTTTTACATCTCTACCCAGGTCAGTCCGCCTGCTCTAGCACTCCCTGGACAATGATCAGCGTTCTGACAAATCCCGGATTTCATCAATCCGACTTTGGTAAAACCTTAAACATCTGGCATTAAAAGGATAATTTGTCAGCTCTCTCTTTAAGGATGCCCAGGTCTAGCATTAAAAGGATAATTTGTCAGCTCTCTCTTTAAGGATGCCCAGGTCTAGCATTAAAAGGATAATTTGTCAGCTCTCTCTTTAAGGATGCCTAGGTCTAGCATTAAAAGGATAATTTGTTGTCAGCTTTCTCTTAAGGATGCCCAGGTCTAGCATTAAAAGGATAATTTGTCAGCTCTCTCTTTAAGGATGCCCAGGTCTTGCATTAAAAGGATAATTTTTCAGCTCTCTCTTTAAGGATGCCCAGGTCTAGCATTAAAAGGATAATTTGTCAGCTCTCTCTTTAAGGATGCCCAGGTCTAGCATTAAAAGGATAATTTCTCAGCTCTCTCTTTAAGGATGCACAGGTCTAGCATTAAAGGATAATTAATTTTGTCAGCTTTCTCTTTAAGGATGCCCAGGTGAGTACCTCTGCCAATGTGCTGGCAGATAGTCCCAGACTAGAGTTCCTCTTGAAAAAAACTACATTGAGATATGTTGGTTCTATGCCTGGAGCGTGTTCTGGATCGGCTGAGGATTAGATAGAGATCAGGAGGGATGTCTTTGCCGAGATTCAAAGCATATGAAGATCAAAATGGACAGGACAGGAATGTTCTGAATTCACAGATTCTGAGATGTCTTGAATGCATGTAAATGTCTGCCCTGCTGAAACGTTCTCTGGAGATATTGACAAACCCGGAGGTTACAGTGAGTCGGATGGAGATATTGACAAACCCGGAGGTTACAGTGAGTCGGATGGAGATATTGACAAACCCGAGGATTACAGTGAGTCGGATGGAGATATTGACAAACCGAGGTTGCAGTGAGTCGATGGAGATATTGACAAACCCGGAGGTCACAAACAGTCGGATGAAGTTACAGTGAGTCGGATGGAGATATTGACAAACCCGGAGGTTACAAAGAGTCGGATGAAGTTACAGTGAGTCGGATGGAAGATATTGACAAACTCGGAGGTTACAGTGAGTCGGATGGAGATATTGACAAACCCGGAGGTTACAGTGAGTCGGATGGAGATATTGACAAACCCGGAGGTTACAAAGAGTCGGATGGAGATATTGACAAACCCGGAGGTTACAGTGAGTCGGATGGAGATATTGACAAACCCGGAGGTTACAGTGAGTCGGATGGAGATATTGACAAACCCGGAGGTTACAGTGAGTCGGATGGAGACTTGCAAGGGCAGGGACCCGAAACCTGGATGAAACTAGAGTGGCCCTGGCTTGGTGGGCAATGGCGCTTGCTTGAACGTGGATCTTGAAGAAGTCAACAGCTGGCACTGATGACGCACTAAGTTTCTCCGTTTCAGTTTCAGTTTTCATCAAGGAGGTGCCACTTTGCGCGGACTAGTCCATATACGCTACACCACATCTGCTAAGTTTTTAGACCACACTACGCATGATGGATAAATAAATTAATGACTAAGATGAGAGACTTTAAGAAGAGGGTCTCGTGACTATGACTTAGCAGATGTCTGATCTACGCATTAGACGCTGGTCACACTTTGAGTACCTACCTGACATTAGCTGTTCCATTATCATTATTGTATGTGTGTGTGGTGAGTGTACACGTGTGTTTGTGTATATGTGGTGCATGAGTGTGTGTGCACAGCCCCATGTGTGTGTTTCTCATTCCCGGTAAAACAGTGTCAACTTAAACAGGGTCTATGTTGAAGCTTGGGACATCTTTTTTTGTAGATATCTCTTTGTTCTGTGTGCTCTGTGCTGTCATGTCTGCTGTGTGTTCTGTGTGCTCTGTGCTGTCATGTCTGCTGTGTGTTCTGTGTGCTCTGTGCTGTCATGTCTGCTGTTTGTTCTGTGTGCTCTGTGCTGTCATTTCTGCTGTTTGTTCTGTGTGCTCTGTGCTGTCATATCTGCTGTTTGTTCTGTGTGCTCTGTGCTGTCATTTCTGCTGTTTGTTCTGTGTGCTCTGTGCTGTCATTTCTGCTGTCTGTTCTGTGTGCTCTGTGCTGTCATTTCTGCTGTCTGTTCTGTGTGCTCTGTGCTGTCATTTCTGCTGTTTGTTCTGTGTGCTCTGTGCTGTCATGTCTGCTGTTTGTTCTGTGTGCTCTGTGCTGTCATTTCTGCTGTCTGTTCTGTGTGCTCTGTGCTGTCATTTCTGCTGTTTGTTCTGTGTGCTCTGTGCTGTCATTTCTGCTGTTTGTTCTGTGTGCTCTGTGTTGACATTTCTGCTGTTTGTTCTGTGTGCTCTGTGCTGTCATTTCTGCTGTGTGTTCTGTGTGCTCTGTGCTGTCATTTCTGCTGTTTGTTCTGTGTGCTCTGTGCTGTCATTTCTGCTGTGTGTTCTGTGTGCTCTGTGCTGTCATTTCTGCTGTCTGTTCTGTGTGCTCTGTGTTGTCATTTCTGCTGTCTGTTCTGTGTGCTCTGTGCTGTCATTTCTGCTGTTTGTTCTGTGTGCTCTGTGCTGTCATATCTGCTGTGTGTTCTGTGTGCTCTGTGCTGTCATTTCTGCTCTGTGTTCTGTGTGCTCTGTGCTGTCATGTCTGCTGTTTGTTCTGTGTGCTCTGTGCTGTCATGTCTGCTGTTTGTTCTGTGTGTGCTCTGTGCTGTCATGTCTGCTGTTTGTTCTGTGTGCTCTGTGCTGTCATATTTGCCAGGTGATTTGGTGTCGTAAGCAGCATGAGTTTGAAGTTACGGGCCTATCATTATTTCATCACGGGTGCAAGAGTTACCCTACTTGTTTTGTTATTTACCGTTTGTTGTTCCCTGCCTCGTTTCAGATTTGCTTTCATACCAGTCAAACTTAGGTTCACTGTATTTGTTACTCTTCATCCATGTGTTTGTTTGACTTTATTCAAGCCGAAAAGGTTGTGCCTTTCTTGAATATGGAATTGTCCTGTTGTTTAAGCTTTAAAAGAGACAAATGATTCAATTGATTAAAGGGAATGTTGTGGGGAAAAGGATTTGTTTTCGTAAACCAGATATAGAATCGTGCATGAATTTCAAACAGATGGTGTCATTAAACTGATTTGAGTTCTTGGTGTCTACTGTTTGTTTCCATGTAAGCTAATAGGAGGATGCCTACCCTTGCAACTTTAAAACATAATGAAGAGAATATATTTAATTGACGAAGGTGAAAACTCACTCCGAGGCACTATACATATATCTGTCCAAAAATGGCCTGCTATAATGATCTTTTCAATCAAATTCGCTTGTCTGGAATACTCATACGCTCCATATGAAAAGGGTATTATAATCTAAACCATAACAGTTTGAACTTGGATCTCCACAGAATGCATAGCAACGGGGTCAAAACAGAGGATGACTAACAGAGACGATGAATGCATTTTTTCTGCCTTAATGCGTCTTGCTTGTACGTGTCGTGTTTTAATTAAACCAGCATATAGTGGTGGCCAGTGGGTGGTTGAGGGAGCGGATTAGTAGTCAATCTTCTTGGCTGTTGCGTCAGTTATGTAGCTGTGTTTTCGTCTTCGTTTTTCCTGCTGCTTTGCTGTTGAGAGAACATTTGGATCGTGGACTATTGAAAACGTCTTTAAAGTAGTACTGCGGCGAATAGAATACTTTCTTGAACTGGGAAAAATGGAGAAAAAAAATGTGGCAAAAATGTCAACAACAAAAATTTAGCTGAATGAAATTTTATTTACTATTCACATATTAAGAGAGAGAGAGAGAGAGAGAGAGAGAGAGAGAGAGAGAGAGAGAGAGAGAGAGAGAGAGAGAGAGAGAGAGAGAGAGAGAACTCGGAACTCGGAACTCGGAAAATTGTAATTGCAAAGGCCACCGACCTATCTGCAATGAGGTCAAGAAACAAAAATGAAATCACACACATTGACGCTGTAACATTTCTACTGATCACGCTCATTTACAAAACTTGCTCACAGCAACTGTATAATCGTAAATTGTGTACACCGAAAGATACATACAAAAATCACACCCGTATGTAGCACTCATCCAGACTCGCACAGCTCGCACATACAATTTCGCTCACACTTACAATTGCGCGAGCGCAAACCACACACACACACACACACACACACACACACACACACACACACACACACACACACACACACACACAAGAGAGAGAGAGAGAGAGAGAGAGAGAGAGAGAGAGAGAGAGAGAGAGAGAGAGAGAGAGAGAGAGAGAGAGAGAGAGAGAATCGATCTTTACCACACGGTACGATCTAGTGCGGAATCAGATACATCCCGTATCCAGAAAACGAATGAGTGTTCAGCCTCCATGGATATCAGCACTTCGCACCGCGCTCTTCCAGCTGATTTCTGTTTTAATCTTCACCATGGAAGATCTGTTTTCATCCGCATCTAATGGGGTTGTTTGTCTGTCAGGACAATTACGCAAAAACCCACTGCATTGACTGGAACAAAACTAGCTGGAAAGCTGGAATAAAGCCCTCCCCCACCCCCACCCCACCCCACCCCCGCCCCAAAAACGGACCTGTAAAAATCTGGCGCGGATCCGAATGAGAGTGCAAGATAGGGAATTTTCGATGTTTTCGTTAATTGTTTTAACAGAATGCAACGCATAGATGTTAATAGATAGGGAATTTTCGAGCGTTAGGGAATTTCCGAGCGCATAGATACGATCAATAGATAGGGGAATTTTCGATGTTTTCGTTAATTGTTTTAACAAAAAGTAGCGCATAGATATCTATAGATAGGGAATTTTCGATGTTTTCGTTAATTGTTTTAACAGAAAGTAGCGCATAGATGTCAATCGATAGGGAATTTTCGATGTTTTCGTTAATTGTTTTAACAGAAAGTAACGCAAAGATGTCAATAGATAGGGAATTTTCGATGTTTTCGTTACTTGTTTTAACAGAAAGTAACGCATAGATGTCAATAGATAGGGAATTTTCGATGTTTTCGTTAATTGTTTCTAACAGAAAGTAGCGCATAGATGTCAATAGATAGGGAATTTTCGATGTATTCGTTAATTTTTTAACAGAAAGTAGCGCATAGATGTCAGTACTTTATTCTCTGAAAATTGAACAAACGTGTCATATGTTCCTTATCTGAGTTCGTGGGGCTTTAGATGAAACAGTGCCCTCGGAAACAAATCAGAAAAATGCAGGAAAAGTTAGAAAGTGTGACCAGCGTCCTTCACTATCGGCAGATAGGCTGAGCCAGCACATGAAGGTATTGCGTGAGTCGTTTCCGTAATCTGAAGCGGGGTGCTTTTGTCACTGGCAGACTTCAGAAACAGGGTTCAAAGGACAGCTGTTAGGAAAAGAAGGAAGCATGACCCCAAAAGGCGGAAAGGGGAGGAGGAACAAAGAACCTCAAAGGACTGTAGGGAGGAAATCAAGGGTTGGGCATGGCCCCGAAGGGAGCGGGGAGGGAAAGAATTAGGGGGAGGGGGTGGGCAGGCGAAGCTATAGATCCCAAGGACATTGGGAGGGAAAGGGACGTAAGCATAGTCCCCAAGAAGAATTAGGAAGGAAATGGACATGGCATGCCTCCAACAGTACCTCGGGCGGCGGGGGGCGGGGGGGGGGGGTTGAAGAAAAGGTAGGAAAGACTACACCAAAGAAGAGTCATAGGAGGAAAGGTGGGGGGAGGGATATGACACTAAGGGGGGGGGGGGGAGGAAGGAGGAAGGACCCCTCATAGTGAGTGGGGATGAAAAGGAATGGAGATATGATCCTTAAAGAAGATTTGAAGGGGAAAGGAATGGAGACATGATCCTTAAAGAAGATTTGAAGGGGAAGGGAATGGATACATGATCCTTAAAGAAGATTTGAAGGGAAGGGAATGGATACATGATCCTTAAAGAAGATTTGAAGGGGAAAGGGATGGAGACATGATCCTTAAAGAAGATTTGAAGGGAAAGGGATGGAGACATGATCCTTAAAGAAGATGTGAAGGAGAAAGGAATGGAGACATGATCCTTAAAGAAGATTGTAAGGGGAAAGGAATGGAGACATGATCCTTAAAGAAGATTGGAAGGGGAAAGGAATGGAGACATGATTCTTAAATACGATTGGAAGGGGAAAGGAATGGAGACATGATCCTTACAGAAGATGTGAAGGGGAAAGGAATGGAGACATGATCCTTAAAGAAGATTGGAAGGGGAAAGGCTGGGTGCATGACCTCAAAACAGGGCTGGGCGGTTGAGTAAGACAGACTTGACCCTTAAAGGAAACAGGATAAGCAAAGAAGGTAAACTGGTATGCAGATCAAGGACTACAATCATGAGGCCACTTTCGCTGCTGTTCATGTGTGCTGTCTTATTTTTTAAGTATTCTTAATCCCGATGAAGTATTTCTCATTATCACTTATTAGGCGTATCTCATTATCACATTGGTCCCTCTGTCTACTTCACTCACCACTTTGGCTTCACAAGGGGAGTATTGTGCATGTTTATGTCTGTACTTTTTTTTGTTTGTCGCTGAGGAAGGCATTTTGCCGAAAATTTCTTGTCCTGTTTTGTGTCGTGCATTAAATCGTCGTTACTTCACACTTTGTTTTGTGTGCTCTTCTGCTTTTTTGTCGTGTTTCAGTAACGCCGCAGTTTGTTTCATTTGTCATTATCACTTATTAGGCGTATCTCATTATCACTTATTAGGCGTATCTCATTATCACTAATTAGGCTCCTTCCCGCCTGGGAACCTGAGAAGTGAGATGGAAGCGTAGGGCGGATAAGCTAATAGCCAAATTGACGTCATCATGACTGGGCGATCAATAGGGGTGGTAGCCAACGATCCGACTGCACAAATAATGGTGACCACAGTGAGTGGCGTGTGTGTGTGTGGTGTGTGTGTGTGTGTGTGTGTGTGTGTGTGTGTGTGTGTGTGTGTGTGCGTGCGTGTGTGTGTGTGTGTGTGTGTGTGTGTGTGTGTGTGTGTGTGTGTGTGTGTGTGTGTGTGTGTGTGTGTGTGTGAGTGCGTGTGCGCGGTGTGTGTGTGTGTGTGTGTGTGTGTGTGTGTGTGTGTGTGTGTGTGTGTGTGTGTGTGTGCGTGCGTGCGCGCGGTGTGTGTGTGTGTGTGTGTGTGTGTGTGTGTGTGTGTGTGTTTTGTGTGTGTGTGTGTGTGTGTGGTTGCGTATGTACGTGCCTGCATAACTCTGTGTGTGTGTGTAAGCTCTCTCTCTCTCTAACTCTCTCTCTCTCTTTCTTTCTCTCTCCCTCTCTATCTCTCTTCAGAACTCAGAAAGCTTTAATGTACATCGGCCTTGGCCACAATACAAGGTACAAAGGGAAAGGAGGGGGGAGGGGGGGGGGAGTGGGTAGGAACGGGGACGAGTTAGCATATATGTGTTGCAAACAGCACAAAAAAGCATTGCAATAATAATTACCCAAAACTTCGTGTAAAAAGATTATACATTATTCAGATACGTTTAGAGTACACGAAATTACAATACAAATGAAGTCAGTCATTTCAAGGAAAACCAAGGTAGTGGTAATTGTAATTAACCATCGCGATTCCCTGTCTGTCTGTCTGTCCATCTGTCTGTATGTCTGTCTCTGTCTCTGTGTGTGTCTCTCTCTATGTCTGTCTATATGTCTGTTTGTCTGTCTTACTGTCGAGTTAGGTGATTGGCCTGATAGTATCAACTCCACCGCGATTCTCTCTCTCTCTCTCCTCTCTCTCTCCTCTCTCTCTCTCTCTCTCTCTCTCTCTCTCTCTCTCTCTCTCTCTCTCAAATCAAATCCATCGCGATTCTGTGTGTGTGTGTGTGTGTGTGTGTGTGTGTTGTGTGTGTGTGTGTGTGTGTGTGTGTGTGTGTGTGTGTGTGTGTGTGTGTGTGTGTGTGTGTCTGTGTGTGTGTGTGTGTGTGTGTGTGTGTGTGTGTGGGTGGGTGGGTTGGTGTGGGTTGTGAATGTCTGTCTGTCTCTGTCTCTGTGTGTGTGTCTGTCTCTCTTCCTCTTTCCGTCTCTGTCTGTCTGTCAATCTGTCTGTCTGTCTCTGTCTTTGTGTGTGTGTCTCTCTCTATGTCTGTCTGTATGTCTGTCTCTCTGTCTCTCTCCCTCTCTCCCCCTCCCTCTCTCTCTCTCTCTCTCTCTCTCTCTCTCTCTCTTTCTCTCTGTGAATGTCTGTCTGTCTGTCTGTCTCTGTCTTTGTGTGTTGTCTCTCTCTATGTCTGTCTGTATGTCTGTCTCTCTGTCTCTCTCGCTCTCTCCACCTCCCTCCCTCTCTCTCCTCCTCTCTCTCTCTCCTCTTCTTCTTCTCTGTGAAGTCTGTCTGTCTGTTGCCCTGTCCAGCTGGGTGGTGGGCCCTCATTGTACAACCCACCCGGTTCGTGCCTTGTAAAGGCATTTCACGGCTTGGTGTTTGTCTGTAGCAATAAACAGTCCCGTTGTGGGGTGTGTGGTGTGTGTGTTTGGTGTGTTGTGTGTGTGTGTGTGTTGTGTGTGTGTGTGTGTGGGGCCCAAGCTGTGCAGGCACTGTTCGATTGTGCCCCTGGCAATCGTGGAACTAACACATTGTAAACGACAGTCGGCGTAATGAATTGCTCCCTTCGGAACAAGACAGAACTTGTCCACAATTTCTCTTGGACTGTTTGGTTTTATTCTGTCTGTCTGTCTGTCTGTTGTCTGTTTCTGTCTGTCTCTCTCTCCTCCTCTCCTCTCTCTCTCTCTCTCTCTCTCCTCAGTCTGTCTTCTCGCTCTCTCCTTCGTTGTCTGTCTGTCTGCATGTCTGTTGTCTGTCTGTCTTCTGTCTCTCCTCTTCTCTCCCCTCTCTTTCTCTCCTTCTCTTCTCCCCCTCTCTCTCTCTCTCTGTCTGTCCCCTGCCTGTCTGTTGTCTGTCTTCTCTCTCTCTTTTTCTCTTTCTGTCTGTCTGTCTGTCTCTCTTTTTTGTTGTTGTCTTCTCTCTCTCTCTCTTTTTCTTCTCTTTTCTCTCTCTCCCCCTTCTCTCTCTCTCTTTCTCTCCCCCCTCTCCCCCCACCTCCCCCTCTCCCTCCCTCTTCCCTCCCTCCACCCCTCTTTTCCTCCTCTCTCTTCTCTCTCTCCTTTCTCCTCTGTCTGTCTGTCTGTCTCTCTCTTACTTTCTCGTCTGTTTCTCTCTCTCTCCCTCTTCTCCCCCCCTCTTCTCTTCTCTCTCTTCTCTCTCTCCCCCTCTCTTTTCCTCTCTCTCTTTCTCTTCTCTGTCTTCTGTCTCTCGCTCATTTATAACAATCGCGGCCACTTTTGCTCTCGGCTATGCTGTGTGCTCTCTGACTTTGCTTAAAATCAGATCCAAGATCTCTTTTGGCACCGACAAGAAAACATCTTTTTCCCAGCCCTGTTTTGTTTTTGGGCATCTTTTTGAAGTAGACGCGAGGAATCAGTTTCTGTGAGGTAAACCCAACCTTTTGAATGGTATCGTGTTCGTTGCCCCCCCCGGTCGGTGAATCTGTTGTGTTCTTCTTTTATAACCCCCTGTTAGAATAAAAGTGTTTTCCAGAGAGCAGATTTGAGAAAAATTTGGGGAAATCTGGTTGAAATTGTGGGGGGGGGGGGGGGGTTTTAAAAAGAGGGTGGGAGGGGGTGGGGTGGGGTGGGGGCGAAGCCATACTCCCCGAAACCCCAAAAAGGGAAAATGAGGTTTTGGGCAAAGTTCCCGAAAAAAATTGTTGTTTGTTTTTTCTGCCATCAAAACAAAAAAATTTGGGTGGGGGGGGGGGCCGGGGGAAAGGGGGGGAGGGATAAACCCGGGGGAAAAGGGTAAACAACAAAACCACACCAACCACCACACAACACACACACATACACACGCGGGGCGCGCGCGCGCGCCGCCACGCACGCACCACGCACGCCGCCGCACGCCGACGCCGCACGCACGAAACGCACGCCCCCACCAAAACATACACACACACTCATCACTCACTCACTCACTACAGAAAAGGAGAGAGAAAGAGAGAGGAGAGAGAGAAGGGAGGGAGAGAGAAGAGAGAGAGAGAGAACTCGAAAGTCCAAGAGAAACGAAACAAATGCTACATTGCCCCTAACTACAATGTCAGAAATCCCCTACCTTCTAAACCCCACTGCAAAAAAAGTTGTTTACAAATTTGCTTAAAAGGAACAATACTATATCTAATGGGAAACCTTTTCGGTTGCCCCCCGTTTAATGTAACCTGAAGGTGTAGGCGTGGATGCAAATGCTTGCCAAAATAAAAAACTGGTCTGTATGTCTCACATAAGCATCAGTTCATGCTGGTTTATAGCAATAACAGTAAATATCACAGCATTGGAAAAGACGTTAAAGAAAGAAAAGAACGAAGAGCACCCGCCAATTCCCTAAATTTTCGTGAACGATATTCTCTCACACACATTGGGAACAACTATTAGAGACTAAAAGAACGCAAAAAGGGACCCTCCCAGTTGGGGGGAAATTTACCCACCCCCAAATTCACTTTTAAAAGGGCAAAAGGCTTTTTCGACAGAGAAGCAGGAGGTTCCAGAGGGGATAAAGGAGGAGTCCCCCTCGCCGCCGGAAACCCCCTCCTAACCGCGCCGGGGGCCGACACAACCTGCCATCGGTGTCTCCTTCGTTCAGTGCTTGTGTGAGTTCGCTCCAAATACGCGGGGCGCACTGAATCCGTTTTTCAACCCAGCATTTCGGAAAGAAGTCGGGCCCGGGTTGCCCACGAAAAGCTAGACACAGTGAGGTGCCTTCTTTTAATGAGTGACTTGTTTGTCTGGTAGCCAAAAAAAGATTAAGAGGGCCCCAACGTGCCCTCAAAAGAGGAAAGTGTACGCATTGGGAAAGGTAAAAGCCCAAGGTCACTCAGATTTCCCCCCGTGAAGATCAGGTTGTTCCCTTTTGTGGCGACCACGACCGTAGCACAGCGTCGTTCATTTTTTTCTTCTGTGTGGAAGGTTTCTGTTGACCTTTACCACAGGGCGTTTTCTACAGAATTTGGGGGGGCCACTCATTGTGTTGCCGTGGTCTTTTATGTGCGTACGTGCGTGCGCCCCTCGGGTTCGGTTTTTTCCCCCCTACAAAGTGTATTGCCATCCTTTTGGTTTTGGGAAAGGGGGAAGGTGGGGGGGGGAAACCTTGCCACGCAAGACTGGGAAAACGAAACGGTCTCTCTTGTCCCCGAGTGATTGTCTCTTTTTCCGCCTAAGGGAACCTTATGTGACCAAATGTTGTTCATACGGGGAGGATTTATGGATACCATTTTTCGTGTTCAAGCATGGCGTGCGGGCTTCTTCTGTGCGGCTGACGGCATTTTTTGGTGTCGATTTTCCGTTTTTGTGTCTGCTTTAAAACCATTGTTTTTTCGCCATTTAACCACAAAAAAAAAGTGTTTGTACGTTCCTTTTTTTGGGGGGGGGCAAATTAATACTGTACAGAACTCAGCAGAGTGCTGTGGTGTGTGGGAGAGAGAGAGAGAGAGAGAGGGGGAGAGAAGAGAGAAGGAGAGAGACACAGACAGCAGGGAAAAATAAAAACAGAAACAGGGCACAAAAGAAGGGGCAGACAGAAGACAGACACGACAGACACAGACAGACAGAAGACACGAGACACAGAATGAATGAATGATTTTTTGAGTAAGCTTTCAACCCCAATCCCCTGTAGGGGATACCTGGGGTGGGGGCTTTCGAAAAATGACATCAAAGAATAAAAACAGACAATGCATTTCGAAAACAAATGGCGAGAGGGAAAACCGGGGGGCACAGATCACGCCCCCCCGGTGTAACACTGGGTAAATTTTCATTGTGATTTTTAAAACGTTTATCCCCCAAACGTTCAGATTTCCATTCTCCCAGCGAAGCACTGATGGAAGGGATGGCACCATTTCTCTGTTCATAGACGAACGCTGTCATATTCCCCCTTCTTTTCTTTTCTTTGAGTGTCTGCCCTTTATCGAACTGCGATTCTGACATTTTGTTGTTGACCTTTTTTTTTATCCCGCCATTAAGGCAGCCATGCTTCCAACTTCGGGGAAGGTGCATGCTATGTGTAGCGTGTCATCCATACCAACGGCCAAACTGGCCTTCTCTTTCCGAAAGTTGTGATGGCTTTTTACGTGTGTGCAAGATGTTGTGCGTGCTTCACACACGGAAACCTCGGTTTATAGTCTCATTCGAAGGACTGTCTGGCAAATGGAGTCAGAACCAATGTTAACTCCGAGGGAAAAATTCCTGTACCGAAATGCGAACCCGTAACCTCAGGATCACGAGTCCGGCGCTCTACCAAATGAGCTATTCCGACCCCATTTCTTTCATTTCCTCCAGGTATGCCATGAGTCACTGACAGTCACATTGTAGGGAGGGTCCATGATGTCACTGACAGTCACATTGTAGGGAGGGTCCATGATGTCACTGACAGTCACATTGTAGGGAGGGTCCATGATGTCACTGACAGTCACATTGTAGGGAGGGTCCATGATGTCACTGACAGTCACATTGTAGGGAGGGTCCATGATGTCACTGCAGTCACATTGTAGGAGGGTCCATGATGTCACTGACGTCACATTGTAGGAGGGTCCATGATGTCACTGACAGTCACATTGTAGGGGGTCCATGATGTCACTGACAGTCACATTGTAGGGAGGGTCCATGATGCACTGACAGTCATTGTAGGAGGTCAGATGTCACTACAGTCAATTGTAGGGAGGGTCCATGATGTCACTGACAGTCACATTGTAGGGAGGGTCCATGATGTCACTGACAGTCACATTCTAGGGAGGGTCCATGATGTCACTGACAGTCACATTGTAGGGAGGGTCCATGATGTCACTGACAGTCACATTGTAGGGAGGGTCCATGATGTCACTGACAGTCACATTCTAGGGAGGGTCGTTCTGGTGTTCATTGCCCTGAAAAACCTCTTCGGTTTCATCTCTATCCTGCGAATCATTATCACGTTGAATTGTCACAAACCCTTCAGTCTGGCGTTGTGTAATAGTGGGTGCACTAACCGGAGGCCGGTCCTGTTCACAAACCACAAGACAGAACTCTTCACCACAGTCCTGATCATCACTCGGCTTCACTGATCCAATATCCAACACTGACATTTCATCGTGTGCCAGTGTCACAGAGTCTTTGTCACACTGCTCCACGACGATCTCCTTTTCGCTTGTCGCTGTGGCGTGTGTCTCGTGCAGGCTGAGCGACAGACGGAAGGAGATGGCTGTCACACTTCAAAATGTCACCACAAGCAGCAGGGCTGTCGATGGTTGTGTTAACATAGTAAAATACACTAGCTACTGTGTACTGTCGGCAAAAATAAATAAATAATAATAATAATAATAATGATAATAATAATAATGAATACTTATATAGCGCCTATTCTCGGCTAGAGACCAAGCTCTAAGCGCTTTACAATCAACACTCGTTTACACAACGGGCTGCCTACCTGGGTAGTGCCGACTGAAGACCTGCCAGCTAGCGCTTCATTCAGTCGTTTCCGTGTCATCCAGTCAATATCGTTCAATATCGATCACTCATTTTCCTTACTTCCTTCATTCTTTCCATTTCTCACGCATAGATCTTCACTCGCTTTTATCTTTTGACTTTTTCTGTAGATCTCAGCTCTGTGCCTATCTCTATTTAGCTGAGACGAGCATTTACGTCAATACGCAATTCTGTGCGTGGCAGGGGGCTGTTCGGTAGTTTTAGTACATCACAGAATGACGACTGTTTGTTGTCCTCGCCCTCTATTTCATACAAGGACGAATGTCAGTTCCTGTAGCGCAGCATTGGATGGGACTACTAAAGCGGATGGAAGACCTTCAACGGGCAGGCTGGACGACTGACAGTACAAACAGGTAGATAGTTTAACGTTGCGGTCGAAATACGTCTCGCTGGAAGCCAGACAAGGGAGGCCATTTCGAGAGAGAGAGAGAGACAGACAGACAGACAGACAGAGACACAGACAGACATAGACAGAGGGATAGACACGGAGAGAGACGGAGAGACAGCGACGCAGAGAGAGACAGGCAGACAGACAGACAGAGAAATGCAACACGATAATACAAACGCTGACTCCACCCAAACACAAATGACTTCAATGACAACGGCGTGTTTTGTCTGCCCGTGCCTCCATCGCCCATCAATGGCCGGATCAATACAGGGATTGTAGGCTGACCTCAAAAAATGGCACCTAGCCGGATGAAATTGTGCTGCACTATTTGCCGCCGACACTGGTCTTTATTTCTTATTTCTGTCTCTTTTTTTTCTTTTCTTTGTGTGTGTGTGTGTGTGTGTGTGTGTGTGTGTGTGTGTGTGTAAAATTTGGCACCTACCCAAGTCAAATTCTGCCGCACTATTGGTCTATTTCGTTTTTTTGGGTTTTTTTTTTTGGAGGGGGGGAGGGCTGCTTGTTTTTAATTCTTTGTACCTAGCCAGATAAAACGCTGCCGCATTTGCGAACATTGGTCTTTTTTTTTTTTTTTTTTTTTTTGCTTGTTTGTAAATCTTTGCTCCTGCCTAGATAAAACTGTACCGCACCATTTGCCGACATTGGTCCTTTTTTTGTATACCTTTGT
>CM031612.1:74638779-74641279 GCA_018398815.1 Conus ventricosus | reverse complement strand
AATCGAGAAATATCAGCTCGAACAACGCTGCACAGCCCTACGTTTAGGAATTGAGCGAACTTTACAAAAGAAACTTTATGAAAAATGAATAAATAAAAGGCGGAAGGAGGTCGCAGGGAAGGGGGGGGGGGGCAGGAGGACTAGATACAAATTTCGGAGAGTGCAGCCGTCGGTCAAGGTCGAACGGAACCTGGACCTACCCTTTGACCTGGATCTATATCACAGATCAGCACCAAAGTTTAAAGATTGTGTCCCTATGGGTTTTTTTTGTTGTTGTTGTTTTTCGCCAAATTTCGTTTTAATCGATTCGGTAGAGTTGCGTGTTGTTGTTGTTGTTGTTGTTGCTGTTGTTCTTTGTTTGTTTCTTTGTTTGCGCAATGTGCTGACTTACAAAGACACCGACAGATCCGGATGAAATTACTATCTCCAAGATGGAAGTAACTATCACCGGTATTGCTACTAATGTTGGTGGCGGTAGTGGTGTTTGTTACTACCATCAGTACTAGCGTTGCTGCGCTGCTGCTGCTGCTGCTGCTGCTGCTGCTGCTAACATTAATGCTGCTTCTGCTACTGCTGCAGCTTTCGCTTCTGTTACTTCAGCTCGGCATGAACATGGTGGCACTTATGCTAATATTGTTTCTCCCAAATCTACTAGTACCACTTCTTCTTCTGTAGTCATTACGGCTGCTGCTGCTCCCGCTATTGCTATCATCTTAACTGGAGACTGATAGATGAACTCTATACATTGACTCCTCTCTGTCTCACGAGATGAAAAGCACATCTTACTCAGACATAAAATCATTTGTTCGGAATTACTCAGTGATTTGTCTTTCTTTCTTTCCGCTTTGTCCCGCTGCCATATAAGTACATTTTAGATGGTTTATTTTTCTCTCGACCGTCAAACACTGCTAGATAACTACATTTTAGATGGTATATTTTATCTTGAGTGTCAAAAACTGCTAGATAAGTACATTTTAGGTGATTTGTTTTCTCTTGACCGTCAAACACTTCTTTTTTTCGTAATATATCCCGAGATATACCAGCACCTGCAGTATTTGTATGAAACCCTGAGCAACGCTCAGAAAAAAAGCATCCATAAAATGGATAAAATCCGACCATGTGGTTAAGGTCTTTTCGTCTGAGCTCAAGGTACAGTCAAGAAAAGACAGGCATCGATGTAGCAGCGGCAAACCCCACAACCAAACCCATCTGGTAGGATTCGAACTCTCGACCTCCAAGACTAAAACCTGCGACACTAACCACCACACCACGATGGGCTGGTGCAGGCATTCCAGTTTACTGGACAGTGTTCACCGACGCCTTCAAAGTTTTCAAATTCATTAGGGTCGATAATGGAAACACGCGTTAAATATTTCAGACACGTTTCCCATAATAGCTGATCCGGCCGGAAGCTCTACAGCCGATGTTTTTTTCAGCGATGTTTTTAAACCATTTCTACTAATGATAAAAAAAAACCGAAGCAAATACTCACCGGATCATTTCAACACGTTTCCCAAGGTAGTTGACAGCTTTGACCAAACGAAGATTGATGTCAACCGGTTGTGGAACTTCCGCTATTTCTACGAATGATCATATGGCTACGAGTCACAGTTTATGGTACCGTAATAACCAGACATTAGTGTAACCCTCTCCAACATACTAAAGCTCTTTTGCACCTGGACCGCTCTTTTCTACCCTTTCCAAAAATAGCCAGGAAGAGGAGTGGGATGGGAGACGGGTATGTTACAGATCGACAGTTGTTGAGAACAAGTTCTAGCTGCTACCCTGCACCTCCATCACTCTTCTCCCCTCCCCCCCCCCCCCCCCCCCCCCCCCCCCCCCCCCCCTTTACCACAACCCCTCTCTTGTTGTTGTTGTTGTCGTGCCCTGGCTAAAAGACTCAACAACAACAAAGAACGAAAGACTCGACATCCTGCGTGCTTCTTTCATCTTCAACACATGGATGAGATTCTAATTGTCAAAGTTCATCGCGCTTCACAGACGACAACAACCACACACAAAAAAGTTAACTATACAAAAAGCAGTGGTGCAGCTTTGCTTATCCACTTCCGGAAAAGCCGGATTAACGACTACTTTCGCAGAGAAATCCTCGCGGTCACAACACGCACAGCTTTTTTGTGAATAGTCTCTGCGCCAGACCAGCTTGGTCTCAACGGTCTCATTTCATTCATAACACCATCAGTCTCGAAAATCCCTCGAAGTCGGAGTGTGGCTGCCCACGTGGCTGGGTAATCAAAAACGGTCACACACGTAATGTTCTCATCCCTAGGTGATGCATTGGTACCATAGTGTTCAAATGCTTCGGCTGTTCGGGTGTTCCCTGGAGTCTTTTAGCCAGGGCACCACAACAACAACATTAACGACATTCACAGCTATCTCTTGACTGGTTCAAAGTGGGGTGGCTGTAAGCGGAAACTGAACCAAGAGTCAAAAACACTATTAGTGTACCGACAAGCGAAGGAAGAAACAAATTACACCG
>CM031612.1:74616279-74633779 GCA_018398815.1 Conus ventricosus | reverse complement strand
TTGTGCGAGGGCTGGTTGTTTGGTGTAACTTCCGAAGATTTCCTCTCTGCGATAGTGAGATGGATGTATTGTGTTGTACTGTAGAGCTTTGTCACAATATGTTTTTATTCTGTGTCAAATTCCGCTACCCTCCATGTGGATGATTCGTCACCAGACTGCAGCAAAACACGTCTTTCCTTTCTTCTGCGAATGGTTTTCATTTGCTTCTCCAAGTGGGATTTCCTATAAATTTGATTTGCTGGTTTGCAAGTCAATCCTTGCTGCCGTGGGTAATTCAACGTGCGTTTAAGCGTACGATGCACAAGTGAACTCAGTTTATGGCCTCCTCGGAAAGACTGAGACTCAGACCACTATTTGAATAGACGGTATTCGAAATGTGCAAGGAGGTAACTTGTGTTAGAGCCTGAGCTCAGCGAGAGTAACCCCGCCGTTTTCGTGGACAGATGCTGCGGGTTGGCACGCTCATGCAGCTTTTGCCTCATCTAGTAATATATAGTTCCTTCAGAGACAGAAAATGCCTAAACATTAGCATGGAAGGGTAAGCCTGTGATGCAGACCATCGATATCCTGATCTTTATCCTGCCATGCGCTTCAAATTAAATAGCTGACGCTCTAGACCTATTTGCTTGACCCAGAAACTAAGAAAAGATTACTCTATTTGCTGTGGAAAGACAGACATTATCTCCCCCTGATTTCTTTTTTTTTTTTTTTTTTTTTGACTGGAACAGGTCATTTCGAAAGGAAAGGTTGATTGATATCACAAAGCAAAACTAAACGAAAGACAGAAAGAGAGAAATTTCTTTCTTTTTTTTTTTTTTACTGGAAGAGGTATATTGTAACGGAAAGGTTGATAAACACCACAACGCGAAACTGAACGAAAGATAGACAGAGAGAAATGCCCTACGATTTGATCGTACTGGTGGAGTTTCATTGGATTCCCACACTTTCATGGGTCTTTTTTTTCTCTTTCCCTAGTCTTCGATTTTCTATCAAACACATGTTCTGGGGGGGATAGGGGGGTTTGTTGTTGTTGTTGTTTTGTTTTTGTTTTTTGTTTTTTTTTACTTTATTTGGATTAAATACGCTTGAAGACTACACGTACTAATATGCGCGCCTGCGCCGCCTAGAGTGAGTGTGTGTGTGTGTGTGTGTGTGTGTGTGTGTGTTGTGTGTGTGTGTGTGTGTGTGTGTGTGTGTGTGCGCCCCTGTCTGTCTGTCTGTCTGTCTAGGCTTCTGTGTGTCTGTGTCTGTGTGAAGAAATCTGACAAATCCAGTGTTTTATTATATTGTTGATTTTAATCAGTAGAGACAGAGTACGATTTTAACCATAATTATATCCACACTTTAATCCAGGGAGCAACTTTACAAAGGCGAAGGACTTTCCTGCCTGCGTACCCATCATGCAATTGGACCATGCGGACAAAAAAAATGTTACTGCCCCTACGAGTTAGCGGACTTCATGCCTCACGGCAATGCAATGTTTTCATTGGCCAGTTATCGGCCCATAGAATTGCGTAGTTGTGAAGGGAGACAAATCGCCATCGATTACATGGGATTATGGCCCCTTGTAGCACCTCTTCGCAACAGAAACCTTACATTCCCCATGAAGATGCTGGTGAATTTTCTCCCTTGCGTACTAGCTGTTTATAAAGTTAAGGCCGGTTCTCCCCTTGACATTAATTTTGCTCGGTTGAGTTATTGTGGCCGACGCGAATGGAGTCTCGGGGCTGGTGCGTTTCATGGACGCCGTTGAAACATAAAAAAGTCTCAAAAATTTGTTACTGCAGGGTACTGTTTCCGCTGTACACATACCAAGCACATATTATGCGCGCACGTGCACGCACACATACACACATGACTACACACACATATACACACGCACTCGCGCGCATACACACACGCGCGCGCGCACACACACATACATGCACGCATAACACCACGCACGCCGCGCCGCACACACACACACAACACACACACACACACACACACACACACACACACACACACACACACACACACACACACACCAACTTAGGAGGAAGCAATCAAACATACACTCACAAATGTGTGTTGTGTGTGTATGTGTCTGTCTGTCTGTCGGTGTGTGTGTGTGGTGTGTGTGGTGTGTGTGTGTGTGTGTGTGTGTGTGTGTGTGTGTGTCCTTCATTTAACGTCTATCCACTATTCGTGATATTAGACACACACAAAAAGAAAAGAAAAAAAGTGAATGTGTACGGAAGTAATTGCAAGCGTGCACATAATGGTGTATGTGTATATGTATGGGTGCGAATGCACGCGAGTGTGTGTGTGTTTATGTGTGTGTGTGTTGTGTGTGTGTGTGTGTGTGTGTGTGTGTGTGTGTGTGTGTGGTGTGTGTGTGTGTGGGTGAAGAGTTATGGATGTGTAAGTGTGTGAATATCATTTTTTTATCTTTACACAAGTCATAAGAGAAGATTATCATGAAACAAAATACTTATAACCAACAACTAACTAATCAATTAAAGTCAAAACGGATGACAGTATTAAAGAAAAAAGAAAAACAAACAAACAAACAAAACAAAACAAAAATCCTTTGTCTCCCCCCCCCCCCCCCCCCCCGACCATTTTATCCACCCCACCCCACCCCCTTCCTTTCTTATCCCCCGCAAATAAAGTTAATAAAGAATATTATAAGTATTTTCCAATAGGGTGCGTTTCTAAGTGTACAAAGAATTCGTACGTTAAAGCTGGTGACTGAAAAATGGCCTGCACAGTAAATTTTGCTTCAATACTGGAATGATTTTTTTCATATCATTGCATGAAACAATATGAACTGGAGTAATCTTGTTTCCACATACGCAAACTACTTTTTTACCTATTTTGTTTTAAATGCATTAAGTTTCCACCTGTGCATTAATGAGAGTAATTTTCTATTAAGATTAAAATTCTCTTTGATTCTTTTCATATCAAACTGTTCTTTATAGACGTGATCTACCATACATAATTCAATAAACTATTCCAGATATGCGACTTATTTGTTATTATTTATATTTTATACTCTTGGTTTGTATTTGTATTGATTGTGATAGAACTGGAAGGCACGTCTAACACAAAAAAGTGCAATCTGTCAAGGTGTGTGTGTGTGTGTGTGTGTGGTGTGTGGTGTGTGTGTGTGTGTGTGTGTGTGTGTGTGTGTGTGATAGAACTGGAAGGCACGTCTAACACAAAAAAGTGCAATCTGTCAAGGTGTGTGTGTGTGTGTGTGTGTGTGTGTGTGTGTGGTTGTGTGTGTGTGTGTGTGTGTGTGTGTGTGTGTGTGTCGTGTCTCCTCATACAAACCGTCATTTTTCGTCTGACCTATTCCAGATTTGGTTTGCTGACTGATCAGCATACTAGGCAGGTCAAGAAGGAATCACTTTTATGCTAAGAAGTCTCATTTGTGGCATTTTTCAATGCGACCATGTGACGAAGCGAAGCAACATCGGTATTCGAAGTGAGTCAAACAAACCTCCCCGTTGCGACCATCTAGATTCGAAACGCTATGCAACACTGTCCACCGGATTAGGCCTGCTGGAAGAGCGATAGATTGATAATCTAAAGTCCCTATGACGATGATAATGACGACGACGACGACGACGACGACGACGACGACGAGACGATGAAGAGGATGAGGAGGAGGAGGAGGACGACGACGACGACGACGACGACGACGCGACGGCGACGACGACGATGACGACGACGAAGACGATCATGATCATGATCATGATGATGATCGTAAAATAACTGACATTTACTGCGTAACGTAACAGTGCACGACCGCGACACAGGTGACGGACGATGAATCCCGTAGGGTGACGTCAATGTCCATGACGTTGATGACGTCGATAATGACGTGGCCCGTCTTTGTGACGACAGGGGCACGGTCCTGGCCTACAATCTGCCGGACTGTGACCACACCCTCAACATGACCAGGGAGCAAGTGGTTGGCATCTTTAACGGCACTTTGACGTGAGTTGTCTGTTTCCATGCCGGGCCTATGGTTTGGGTGGCGTGTCTTCCTTTGTGCTGAACCTAACTGGTTCGCTGTTGTTGTTGTTGTTTTTTGTTGTTGTTTTTTGTTGTTGTTGTTGTTTTTTGTTTTTGTTTTTTGTTGTTTTTTAGGGGTCATTGTCGTGTTCACCGATTTCTCTGTTAATTGTTTTAATGTATGTCTGTCAATTCCTCTGGATATGTGTGCGTGTGTATGTGTGTCTCTGTTTGTTCAGTCTGTCTGTCTGTCTGTCTGTCTGTGTATGTGACTGTATAGATGTGTCTGGTTGTCAATCTCTCTGTCTGTTTGCCGGTCTGTGTCTGTGTCTGTGTGTGTGTTTGAGTGCATGCTGCTTTCTCTCTCTCTCTCTCTCTCTCCTCTCTCTCTCTCTCTCTCTCTCTCTCTCTCTCTCTCTCTCTCTCTCTCTCTCTCTCTCTCTCTCTCTCTCTCTCTCCTTTCCTCCTCTCTCTCTCTCTCTATCTGAACATTATGGAAAAGTCACTCTCTCTCGCTCTCTCTTACCTCTCCTTTCCTCTCTCTCTCTCTCTCTCTCTCTCTCTTCTTCTCTCTCTCTCTCTCTCTTCTCTCTCTCTCTCTCTCCTCTCTCTCTCTCTGTACTAGGCCCCCTACTATTCTGCATCTTCATCAATGATTTACCATTGTCCGTATCAGATGAAAAGGTCACGACAGATTTATTTGCTGATGACTCGTCGCTCCAAACGAATGGTAGTGATCCACAGACAATAGAAACTTCTCTCCAGGAAAGTCTAAACGACGTGTCAGACTGGTGTCATTCAAACTCAATGGTCATACACCCAGCCAAAACCAAATCTATGATTATAGCTACCCGCCAAAAACACCAGTTAACTCCTCTTTGCCTAAAACTTCAGTTGAATGGCACTTCTATCGAGCAGGTAGATGAGCATCGTGTTTTAGGGTTAACGATAGATAAAGAATTGAAATGGCAATCTCATCTAAATAACGTATGCAAGGTAGTCTCAAAACACCTTTTCCTGTTATCTCAATTAAAGCGCTACGTCAACAGTAATGTGCTTAAACTTTTCTTCAATGCACACATAATGTCACATATCAATTACGCCTCAACAGTGTGGGACGGCAGTAGTGACGTCCACAAAAAAAGGCTGAATTCTCTCCAATCCAGACTGTATCTCTAACAACAGACGAAAAACTAAAAGCGCTGAACATACTTCCTCTGAATAGGCAATTGGAATTCAACAAGGCATCATTTATGTTTACAATCTTGACAGATACTATGCCATGTTATATCAATGCCCTTTTTACAAGATCGAACAGCTTTTCTGGCTCGACGAAATTCCTTCTTCCCTACCCACGCATTGATCTATACAAAACAAGCCTAGCTTACTCTGGACCATATGTCTGGAACTCACTTCCACCGAATCTACAAAACATGAATACTTTAAAACCTTTCAAGGAACATTTGCATAAACATTTTATGTCTCAGTAGTTAAATTATTCGATTACAATGATTAGCGTCCATTCGCTGTCTTCTGTGAACCATACTTTGGATAAATCGTCTCAACATAAAGCCTACTCCGTTAAAATCGCTCATCCCCACTCCCACTCTGTCTACCATCCCTTTTCTCCTCCCCCCTACCTACCATTCTCTCTTCCCCACCCTCCTCTGACCTCACTCTCTCTGTAGTTTTTGTTTGTTTGTTTGCTTGTAAGTTTCCTTTTGTTTTACCATCCCCCATCTCATTAGTGCTTTTATGAGCAGTTTGCTTATCATTGTAGAATTAGATTATCATGTTGGTATGTTGAATTGTCTGTATGAATGATATGTGCTGAAATAATGTATGCATGACAAGGACAGATTGTAAGACTAGGCTTTGGCCTAAAATCTTCATCCTTGGTATTAAAGATCAATCAATCAATCAATCAATCAATCTCTCTCTCTCTCTCTCTCTGTGAACATTATGGAAAAGTCACTCTCTCTCGCTCTCTCTTACTCTCCTTTCCTCTCTCTCTCCTCTCCTCTCTCTCTCTCTCTCTCTCTCTCTCTCCTCTCTCTCTCTCTCTCTCTCTCTCCCTCCTCTTTCTCTCCTCTCCCTCTCTCTCTGAACATATGGAAAAGTCAAACGCTCTCTCTCCCTCCTCCTCTCTCCTCCTCTCTCTCTCCTCTCTCTCTCTCTCTCTCTTCAAATCCTCTCCTCTCCTCTCTCTCTCTCTCTCCTTTCTCTCACGTTATAGCTATCTTTAGATAGACAGATGATAGATAGATAGCTAGATAGGTTGATCGATAGAGAGATAGAGAAATGGATAGATAGATAGATGCTCCTTTACTTCATTCAGATACTGGAACGTCGCCTCTCTCTCTCTCTCTCTCTCTCTCTCTCTCTCTCCTCTCTCTCTCTCTCTCTCCTACCTCTCTCTTTTTCTCTCTCACCTCTCTCTTCTCTCTCTCCCTCTCTCTCTCTCATCTATTCTACTTCAGATACTGACCAGCTCTCTCTCTCTCTCATTCATAATCTCTCTTTTACCTTCAATACTGAACGTCAGCACTCTCTCTCTCTCTCTCTCTCTCTCTCTCTCTCATTCTCTCTCTCTCTCTCTCTTCTCTCTTCCTCTCTCCTCTCTCTCTCATCTCTCTCCTCTCTCTCTCTCTCTCTCTCTCTCTCTCTCTCTCTCTCTCTCTCTCTCTTTCTCTTTCGGGGTCACGTGGTTTCACACGAAGCGACAGGTCGCCATTTATTTCAGCTGTGGCAATTGTTTAATATATTCCTGTGACAATGCCAGTTACTGGACTTCCAGCGACTGCGGAGACAGCCCTAAACGCCCTGCTGATTGAAAACACTGTGTCCAGCTGGAAAATTACTGGAGAAGGCAGCAGCAACACACTGGTCGTTCTGCGACTGAAGCCGGTCAGCCCAGTGTCATCAACAATGGTGGATCCTGTCCTGAACCGAAGAACGCAAGTTGAGTACAGGAAGAAGCCCCCCCCCCCCCCCCCCCCCCCCCCCCCCCCCCCCGTTAGGTGCGACGGGATCAAGAGAGATCGAAGCAGCAGAACAGACGACCAGAACAGGCTGGTGCTGGTCTCGGTACCACTAGTGACGCGAATCGACGCAAGTCTGGAACAAGCCATAGACGTTAATAGTCGCCGGTTTTGATACGGCAGTGGTTAAGGGTTATGTCGCTAGTCTGATGGATCGACAGGTGCGGAGACGATTGCGAGATTCAGACAGAAACAATGCATTCCGGAACGTCGCGTTTCATCAGACGGATGATGTGGGTGTGCTGCTGTGTGAATCAGACGATGTCGTTCTGGAATATTCCTACGATTCGTGCTCGGAGGACGATTGTTTATTCTGGTTTGTGAAGCAGGAAGAAAAATACATGTCAACAGAGGAATGTGTTAAACTGGCCAGCCTTCGAAAGGAAGACGCATCGGCAACATGAAACATGCAGAGACCCAAGCATGTGCTCTACGGCGGCTGCACGCTGTCCACGGACTGATCCAGTTCTACCTGGGGTGACCGTCGTCTACAGAACTGACAGTGAACATAAAACCAGTGACATTTGTCTCGTTCTAGATTTTGTCGTGTAAAGGGAAAGAAAGACATTGCTGTGGTTTCCATGTCAATGAAATCGAAATCGAGTCGCGTTTCGTCGTTGAACATCTCGCCGATTTGCTTAATGGCTTTACAGCTTAAAAGCATTAAACTTCGTTCGATCGTTTCTTCTCTCTCTCTCTCTCTCTCTCCTCTCTCTCTCTCTCTCTCCTCTCTCTCTCCTCTTCTCTCTCTCTCTCTCCTCTCTCTCTCTCTCTCTCTCCTCTCAGGTCCTAATTTTCTTTGACTTCAGATTGTGGAACGACAGCAGCCTGAAGGAGGTGAACCCTTCGTGCCCGCTGCCGGGGGAACCATTCGGTGATTGCCCGCGGGGACAAATCTGGCACCACCAACATGTTCACCAGCGCCCTCAGCCCCTTTCAGCGACCAATGGCAACAGACCTACGGGTTTTTCCCTCGGAAGCGTGGACAGAAAAGGACATTCGAAGCTGAACGGGTGTCTTTTCCTTTTCCTGCGGGATTTTTTCTTTTTTTAATTTATTTCTTTTTTATCATTTCTTTTTTACTTTTTGTTTTGTTTTGTATTGTTTTTTTTTTTTTTTTTTTTTCTACGAAGAAAATTGCAAATTGATGGGGTTTGTTACGGTGTGTGTTTGTCACGGTCAAAATTCGAAACAACCCAACTTGGGGAGCCCGCCAGCCAATTTGTTCGGACATAAGCTTCAACTCAACATCTTGCGCCACGTAGACCGGGCCCATGGTTCGGATCCGGCCAATTAAGCTAGGGGAGAGGCCTCACAGAGAGGGTACGATCCACCCAGACTGCTAAGCCGTTTTGACCGACGCCTCGATGCTAGCGAGACGAGTCGTAAGAGCCGGCTCAGGCCCCATCGGGCCCACTTTGGGAACCAGCGTCATTGTTAATCAGACGTCGTGGGCCCCACCCGACTCAGCTGGCCAATTTACACTGACCAGTGTCCACGACTTAACCACACGGCGCCAGTTAAGTAGGAAAGGGGGAAGGTAGTGTGTGGTGGGGGTGAAATCTAGCTAAACAATTAAATGACCGATTGACCACCACAGAGAGAAAGGTGTGTGGGCCCGTGACTGTCATGATTTGAATATCCAATGGAATTAGAGGGAGATAAACTTCGGGTGTCGGGGGCGGTAAAAATACGACCAATGGTACTCGCCCTTTTTGGACAGATCGGAACGAATAAAGAAGATGTGAGAGGGAGAGAACGGAGAACGGGGGAAGAACGAACAGAGAGACAAGAGAGAGAGGTTCTGATGGAGCTCTCGGGAGAGAAGGGCAAGAGAGAGAGAATGGGGGGAGGAGAGAAGAGAACCAAGTTGAGAGATTAGCATGAGATAGTCTGCAGAGGAAGGACTGAGGAGAGTTGCTAACTAATGAAGAAAAAAAGAAAGAAAAGAAAAAAAGAAAAGAAAAGCAACCATGTCCATTTGATAAGAGCAGACTAGAAGAAGAGAGAGAGAGTGCAATGCTTTAATGCAGGAAGAAAGAAAGGAAACAGATCGATGTGATAGTCACTTTCTATCCTCACTGGGTCGACTCATACTTTTGGCCACGCCACTTTCATCACAGTCCAGCCTGCCCGGGCGCCAGCAGTCCAGCTTGACCGGTGCCATCAGACCAACACCAGTGCCAGCAGCTGTGTCGTGTTGTGAAAGTGACAGTGAAAAGAAAAAAAAAAGAAAAGAAAAGACAGTGATTCGTGAATAGTTTAAGATCACCGGGCCAGGTAAAGTAGAAATCTTTTTATACCCGGGTTATTTAAAGATTTTTTTAGATAAATGATTTTGTGAAGTTCAGGAAAGAGAGAATGTTTTATTTTGTTTGATTCCAAAAGCATTGAGTTTCGTTCAATGAACGTGTGTAGTAAAGTTATAGACTTTACTAGGGGTTTTGGGATGTGACGAATGCATGATATATGAATGAATCGAAGCAAGCTGTGGGGTGGTTTGGGCTGTGCGCTAGTCCTTCCTCCACTGACATCACCCGAGGTTGACAATTTATTGGCGACTTGCCAGGATATTCTGGCCCATTAATTATAATTGTTCACTTCTCAGAGAGGAAGCTGGGGGGGATTCAAGTATTGTAATCCTAAGACAAGGGGTGTCTTACTGTATGTTCCCAAGAAAGTAAATACTAGGCTTGGCTTTGCTTCCAAAAATAGTAATCCCTAGCTTGGCATTTCAGCCCCCAGAGTACTTATTTCGCACAGATTACCTATAATTCGCTCTCATAGGGGGTCAGGCGCTGGGCGTCTTATAAAAACTAACTACGTTGTCCCAAGCTAATATTATCATTCATGGGATTGTGCTATTACGTCACTCGTGTCGGTAACCACCAGTTTGGCTGTCGTATAATAAATCTTGTTCAAAAAAAAAAAAAAAAGAGATATAATGGCGGAAGAAAAGAACACCCCAAAATTAAACCCAACTTTGACGTCGCTCGTGATTTAGGCTATTCGGGAGATGATTGCGTGCATTCGTTAAAAACCAACAAAAGATGGAAAGGATGAACGCGCGGAAAGACGCCGTATCGCGGGAGAAATAGCAGAGCGGGAAACAGAAAGAATGAAGCAAACGCAGGAAACAAAAAAGAATAAGGGAAGCGCAGGAAACAGAAAGATTAAAGGTTCAATTAGAGCTAGAGAAAGTGAGAATACAAAGGGAGACCACCGAGGATGGGAGTTCAGTTTCCAGTGACTCTGTGCGCAGCTATGCCCCCCGACCCAAGTTACCAAAATTCTCTGAAGGAACCGATTCGATTGATGCGTACATCAGTCGTTTCGAAACGTTTGCGACCAGTCAGGGTTGGCCTCCAGAAGAGTGGGCATCATTTTGTCTGCGTTATTGACGGGTAAGGCATACAAATTTTCACTGCGTTACCACAAAAACAACAGTCTGATTTGGTGCTGTGAAGGAGTCTTTAATAAAGGGATTTGACCTCACAGAGGAAGGATTCAGAAAGAAATTTCGTTCGGCTAGATTGCAAGCAGGGAAACGTACACCAGTTTGGTGCACGTTTAGATCACTATTTGAGAAGTGGTTAGAGTTGATTGGTACGAAGAAGGAGTTCGCTGAATTGAAAGAGCTAGTTATGAAAGAACAGATTTTAGTCAAGGTTGCGGCCCTGAGTTAACCATCCCTTTGAAAGAAAAACAGCCAGAGACAGCAGGGAGTTGTTGAAGTTCGCAGAGGTGTATAAGAGGCACGTTTGGGCACGAAGGTGCAGGAGAAACAGTGCAAGCACGGGTGAGAAGAGTGCAAGAGACCAGGGAGTTTTCTGCAAAGCCCTGCAAACCCGTGGTGGGCAGAAGGAAGGCAAAGGGACATAGGTTGTTTCATTGTCACAAAAAGGGGACAGTGGCGAGAGATTGTCGCATGGGTTCCAGAAGGCAGCAGCCTTGCAAGAGGTGGATAAGGGTCGTCAGGGAAACGACCTGCAGTGGAACCAAAAGGGATTCAGTCTGAAGAGGGTGGAGTGGCAGCTTATGGCTAGCACTGGACACAGTCAGTGTCAGGGAGGGAGGGCCTAGGCTGAGGGTTCGTTACCATGGAAGAAGGGTGGTTTGGGCCAGCAGAGGGGAAAGTGTTACAGACACTGGTTGTTCATGCGGGGAAGAAACGAACAACGCGGTCGAGAAAGGGGATTTGACAGGGCAAATCCAGACCTGTACTCTAATCGATGGCACTGTGAGAGAGTTTCCAGTTGCTAAGATAGAAGTAACGTACCCCTTACTTCTCAGCGAGTTGTCTGCGTTGGTGATGGAAAAAACCCCTTCACGATCTGATCATGGAAATATTCCGGGTGCAAGGGATCCAGGGATCCTGAAGTTGTTGACGCTACAGGGGCAGCATCAACACGAGCAAGAAGGAGGAAAAGGTTGTTAAACCGTTAGTTGTTCCGGGAAGAAGTCGGGCATAGACGTGTGGGCCTGATGATTTAGGGCTGCACAGGAACAAGACCCTTCGCCGTGAAGTCTTGGGATTTGGGCAAGAGGAGAGAAACAGGAGGTTAGAGGAGGTGAGACAGAATTTCTTGGAAAGGCGGGCTGTTGTACCGAGTTTTCCCACCAAGGGAAACAGGTAAGGTGACCACTCAGTTAGAGGTACCAGCAGGTTATCGTGACACTGTCATGTCAGGGGGTCACAAAGTCGCTCAGGCGGGTCATCTCGGCACCAGCAAAACCGCTGACCGAACTTTAAAGACTTTCATTGGCCAGGACAATGGCAGACAAAAAACCCTTTTCTGCATGTCATGTGACGTTGGTAAAAGGGTTCAGCCACAAGAGGGTAAGAGGAAGGCCCTCTTAAACATCCCCTTTAATTAAACACACCATTCAGGAAGAGTGGCCATTAAATCGTTTTGGCCCAATCTCGCCCTGTTCCAAAGGGTGGGCACAGGTATGAGACATGCAAGGTTGCAAGGGAAAGTTTGCAGGGGGCAGGGTCATGCAGAAAACAATATGACAGGAAGGTGAGGAAGCAACCCTCAAGGGGGGAGATCAAGTCCTGGTACTGCTTCCCACGCGTCCACAACAAGCTGCTGAAGCATTGGAAAGGACCATTCACCATCACTGAAAAGGTCGGTCGGGATTTCCGAATTGATGTGAATGGGAAACTAAAACTTTTCCATGCGAATTTTCTCCGCAAATAATTCAGCGTGAGACTCAGCACATAGGCGCAGCAGCAATCATTGTTGAGGTGAAAGAGACACAGCAGAAGAAGGAATTTTGTTTCCCAAGTTTCCAGAAAAGTCATACAGGGGTTGTCACGGGATGAAGGGCTAGACAGTAGGATTCCTAGGTTTTGTTGTCGGAAGGCGACACAAGCAGCCGGAAAGAGGAAAAGGGGAGAAAATGATGAATTCAGAGAGACCAAACCAAAACAAAGTCAGGAGTCGCTAGGTTTTATTGGGTTCTATAGGAGTTTGTTCCAAATTTCGCAGCAATCACGAGTCCTCTCAGTGATTTGGGCAGGGCAGGGAAACCGGCAGTTGTCGAGTGGTCAGAGCTGCAGAGCAACACTGCAGACAGTGTTTGGGAAAAACAGTTCCCGTCCCATCTTGAAGCTACCAGATATGTCCAAAACCATTTTTGTTGCGGACAGATGCATCAGGTTGGGATAGGTGCAGTATTGTTACAGAGCATGAAGGGTCGAGTTTCCTGTGAGATACTAGCAGGAAGTGACAAAATGTGAAGAAGGTACGCAACGGGGGAGAAGGAGGTTAGCTGTCGTGTGGGCTGTGCAGAAGTTCCACAAAAACTTGTATGGGGAAAAAGTTCGTGATAGAGACAGATCATCAACCAAATCAAATTCCCCGCAGGAAAGGGGCAGTCTGACAAAACAGCAGGTTCTGCGTGGCAATGCACTGCAGCCCTACAGGTACCGAGTGCAGTACATTCCCGTTCGACAGAATGTCGGAGCTGACTATTTAAGCCGTGTAGTCTAGCAAGCTGCAACTCAAAAGGGAAATCAGTCATAACCGGGGTGCTTTGTTGATAATATGTGTTGATGACAGTTATGTGATTGGATATGGGGCCATTCCCAGTTGGCTAAGGGTTTAAAATTATTTTTGTGTGAGACTTGTTTATATTTTCTTTGAGAATTGTTTCATGTAAATGTAGTTATGCTTGGAGCATACAGCCGCTGTGTAGTAATGCATTATTTGCAATGAGTGAGGATGGGGATTCCTCAGTGAAGTGTCATGGATCGTGATCATATTATATTGTGCTTTTCATAAGAATTGTGAAAAGAAGATTTGGGGAAAAATCCGCAGGGAGGGAATGGCATAAGTGCGCACAGAGGTCGTTATAAAAAAGATCGAAATAACGCAAGAGTGCACGTCAATGATAACTCATTGGAGTGGTATTCACTAATGATAAATTTTATAATTTGTAAACCGGTGTTGTTTAAAATATTTTCCAAACCTTGCCGTGTAGCTGTGGGTCAGCAAATTCGGGTTGTTGTCTTTTTGTACCGTTGTTTTGAGACAATGCGGAGCAAAGTCTTTTTTCAAGGGGGAAATTGTCACGGTCAAAATTCGAAACAACCCAACTTGGGGAGTCGCCAGCCAATTTGTTCGGACATAAGCTTCAACTCAACATCTTGGCGCCACGTAGACCGGGCCCATGGTTCGGATCCGGCCAATTAAGCTTAGTGGAGAGGCCTCACAGAGACGGTACGATCCACCCAGACTGACTAAGGGCCCTTTTGACCGACGCCTCGATGTCTAGCGAGACGAGTCGTAGAGCCGGGGTCAGGCTCATCTGGCCACTTTGTGGAACCAGCGTCATTGTTAATCAGACGTCGTGGCGCCCACCCAGACTCAGCTGGGCCAATTTACACTGACCAGTGTTCCACGACTTAAGCCACACGGGGCCAGTTAAGTAGGAAAGGGGGAAGGTAGTGTGTGGTGGGGTGAAATCTAGCTAACAATTAAATGACCGATTGACCACCACAGAGAGAAAGGTGTGTAGGCGTGACTGTCATGATTTGAATATCCAATGGGAAATTTTAAAGGGGGATAACTTCGGGGGTCAGGGCGGTAAAAATACTGACCAATGGTACTCGCCCTTTTTGGACAGATCGGAACGAATAAAGAAGATGTGAGAGGGAGAAACGGGAGAACGAGGGGAAGAACGAACAGAGAGACCGAGAGAGAGAGGTTCTGAGTGGAGCCTGCAGGAGAGAAGGCAAGAGAGAGAGAGATGAGGGAGGAGAGAAGAGGGAACCAAGTTGAGAGATTAGCATGAATAGTCTCAGAGGAAGGACTGAGGAAGTTGCTAACTAATGAAGAAGAAAAGAAAGAAAAAAAAAGAAAAGAAAAGCAACCATGTCCATTTGATAAGAGCAACTAGAAGAGAGAGAGAGAGAGTGCAATGCGTTAATGCAGAAGAAAGAAAGGAGAACAGATCGAAAGTTGATAGTCACTGTTCTATCCTCACTGGGGTTCGACCCATACTTTGGCCACGCCACTTTCATCAGCAGTCCAGCCTGACCGGCGCCAGCAGTCCACTTGACCGGTGCCATCAGACCAACCCAGTGCCACAGCTGTGCGTGTTGTGAAAGTGACCGTGAAAAGAAAAAGAAAAGAAAAGAAAAGACAGGATTCGTGAATAGTTAAGATCACCTGGCCAGGTAAAGTAGAAATCTATTTATACCCGGTTAGTTAATGATGTTTTAGATAAATAATTTTTTGAAGTTCAGGAAAGAGAGAATGTTTTATTTTGTTTGATTCCATAAGCATTGATGTTTTTGTTCTAATGAACGTGTGTAGTAAAAATTATAGACTTTTCTAGTGGTTTGATGTGACGAATGCAGATAAAATGAATGAGATCGTAAGCAAGCTGTGAGTGTGTTTGGGCTGTGCGCTAGTCCTTCCTCCACTGACATCACCCGAGGGTTTACAGTGTTGGTTGGTTGGTTTGTTTTGTTTAAACTTTTTTCTGTATTCGTGCGGGCAGGTTGAAGTCTCTATATTAAAAACTGATGTAAGCCGGAGAAGGAATACCGTTCGCAATCGACTTAGTCAGATATGAAGAATTGCGCACTGACCCGGGAGGAAAATGTCGTTTTTAAATCAAATGGAGGTTGTGTAACTCCGATGGGGAGTGCGGAACGACACAGTCCCCGTTTTTTTTTTCTTTTTTCCCCCTTGACTAATACGTCTCGGACGACGTTTTGTTCAAAGATCCCCGACCAAAACAGCAGTGTCTGTATCTCCGGGGCTGCTGATACTGGATATACTGCTGAAGCAAAAACGAAAACATACCTCTGTCAGTAGTCTCAGACTAGGGGAAGTACTCAGTTGCCAACATCGCCATCATTTTAGTCCCACTTAGCGTCATTGTTATTTGTTGAAAAGTCTCAAAGTATGTGGCCGTTATGTGGCCCCTATGTGGGCCCTTTTGTGGGCCGTTTTAATCACTGTTCTCATGCTGGTCTTAGATTCGTAATTCCTGCCCACGCCCATAGCAACTTTCAACAACAACGAAATGCCCTTTATTCCTGCCCACGCCCATACAGACTTTCAACAAAAACGACTGCCCTTTAATCCCGCCCACGCCCATAGCAGCTTCAACAACAACGAACTGCCCTTTATCCTGCCACGCCCATAGCAGACTTTCAACAACAACGACGCCCTTTATTTTTTCCCGCCCACGCCCATAGCAGACTTTTAACAACAACGACTGCCCTTTATCCTGCCCACGCCCATAGCAGACTTTCAACAACAACGACTGCCCTTTATTCCTGCCCACGCCCATAGCAGACCCTTTTAACAACAACGACTGCCCTTTATTCCTGCCCACGGCCCATAGCAGACTTTCAACAACAACGACTGCCCTTTAATCCTGCCCCCACGCCCATAGCAAACTTTTAACAACAACGACTGCCCTTTATTCCTGCCCACGCCCATAGCAGACTTTCAAAAACAACGACTGCCCATTCTACCCCTGAATGTTAAAAAACCGAAAATTGTTTTCTCTTTGAATGCCTGGGAAACTAGATGTGATTTAAAGTATATTCGACGTTTTTTTTAAAAGAACAGGTTATCCTGGTACTGCCAATTTTTACCGATGCAAACGTCAGATGGCAAACTTGCCGGTAAAATTCAATATGCCTTGAGGAATTTCACAAGTATAAGAACCATATAAATGAATGTTGGTAAATGTCGACGGCCTTCACAAATGAATCTCTCTCTCTCTCTCTCCTCTCTCTCCCTCTCCCTCTCTCTCTCTCTCTCTCTCTCTCTCTGTTTAGTGAGTAATACATTTTTGTGTGTGTTTTTATGTCACTGAAAGGTATTGACATCTGTTCCAACCCACAACATTTTTAACCATTATCATTCCAACTATAAAGTCACTGAAAGGTATTTGACATCTGTTTCCAACCCACAACATTTTAACCATTATCATACTAACTGTTTTTAACCATTATCATACCAACTGTTTTTAAAAAACCCTTATCATGCCAACTGTTTTAACCATTATCATACCAACTGTTTTTTAACCATTATCAAAACCAACTGTTTTTAACCATTATCATACCAACTGTTTTTAAACCATTTTCATACCAACTGTTTTTAACCTTAATCATCCAACTGTTTTTTAACCATTATCATACCAACTGTTTTTAACCATTATCATACCAACTGTGCCAGTGGTGCAGCTCCAAGCGGAAATTATAACCGAAACCAAAACAGATTCAAGGGAGGGGATCTTAAAAATATCTTTCTCTCCATTTGTGTCCGTGGATGTCTAAATTTGAAAGCACAGCAGCTATTCACAGTAATTGCTGCTTTTGTTAATTTCCCCCTCGTTGCATTCTTCAGATTCCATGACATAACGACGACGTAGAGATTTAACATCGATTTTTTTCTCTCTTTTTTTTTTTCTCCAGTCGTGTTTATGATTGTCATCAACCTTTAACAGCCCTGTGGTTGGAGTCCAGAGATACAGGTTTGTCCCCAAAACGTTATATGTATATTCCCCATTACTCTCAAAGCTGCATGTAACATTGTCAGAGAGTGAGTCTTTATTGAAACAAATTGATCGCACAGTCCAGTCCTCAAGGGACACTGTGCCTGGTTCTGATGTCATTCCTGTGCTGTGTAGTTTTGATGTGGGAAGCATTGTCTACATGACAATGTATTTTTTTTACCGTCTGCTGGACTTTGCCTTCCTGGACCCTCTTGTTCCACCGCCGCGAATTTCCGCTATTCCTGCAGACACGTGGTGTTGAGTGAATCCATCAATGCCAGATTTCAAGACAAAATTTTATATTGTCACATCTGAAAAAAAAATGTTTAGAGAAGCAGGCTGATTTCTTTTCATCGTTTCACGGAGTATTGTTACCACGTGACCTCTGTTGTGACCCCGATTTTTCAATGTGGGGTTGGATGAGC
>CM031612.1:74601279-74606279 GCA_018398815.1 Conus ventricosus | reverse complement strand
TTTTTTCACTTAAAAATGCTTTTATAAGTTGTACAACAACCAAAAAAACCCCTAAAATCCTAGTTTTTAGAATTTTTTAATGCCAAATTGTCAATGTTTTTCAAATGTAAAAAAAAAATGCAAGTACTTTTTTTCCTAGGGAAAAATGTGTTTTTCTGTGGGGAAATTTTTTTACTAAATGTTCAACTGTTTATTACCTTTTCTAAAACCCCCTTTGATTGGTATTATACCTTTTTTTTTCACAGAAATGTTAACCTTTTTAAAATTTTTTCTTCCAAAAGTTTTCCTACTGTATGTAGAGCGACAGTCGTAATTATTTTATCTGATTTGACTTTCCCTCCGGGGAATAGGGTAACATAGATTGTTTCCAAAAGAGGCTAATCCCTTCAAACCAACATTTTTGAAAAAATAAACTTAAAAAATTTTATTAACTGGTAAATGCTTTATCTTTTCATTGGGAAATCGCATCGGCCCCCACTGTTTTTTTCTTTGACCCAAAGGGTTGAAATTATCTTTTGTTTCCCTAAAAGTAATGGCATTGTAAGTGGTTATTGGGACTTTTTTCTTTGTTTCGTTTTCGCCTTTTTTTCCAAAGCTTTTTTTTTTCTTCTGAGGGCCTTGAGTTACTATTTTTTGCAAAGCATCGAAAATGCTTCCCCTTTTAAAAATTGAAGGAAATTCGTTATTTTCCAATTTTAAGGGTCCCCGGGACTTTTCCTTTTTTTTTCTTTTATTTTTTCCAATTTTTCGGGAGATCTTTGTGATTTTAACCCATTTTCAAAAATTTTTGACCAATTTTCTTTCCTTTTCCCTTTTTCATTCACTCTTTACTGTGATTTTTTGTTTTGTTTTTTTAGCAATTTTTTCGGGATCTGTTTTTTTTTTGATACATTTTATAACCTCCGTTTTTGTTCCTTGCTTTTTCCGGGAAAACTTCCCCCAACTTTCCTGTTATTTTCTTTTTTTATCGGGATTCTTTTGGGATTGAAAGCTCCGCGCACGCAAAACAGTATCAACAATTTTCTGTAGCTTGTATAAACACAAACCACATCTCCTCGCAATTGCAAAAGAAAGCATGTTTTCAAATCTTCCCAATCAGTTTTGGTTGTAGTTAAATTTTGGGATTTGTCTTTTTTGAGATCAAACTATTTGTTTTTCTTTTTATGGAAATAATATTGGGAATACACTGCCTAGGGAGTCTTTAAGTGTGTTCCATTCACAAAATTGAGCGATTGCAGCCCACATAAGGGTTTGGTCAAACGCTGAAGCCCGATGATATGAAATTCCGGGGTTCAGTGACACTACCATCTTAAATTAAGTGAAGAGTCTACTACTTTTAAAAGGGAACTGTTATGCGTTTGATTTTGCACTCTTTTCCCAAAAGGGGGGGGGAATGAAAACACCTGCAAATTTTGCCACTTATCTTTTTGGGGAAAGTACGAATCCACC
The DNA here is from genome assembly GCA_018398815.1 of Conus ventricosus. Taxonomy (NCBI): domain Eukaryota; kingdom Metazoa; phylum Mollusca; class Gastropoda; order Neogastropoda; family Conidae; genus Conus; species Conus ventricosus. Next base: position 74,604,830 of record CM031612.1, on the reverse strand, counting down.
TGTGTTTTGATTGTCAGGGCCTTTTTGGGAAAAAAACCGACAATATGTTCAGTATCAAAGATCCCTGGGGAATTTTTCTTTTACCACAGCATTTAGTTTTTAAAGTCTTTGAAAAAGGGTATCTTTTCGAGGGATTCTACATCTTTCGAAAAGTACAATGCGGACCCAAACCCTTCCCCTTTCATCATTGTTTTGGTATATTGGGGGGTAGTAAAATTTTTGGGCTTTGGGGAAACTTTTTTCTTAAAAAAAAATTGTAATACAATGTTGGAGATATTATCTAGAGGTTAATCAGCTCCTAATATTTTTTTGAATTTGATTCAATTCCATTTCAGTTGTTTACTTTTTTTGGGCTTGCATGTTTTTTATAATTGTATACATTACCACCAGAATTTTTTAAAAAAAAAAAGAACAAAACCTAAATTATCAATTTCCTAGATAGATAGGGGGAAAAAGAGGGGAAATGTTTCAGGATTGTGAAAAATGGGACAAATTTGAATGCATCTCCAACGATCAAAAATTTTATCTGAATAAAAAACAACTCTACAAATCATTGTGCTGACTAATTTTTTCAGCATCTTTGACGTTTTAAAATATTAAATTCCACGTGTTAGCACGTCAAAAAAAATTCCCCGGCCAGGAAGGGGGGCCCAATCCCCAGTTTAGGAAAGGGAAACTTTTCCCTGAGGTACCCTGCGGGGTTTTTTTTTTGGGGGCCCCTTGGTTTAGCCTGCATTCTGTTTAGGGTCTGCCGGTTTTTGGGGAAAAGACGCGGGGTTTCCCCTCCTGCAATGAAGCCATCCCCGGGGTTCCTGTTTTCCGAAGAGTGTCGTGACTGAAAAGCTCACATTTTTGGGGTCAATAGGTCTCAGGTGGGCTTGAAAAAGGTTTCGTTCATCTCCAACTCTGTGTTTTAAAGGGGGGATTTTTCTCACAACGATCTTTGGTGGGGGTTTTTTTGAGATCTCCTTGATTGTTTCGGAAGGTTTTGCTCGCTTGGTAGCATCACTGTTTTTATTTTGTTTTCGCCGCAAAGGATTACGATTACTTCGGGGGTTTTTCTGTGGAGGTTTCGTTTGCAGGGACGGTTTTGGGTTTTTCTTGTCTAAAAGTTTTAAGATGTTTATTGAAAACCCAAAGAGGGCCCCGTTTTCCCCTCCCTCTTTTTTATACAGAGTCGTGTAAAGAAGAAATTTTGGGAATCCTGCTTTTTTTTTTTTTTTCTCCCTTTCCTTTCCCGGTTGAACGTGACGTCATTCTTCTTCTTTTTGCGTCTTTTTGGGAACTTTCTGCCCTTTGGGCGGTGTCGTTCGATTTTTCGTTTTTCTTTATTTTGCTTTTTTTTTTGTTTTTTTTATCACATCTTTTTTCTGTTGGAACCGATGCCAACCTCGCAAATTGGGATTCATTTTGAGGGACTCCAAGGAAGCAGTGCTTTTTATTTTTGGGTGGTACGGGTTCCTTTTTTGGGTCAACTCGTTTGATTTTTTTTATTTTTTTTTCGAGCACAGAAATCGATCGACATACCGTTATAAGTTTTTTAAAACACCAACCCATTTTTCTCAGGCAGTGCACGAGCGGGCGTGTTCCAGGGGCCCCTGCTTGGGTTGCCTTTGGGGGGGCAGGCCTTTGGTTTTTAGTTTATCGCTCCAAATTTTTTACTTCCCAAATTCAAATTTTTTTTGGGTTTTTTTTGGCACCCGCAGATTTTGATTTCGGGTTTTAAGGTGATACACGAAATCTTTTTTTCCCCAGATCCCTCATGTTAGTTTGTAGAGTTCAAAAATTCAGCAGAGGGAGCTTACAGTTTTTTGTTTTTACGTCGCCATCTTGATCCGTGGGGTGTGTGTGTTTGGTTTTGTTGAGTACAAACCCTGAGTTAATCGACAATAAATTGGGTTTCATCATCGTGTTTGTGTGGTGTGTGTTTTTGTGTGTGTGTGTGTGGTGTGTGGTGTGTGGTGTCCGGCGCGCGCGCTACCGCGCATACGAAGCGATGTTTTCCTGCCACTTAGATTTTGCCAGAAATATCCTCAACAGTTGCGCCACACCCCACAGTCCCACCATACTAAGAAAATAACCCAGCCACCACTACCATCATCACTGCCTAAAAACCCCACCGCCACCCACACCACACATGTCCCCCCCCCCCCAATCCCGCTTGGTTCAGTTACTCTTTTTAGGTCGTCATCGTTGTCGTCGTCGCAGTCGGGCGTCGGGGGCGTCGCGTCGATGTTTTGTCGTTGTTTTTGGGTTGGATGATATGATGATTTATTTATGATGATGTCGTCGCGCGTTGTTTTACAAATTTACACAGAATCTTGATGGTTTTTTGTCGTCTTCCGGAAAACCCTCCCAAACCCTCGTTGCCCCATTGAATACTGCGAGTGACATCGCAGCTGGCAGGTCTCCTCTGGGGGGTTGCTTCCGCAGCTTGCTTTACTTTATTCGCGGGCTGTCGGACCGCGGTTTTGACGGCACAAAAAAAGGTGTACTCGTGTTTGGGGAAGCCGGAAGGAGCGGGCTGTACTAGCTGCCCCGGAAGACAAGACGAGAAAAAAAAAAGGTTTTTGCAGCGAATACACACCTTTGCCTTCTTCTTCACCCGTCCCCGGGGTCTTTAAGACCATTTGGGTGCCAGAAACTTTTGCAACCAGCTTCCCTCCCCTTTCCCCCCGGTTCTCAACGTCTTGGCATTCTGAGGGAGGCAGTCCAGGGATGATTTTCCTCCCATCTCTTTTTTTGTCTTTCTCCTTTTTGCCTCCTCGCCTGTTTCCTGAAATGACTTGGCAAATCCTGTTATCTTGATACATACCATGCCATTCATATTCCTTCTTTTTATTTTTGGGCATTTCGTATGGTTCAATGGTTGCCCTTTTTGGCTGGCCCAAGTTGGGAAGTGGAGGTACATCGTCGTAATTGAGCCCGCAGTAATAAGGTCAGTCCGACATTGTTTTTTACATACAGAAAATTCCACTTGATCGACAAACAAAATTTTAAAAACGTGGAGAAAAAATGTGTGATGTAATTTTGTCATGTGCTGTCCCTGCGAGAACAGACTGAATTTCACTCAGAAAAATCAGTTTGACGATCAGTAAAGCAACCAATACAATACAATACAATACAACACAACACAACACAACACAACACAACACATCACAACACACAGCATAATACAGCATAGTACAGTACAATACAATACAATGCAATGTAATACAAAACAAGACAAAGCAATACAATGGAATGCAATACAATGGAATGCAATACAATACAATGCAATGCAATACAATGCAATGCAATGCAATGCAATGCAACGAAACGCAAACATCCCAACACAACACACACAATACAATACAATGTACCACAACACAATATAGTGTGTGTGGAGTTTTATTCGTTTAACCTGTCAGCCCAACAGTGAGTAAAGCAGCGGGATTTATGCAGTTGTTTGCCTCTGCTGCTGCTGCTGCTGCTGCTGCTGCTGCTGGCACCTTTTGTCAGTGGCTCCACAGTCATGGAACACTGGCTGGCACACCCATGGGAACGCTTCC
>CM031612.1:74595341-74597841 GCA_018398815.1 Conus ventricosus | reverse complement strand
CCCCCCCCCCCCCCCCCCCCCCCCCCACACACACTTTAAAAAAAAAAATTATTTCCTGTTAAACTTTGTACTAGATTCGTATCCCGATAAAGACTCCCTCATCTTTGTAGGCATTTTTCCTTTTTTCTGATTTCTTTCTTTCTTTCTTTCTTTCTTTCGTTCTTTCTTCTTTCTTTTTTTTTTTTCCCCGCACCATACCATTCATCCTTTCGCCCTCCACTCCATCCCCTCTCCCGCCCCTCACGTTCCAGTTTCTTCCAAGGCTTTTTCTGGAACATCTTTTATCTTTGTATTACATTCGATCCTTATGCCTCCTTCCCCTGTAAAGATTCTCTCACATTAATTTTTTTTTCTATGAATATTTTTGACTCATGTAAGATTCATGTTCCAAAAATAGTCAGAGAAAGACACATCTGCGCCATCTTTAAAAACTTGTTTTCCATCATGGTCTGATTTTCACGTTCCCTCATCCATCCCACTCCCAACAGATACTCTATCTTTATAGACCTTTTTTTTTATTTGCACATCCGCCTGCGTCTCTATCCGCATTTGGCACTACTCTTATGTCGCTCATACATAGCTACACCCGGGTAGCTCTTGTCGCAGCCCCAACTCTGCAATCCACAGCGAGCATGCCGTCAATATCATGTTGTCATGAGGCAACCCCCCGGAGGAGACACAGCACTGCCGCCGATTCACTTTGCCAGTGTTCAGTGCCACCTGCTCTGTTCCAACCGGCACAGGGCACCACCAACTGACCCTCCTGTTGACGATGGTAAGGGAAGGCAAGGTAATGTTGCTTATAGCCCAGCCGACCGCAAAGGGACACATCAGGGCTGTCACCGCGTTGGTCAACTCACGTCATTAAAAAAAAAGAAAAGAAATAATTCACACAACTTAACCCTTTGAAATACATGTTCTAAAACCAGACTGGAAATTTGGTTAAAAATCACTCCTCCGTAAAATCTTAGATAAGATGTTTCGTTAATCTCTTTCAGAAATTCAAAGATCACGTCAAGTGGGACATCTTTGAACAAGGTTTTCATGGAGTCTGCTGTAAAGTGTTCATGCCTCACATCACGCAAGTTCCAACACTCTAAAAGAACATGTTTCACTGTGAGTGGTACATGACATGGAATGCATCACGTAGTCTCTTCACCTTCTAAAAGAAAAGAATGGGTGTAAAAGGAGTGGCCTGTATGCAAACGGCACGAGACTGTCTCTTCTTATCGCCGCCTCGGGAACATGGTTAAAAACTCTTTCAGATTTGGACGGATCTTTAAATAGTTTGTTATCCGTCCGCAAGTTGAATTCCTCTTGCCAGAGCTCTTCGACGTAAGTCTGGGCTTTGGGTTTCAGATCTGTGTGAGGGATAGACAATCTGGTCAACTCTTTCCTTGTGGCACTCTTGGCAAGTTGATCAACCAACGCCTTGCCGCTGACGACAGTGAGTGCTTCGCTTGGAAGCCAGCATGAGAGAGCGTCCCCATCTGGAGGACTATCATTATTACTATAATAATAATAATAACGATTATTATGATTATGATTATATTATGATTAGTATGATTATGATTATTATGATTATGATGATGATGATGATGATGATGATGATGATGATATTATTATTATTATGATTATCATCATAATTATTATTATGAATACTTATATAGCGCCTATCCTCGGCTAAAGACCAAGCTCTAAGCGCTTTGCAATCAACACTCGTTTACACAACGGGCTGCCTACCTGGGTAGTGCCGACTGAAGAGCTGCCAGCTGGCGCTTCATTCAGTCGTTTCCCGTGTCATCCAGTCAATATCGTCCAATATCGTTCACTCAATTTCCTTACTTCCTTCATTCTTTCCATCTCTCACCCAGGGTGCATGCTATGTGTAACGTGTCATCCATACCAACGGCCAAACTGGCCTACTCTTCCGAAAGTTGGTGAGGGGATTTTACGTGTGTGCAAGATGTTATGCGTGCGTTCACACAAGGAACCTCGGTTTATAGTCTCATTCGAAGAACTGTATGGGAAATGCTACGAGGATGAGGATGCTATTGCGTCGGAACAGCGACCCCACCCCTACCCCCATACAGTTGCCGATACCAATAAATTTGTTACGAATTCACCGCAGGTAGGGGTTTGGAGCGGAAATGGAAACTAAGGTTACCAGAAAAGCAGAGCATGAAGAACTACGGAATCAACGAGGACGAGGATAATGAAAAAGATGCACTGGAATTCCATTCTTGTCTGACACTACACGACGGGGCTGTACTTCACAAGCTTTTTCTCATTATGTATAGCACGACGTCAACGGGAGATACAGAGACCTGCTGTGTTTGGTTTAAAAGAAAAAACAAAAAACAACAACAACAAAAAAAACCCAAACCTTGAGCACATTCTCAGAGACGTATCCATTAAAAAGGGAGTGTCCTCATGAACAAAAGTAATAGCAAACCGCCTAATCTGCCTTTAAAGTTAACTCATGATATATGTTAAAAAC
>CM031612.1:74575341-74592841 GCA_018398815.1 Conus ventricosus | reverse complement strand
CCGAGGGTTGTATGTAAACGGTGGTTTTTGTAATGTCAAGTTTGTATGTAAACGGTGCTTTTTATACTGCCGAAGTTTCAGCAATATGTTTTGCAAAAGAAAGACACAGTTGTGTGCGACACTGCAAACGGACGACCTGCAGAGAACCCCACCCAGTCCTAACACTTTATCTGCTGCTTGCGTGAGTGGAAACTCAAAAGTGTGAGTCCAGTCTTCCCCTTTGAACCCATGGTACACTCAGTTCTGATTATAAGTCAGCCGGATTGAAAACAAAAATCCCAGTATTAAGGCTTTTTAATGTGGGAGATTTTCATCTTTATACTAGTTGTTCTTCCCAACACCTACCTCACCCCCCGTTGCACTTTCTCTCTCTCACCCACTACAAATCTACACACATCAAATGGATATACATTTTTCTTTAACATATTTATCTACATTAATTTTGCACATTCTAACGAAGATCCGCTTTCCCTAAAACAGTTGCATTTTTCGATTACATTTGGGGTTTATACAAATTTCAAATACAATAGGGAATTCCTCATTTTGAAGATTTAAATTTTTTTTTTACCGAAACATATTTAGTCTTTTTACAGAAGACATATCCCAGTTAAAGCTCCCTCCCTTCCAAGACGTATTTCTTTGGAACATTTTTGGTTTTAAGCTACATTCACCTTCCAGTTATTTTTTTTCTTCCTCAACGGACTTCTTTCCTGATGTATCTTTTATAACCTCAAAGTAAAGACTCTTCTTCTTTAATGACTGTTTTTCTTTAGGAGATTTTTTTGGGCTTTTTACCCGAGTATACTCCCCCGAAAACAATCAAGCAAGCAAACATACCAAACAAAAAAAAACAAAACTAAAATCTCCCTCTCCATAACGATTTCTATATTTGGAACATCTTTGTCTTTAGAGAAGAGTCACTTCCCGATGAACTTCCCCTTGATTCCACGATTTCTTTTTTTCTGCAACATTCTTGTCTTTATATAAGATTCACATACCAATAACCCCCCCCCCCCTTCCTTTATCGATTTCTTGCTTCTTCCTTCTTCTTCTTCTACTTCTCCTTTTTTCTTCTTCTCCTTCTCCTCCTTCTTCTTCTCCTTCTTTTTCTTCTCCTTCTTTTTCTTCTTCTTCTTCTTCTTCTTCTTTTTTTTTTTTTTTCATTTCTTTCCTATTGACGACTTTTTTTTTTCCCCCAAGACAAGTTTTATTTCACAAAAAGCAACGCACCAAGACAATTAAAGGTAAATCACATCTATAAACTCGTTGATGAATGAGAACAGCATCAAGGCATATTGGAACCCAACAGAAAAAAAATTTTTAAACTTTAAAGTAAACCCTTCTTCCCCAAACAAATTCCCAAATAGGGAAAGGGGGCTTAATGATGTACACAAAAAAATAATTAGGTTAAGGTTTTAAAAAAAAGCTTGCCATAAATCATTGAAAATTCTTCGACTCATGGCTTTTCGGAAAAAAAGTACAATTTACAGAAAAAATTCTTTTTCCCATTTTTTCATAAAAGGCCCCAAAGGTTCAGGACAACTTTTAACAAAAAAATAAAATGTTGTGCGTTTTCTGCGTGCGTACGAAGCACGAATGCCTTACTTGCACACCCCCACACAAAACCGTCTACCCACACACACACCAAAACACACACACAAAACACACACACAAACACACACACACACACCACACACACACACAGCCACCCCAACACCCACACTTAGGTACCCCAAAACTTTAATTACAACCCTAACAATTAACCCTTTTAAACCAGTTTTGTATGGTAACCATTTTTTTTGGGGCAGGTAGCCTGATTGTTTTCATCAAGTACTTTATTTTTTTCCCCTTTTTATATTTTTTGTTCGCTCCTTCAAAAACTGTTTAGATTGGGCTTTTTTTTGGGTTAAATTTAAACTTTTAAATTAAAAAAAAATTTTTTCCCCCTTTAAAAATTATTGGGGTCTAGCATTTCATGGGTTTTTTGTTTTTCATCCGTACCAAAAAATAAAATCTCCACTTTTAAAGGTTAATTTTTCCAGTGGGAAAAATTAAAACCTTTCAGGTCTTTCAAAGTTTTTCCCAAAGAAAACAGGGAAAAAACTCACATTCCCATAGGAAAAGTTTAAGGGGAATTTTCTCGGTTTACAAAAGTTACTTTTGTCACTATCGTTTTTTGGGCTTTATTTTTTAAACACATGTTTGTTACTAAAATTTTCTGTGGCATTTTAATTTAAAAAACCCCTTTTTTTTAATTTTTTGTTTTTTTTAATTTTTTGCTGATTTTTTCATTTCCCTCTACCCCGTAAATGGGTTTTTAAAGGCCCGCTTTTCCCCACTTAAAAAAGGGCACTATTTTTTAAGAATTTTCCTTTAAATTACCTAATATCAAAATTTAAGAAAGATTTAACTTTGTAACGCTAAAAATTTTTTGGGTGCTAAAAAGTTTTATCTTTATTAATGTTACTGTCTAATTAAAAATTTCTTTTTCTGATAGTTTTGATCGAATGACGCAACTTATAAAATTTCAGAAAATTGTTCTGAAATCCCTTTTCTCTGACTTTTGGGAAAAGGGCTTACAAAATTACCTTCATTTTCAAGTAAATTTTTAAAAAAGAAATATGTTTTTCTGCATAATTTTTTTGGTAAATGAATTTTTTTTCCCCCAATTTAAACTTTTTCCATTACAGAAAATAGGTTCAGTGGCAAACCCTTTTATTTTCTTTGGAAATTTCTCCCCCTTTTGGGGGGGGAAAACCTTGTTTATGTTAGAAAAAACTTTTTTCCCAAATTTTTTTTCGAATTTGCTTTAAAAAATTTGTTAGGATTTTTGGCGTAAAAATTTAAACTTTTTTCGGGCCCTTTATTGAATGCAATATTATCTTCCAACTTAGGGGTTTTTAAAATTTTCGCTTTCCTTATCCGGCTTTTTTTAAAGGAGCTGTTTTATATTTTAGATCGGGTATCCCTTTCCCTTTTCCCCTTTTTTTTTTATATGTTTTAAAATTACTTTTTTTTTAATTTTTTCTTTTTTTTTGGGTTCCTTTACAAATTTAAAAACAAATTTTCTGAAATTTAAAAAATTTGGGGGAATTGGGGTTTGGGTTTAAAAGGGATCCTTTTGTACCATTTTTGTAGCACTTAAGGGTTTTTTAGCACAGCAAACCCCTCAAATTGGTGTTATAATCCTTTTTGTCCATATTTTAAACGGGTTTTTGGGGGTTCCCGGAAAAATTTACCCTTCATTTTAAATTTTCCCGTCATACCCGTGGGACTTTTTTCGTAAACCACACCCCTAGAATTTTGAATTTTGGGGGGTTCCTTTTCCATTTTTCATGGCAAATTGTGTTCGTGGAATTTTTCTCTTTCCCTACCCAAAACCCAAAAAAACGTTTTTTCGTGTTCAATTTGAGTCCTGATAGGTTGCTAAAATTTCAAAAAGGGTTTTTGAAAAAATAATTTTTGTAGTTTTTCTTGTCCTTCTAACGAAAAAGTGGTGTCTTTCCGGGAAATTGTTTTTTATTTTAAAATTTTGTTTTTCTATTTTTAAAGCCTTTGATTTCATGATCTTGCCTTATTTTGGTCGCTAGAAAATTAAACCCACAAAAAAACAAATGGGTTTATGGTTTTTATAGGGTCCCCTTGACGGAAACCCTTTCCAATTGAAAACCCTTGAAGACACTTTCCCGTTCCTATTACGAAAGACTTTTTTATCGAAAAAAGTTGATACCCTTCGTTGTATTCCTTTTCCAAACCCAAAAGCCCCCAAATTTTTTTTATTTTGCCCCATTTTAACCCTAAATTTTCAAAAGCTTTCTCGAAATCGCAGAAATTAAAAAACCCTCGAAACCCTGTTCATTCTAAAAAATTAAATTTAAAATTTAATATTGTTCGTAAAACTATCTCCTTATATCTTTCTGGAACGAACCCGTTTGACCCTCGTTTAGGGTTTTTTGGAAAAACACAATTTTTATTCTGTTTGTTTTTTCAGGCTAAACCCTTTTTTGAAGGTTCCCTTTTTAAAAGGGGAGATAGGTCCCAGTTTTCAAGTATTCTCGGGGTTTTTCTCTCCTTTCGGAAAGGCCCAATTATTTTTCCTTTTTTTGTGTTACAGACATTCCCCCTTTACTGTACCCCTCATTTGGGAAAACCGGACAAACAAAATCTCCAAAATTGCCCTCCAGAAGAAAATTTTAAAGAATTTACTTTTCTGTTCCGGGGAATCTTATCTTTTTCCATATTTTTTAGCCCTTTGGTAGCTTCTTCTAAAGTAATTAACCACCCAAACTGTTCGGATTTCCCTGATTTGTTTTGGAGGTTTTCAAACTTATTTTTAAATCTCAAAAATTATTTAACCTTTTCCGGTTTAGGTTTTCTTAATAGTTCTTTGTCCTTTTAAACATATCGTCCGTTTCTGTCGAGTTCTTCCTTGGCCCTGTGACAAGTTTCCCCCTTCTTTTGTTGAAATTCCTTTTCTCCAAGAAACAGAAATTTTTTCCCTTATTTTTTCCCCGTAAGATCCCCCATTTACCCTCTGGATCAAAATCATTTTTCCTTAAATTTTTTTTTTCCTTAGTCACTCGGGTTTTCCCTTTTTGTTTTTAAAGATCCCCCCAGGTTTTTTAGAAAAGCCCATTTTTGCTTTCCAAATCTTGTTTTTGCTTTTTAAATTTTTTTTTTCCTTTTCATTTCGTTTTCTATTTTTGCGTTTCCTGAATGTTATTGTTTCTGTTTTAATTTCCTTTAATTAGAGTTTCTAGAAAGGTTGGTCAAAACTGTAAACTAAATTTGATCGTTTGGGATTTTATGCCCGTTTTTATTGTAAGGCAGAAATGCATATTGCCCTTTTTAATTCTTTAAAATCGTTTCATTAACCGTTTACTTTTTTTGCTTGTCTCTTAGAAGAGGGGGAATTTAAAATTTCCAGAACCCTTTATGTTTCTCTTCCTTTTTTAAAAAACCAATTTTATGTTTTTTGAGTGAAACTGTTCTATAAACCGGAAAAAAAAATTCAGCACATTATGTAAGTGATTAAAGTGTCGGACAATAAAAAAAAAATCTTGCCTGCTTTGGGTTTAAATGGTTTTTGGGTTTTTCCCCAAAAATTTTTCGTCTCGTGTTTGGTTTCCCCTTCTCTCATTTATTTAAAATTTGTTAATCTGGAATAATTTTCGGTTTAAATTCTTTCCCGTGCTCGAGCCTTTTTAAAATGTTTAAAATTTTTTGGGGGTTTTTTTTCCCTTTCAAAGGGTTTAAAGGAAACCCGGGGTTTCCCGTCCCCCGCCTTATTTTGTTTGGGGGACATTCAAATCTTTTTTTTGTTTTATTTTTCAAAGAAAGACGGTTTTTGTTTATTATTTGGCCCTTTGATATTTGTAAAACTAAAACTTTTTCCCTTGTTTTTAATAGTTTACTATTATGTAATTTCCCTGAAAAATCTTTTTTTAGTTTTCTTTAAATTTTTATTAAAATTGTTTTTTAAAGAGTATTGTAAACCCCCTTGTTTTTGGGGGTTGTTGGGGGGCAAAAAAAAAATTCAAAACCCCATTAAATTCTTTAATTTGGGGTTCTATTTTTATGGAATTTGGGGTCCTGCAGAAAAAAAAAAGTATTTTTTTTTGTCTTAAGAATTTTAAAACATCCTTTTTTTTGGGGGTATCCCCCAAAACCTTTGGGGTTTAAAGACGATTCCCCCTATAGATTATTTTTCGTTAAAAAAACCTTAAATTTTCTATGTTTTTCCCTCAGCCCTAAACCCGGGGTAACATTTGTTTTCAGTCGTGCTGCATACAACCTTTGACACAACAACAATAATGAAAAAAAAGAAAAAAAAAAAACCCTATGCATTGCACAAAAAATACCGAATGCATACTGAAAAATTCCCAAAACTACAAAACTACCAACCCCGTACAATTTTAAATTTTAAAAAAAGAGTCAAAATTTTTCTTGGGCCAAAAAGCAGGCAGCGGCAGGGCGAAGAGAAGAAAAAACGAAGGAAGAAGAAGAAGAAAAAAGAAGAAGAAGAAAGGGAAAAAAAAGAAAAAAAAAGAAAAAAAAAAAAAGAAGAAGAAGAAGAAGACGAACAACAACAAAAAAAAAAAACAAGAAAAAAGGGCGCAATATACCAACAATGGCCCAAAGGAACATTTAAATAAAGCAGCGCAAAACTAAAAAAAGCTTTGGAAATTTCAAAAAGGGTGAAACGTATGCTTTCCATACACACACCTACAATACACTAAAACACACCAAGCATGCACGCGCCCAGCTCGCGCGCGGGGCGCGCAAAAGCGCGCGCACACACACCCCCACACCCAACACCCCCCCCCCACCCCCCAAAACAACACACACACACACACACACAAAGCGCACGCACGCACGCACCCCGCTCACTCACTTACAAAAAAAAGGAAAGGGGGGAGGGTCAGTGGGTGCGGGGTGGGGGTTGGAATCACGATCAGGGCGCGTTTGTGGGCTCAAGTTCAAAGTATCCCGTGAATACAATTTCCCAAATGTCTTAAGGGGCAGGAACACCGGGGGGACTCATGTTTTGTCAGCGCAGAAACGTGATGGGGGGGGAAGGGGGGGAGAGGGGGGGGGGGGGGGCGGGTATGCACCATGTGAATTTTTAAATAAGATTAAAAGGGCAGAAAGTAAGCGGGTTTTTAGGGGGGGGGGGGGGGGGGGGGGTGAGGGGGGGGGGGGGGCCGTTGGGCGGAGCGAGGGAGGGGGGGAGTGCGGGGGGAGGGGCGGGGCGCGCTTCTTTCTTCTTTTTTTCTTCTTCTTTTAACATCCCTTTTATTTTTTTAAATGATTTCTTTTTCTAACAAAAACTCCCCCTTAAATTTAAATTTAACCCTATCGAACCCAAGCAATCCCGCCAAACCGATCGTGAAAAAGGTACACCCTTTGGGGTACGTTTTGGGGCCGGGGCCAGTGGTGGGGCAAATTTTTAAATTTAATTTTCCCTAGTAAAGAGGTGTCACGCAAAACTGAACAACAGAAAACAAAAAAAGGGGGTTTCCCTTTTTTTAAATGGGTTTTTTACAGGGCATCTCTCAATGATAGATTGAAGGAACCCGGCTGTGTTCTCTCTCTCTCTCTCTCTCTCTCCTCCCCTCTTCTCTCTTCTCTCTTTTTCTCTTCTCTCGTGTGTTTTTTGTGTGTTTCTCTTTTGTTTCTTCTCTCTCTCTCTCTTTCTCTCTCCTCTCTCTCTCTCCCCTTTTCTCGGAAAAAGGAGAGGGGAGGAGGAGAAACTAGGGAAAAAAAAAGTCCTGAGTCGGGTTTGTTATCCCATGGGTTTATCTCTCCTTCTTTTTCTTTTTGTTTTGATGTTGGGGGGGGGGGGGGGGGGGGTTTCTGTGATGGGGGTTTTTTTGTTTTTTTTTTGCTCATTTTCCTTTAAATTTCATGATTGTTTTGATATACCCCTTTTTTTTTTTGTAAATTTTTTCATTGTGATGTGGCAAATTTTGGGGTTTTTCTTTCTCTCTTCCTCTTCTTCTCTCTTCTTTTCTTCTTCTTTTCTCTCTCTCTCCTATTTTTTTCTTTCCCATGTTTTATTCCTTCTTCTTCCCCTTGTCGTTCTTGAAGTTGGGGGGGGGGGGGGGGGGGGGGGGGCCCCTTGTATGGAATTGTTGTTGCTGCCCCTTGGGCATGTCTGGTGGTTTTCAGCTTTTTTTTTTTTTTCCCCCCCCATTCCATGAATTTATGTTTTACCACTCTTCTTCATTGTGTTTGTCAGTGCCAATTTTTTTTTAAATTTTTTTTTTGTTTTTTCCTCCTCTTCTCCTTGTTTCTTTTTCATCATTTATCATCTTCTTCTTTTTCTTCTTCTTCTTCTTTTTTTTTCTTCTTCTTCTTCTCTTCTTCTTTTGTCTTCTTCTTCTTTTTCTTCTTCTTTTCCCTTTTTTTCGTCCTCCCTTTTGGGCGGGGACTCCTTTTCTTTATTCGTGTCTCCAAGTCCCCACCTCTCTCTCTCTTTGGGGTTGTTTCCATTCCCCCCCTCTTCCCACACTCTTTTCCTCTAGTTATATTGTGAAATTTTCTTTTTTTAAAATTTCCCCTGTATTTATTTTTTGTTTATGAGTTTTTTAAAGCAGTTCGTGCAAAGATTTCTTTCCATTATTTATTTTTTTGAGGGCTGGATGAAAAAAAGCCCCTGATGGTGTTATTTCTTTTCCCTCATTAAAAACCCTTTCTTCGTTCGTTCTCTTGTTTCTTCTCTCTCCCCTTTTTCTTTTCTTCTCTCTCTTCTCTCCTCTCTCCTCTCCTCTCTCTTTTCCCTTTCTCTCTCTTCGCCTCTTTCTGTCTCGTTCTATTTCAATTTTTTTCTTTCGATCTCCTCCAACCTTCCCCTTTTCCCTCTCTTCCCCTCTCTCTCTCTCTCCCCTCTCTCTTCTCTCTCTTTTCTCTCCTTTACACCCCACACACAACACACACCAACCCCACACCCCCACACACACACCCACACCACAACACACACACAAAACTTCAGGAGAGAGAGAGAGAGAGAGAGAGAGGAAAAAAGAGGGGTTACATGCAATTTACGTGATCTGTTTCATTGCCCCTTTTAACAATGATCGCTTTCTTGAAAACATTGGGGAAGGAAAGGGCCCACAGGGGCCCCAAACACTTGTTCTTTTGCCCCTCTTGGTGCCTGAAATTTTAAACCCCTTTAGATCAGGACGCGTTGGAACCCATCCTAACTCACCCCCCTTTCCCCTTCATACCTGCTCCGCCCCCACCCCCCCCACTCGCCCTTTTTTTTTTCTCCCGTATGCATTATTTCTCGAAACCCATTTTTTTTTCTTCGCGCGGGGCGAGCACACACAAAACCACAAACACACACCCCGCACCACACACAAACACAAAACACCCAACACACTCAAAAAACACGCAGCGCACGCCCCGGACACCCCACCCCACAAAAACCCCCACACAACACAACACCACAAACACAAAACCCCCTATTTTTAAATTTAAAATTTTCGGGAAAGTTTGGTTTTTATTGTCGCTTGACGTCATTGGGAGGGTTTTAAGAAAAAAAGTCATTATACTGATGTTTATCTCTGCAATTTCGTCATTGTCAATTTTGCATCATTTAGGCAATCGCCGGGAATTTTTTGCCCGGGCCGGAAAAAATGTTGTTGTTTTGTTTTTTTTTGTGTTTGATAAAATATTATTTATATATTTAAAATTTTATATATATATATTTTATTTTTATTTTTTTTATTATATATTTTTGGTTTCACGTCTATGACCGGACCCACCAAAACACCACTTTCGCGCGTGATACGCCAACTTTGGCTGGGATTTTCCCCTTTTACGTTCTAGAATTGTGTGTCTCCTGCTAACACTTCGTTTTCTGCCTCTTGTTCTCTGATTCTATATCTGTCTTTCTCTTGTTCTGTCTCTGTCTTTCTCTTGTTCTATATCTGTCTTTCTCTTGTTCTCACCTGTCTTTCTGTGTCTTTCTCTCTTTGTGCTCCAAGCTGGTTACTGTGATCAATACTAAATGTTTCTGTACTTTTATTCACCGGAGGCACTGTAACAGGCTCAGGCTCACCACAGCTATTTCTACCGTCAAAAGCTGATGCCAAGAAAGTGTGTTAGTGCTACTGCTCTCTCTCTCTCTCTCTCTCTCTCTCTCTCTCTCTCTCTCTCTCTCTCTCTCTCTCTCTCTCTCTCTCTCTGTTTTTGTTTGTTTGTTTGTTTGTTTGTTTGTCTTTCAGTCCACCATCATCATCGTTGCAATTATTTTTATTTATTTCGTTTTATGTAGGCCTGTGGCCCAAATACAAAATAAACGACTTTGAAATCCCACCATCTCTCTCTCTCTCTCTCTCTCTTCTCTCTCTCTCTCTCTCTCTCTCTCTCTCTCTCTCTCTCTCTCTCTCTCTCTCTCTCTCTCTCTCTCTTCCCGTCTATGCGTGTGCATGTCCTGCGTGCATGTGTGTGTATATGTAGCAGGGGGGGGGGGGGGGGGGGGGGGGGGGGAGGGGAGGGGAGGGGGGGGGGATTTACCATGCGATTAATTTACAGGTTAGACAGTCCTCGAGAAAATGTATCATGTTATAAAGAAACGAACATCACGGTGTTCAAAAAAAAAAGAAAAAAATTATGCTATGAATAACTAGCAGAACAACCTTTGTAGAAAAACGTCGCGCCATGCTGTATGTAACCATTCTAAAGGGGCTTGGGGTACTTTCATGAACACATTGGACTGACTTTAAAAAAAAAATTACTAATTCGTCGGACGGAAGGGACAAACACATGACAAGACAAAACACGGCGCGCTTCGACCTCTTTGAGCTTCTGCAGGCAAGATAATCAACATTCAGGACAACGACACGAGCGAACACTCACTTATCTCTTGAAGCTGGGCACAAAATAACTGATCATTTATCTTTGAGAAATGTTGTCAGGCGGCAAAGTAACCAGTAATACGATCCTTCAGAACTTATGTAATGCCATAGACAATCCTGTAATAGTCCTTTAGCAATTTTGTCATGCCATTAAGTAGCCAGTAATAATGTCCTTGAGGAATTTTGTCATGCCATAAACAACCATGTAATAGTCCTTTAGCAATTTTGTCATGCCATTAAGTAGCCAGTAATAATGTCCTTGAGGATTTTGTCATGCCATTAAGTAGCCAGTAATAATGTCCTTAAGGAATTTTGTCATGCCGTAAACAACCATGTAATAGTCTTTAGAATTTTGTCATGCCATTAAGTAGCCAGTAATAATGTCCTTGAGGAATTTTGTCATGCCACAAACAGTCATCTGATAGTCTGTGGGGATTTTGTCATGCCATCAAGTGTTTACAAAATACTGATGGAATTCCCCAACAGAACCGTCACCCACCAACACAGCAATAGAACAGGGTCATCCTTTGTTTGGTTCAATCTTTAGCTCAATGCCAGTATCCTCCAGGTCTGTCTGCAACAATGGGAGTGTCAGCGTCCAGGATTTGAACACAAGGTCTGTAGTAAGCATCAGCAAACAGAGCGGGTTAGTGGGCTCCAAGCCAGAGACTAATAATACATGAGAGGTATTCTATGTTAGAAAGAAAAAATCATTGCAACACGATGCATTGATCTTTTTGTTTTTTTTAAATAAAGCTTTCTGCCCCTCGGGGACAAGTGGGTATTGTTTTAAAGGCAGTAGAAGGTATTAGTCTTTTGCTATGTATTTATTCAAAGGCAGTACAGGGTGTTAGTCTTTCTCTAAGTTTTGTTTTAAAGGGAGAACAAGGCGTTACTCTCTCTCTCTCCCCCCTCTTTCTCTCCCTGTGTGTGTGTGTATGTGTGTGTGTGTGTGTGTGTGTGTGTGTGTGTGTGTGTGTGTGTGTGTGTGTGTGTGTGTGTGTGTGTGTGTGCACGCGCGCGTGCGTGCGCCTATATATATATGTGTGTGTATGTGCCTGTGTGTTCGCGCGCGCGTGTGTGCATGCAGGTGAATGCATTTGGTTGGAAGGTGAGCAGTTTAAGTGATGTACGGGAGAGAGTAAAGAGAAGTGCTTTCAAATGCATCTTTAGTCAATATAATTCACACATTAACACAAAAGGAAGAACTGTCAAAAAAGCAAAAGAGATTTAAACATGTGACAGGACGATCATAATGACAGTACTATTCAACATTCTGAGGAAGACAAATATAAAAAAAGCGTGACAAACAGAGAGAAGAGAGAGGAAGAGAGAGAGAGAGAGAGAGAGAGAGAGAGAGAGAGAGAGAGAGAGAGAGAGAGAGAGAGAGAGAGAGAGAGAGAGGAGGAGAGAGAGAGAGAGGTGGGGGGGGGGGGCGCAAGTGTTTTATGAAAGTTGAAAATGGGTGGCTAGCAATAAACATTTCGTTCCATGAACACTCTACACAGTTTACATTGTGCCTGTTTAGGACAATATAAAAAGGTTTTCCTTAGGGCGATAATAATATCAGTAATAATATGATATACAGGGTCGGCATATGTTTATAAATCAATTAGTGTCTATAAACATGGTCTTATATGGGAACCATTTTGAAATGAGATGTGTGCGAGCAATATACATTTCAGTTCAGAACAATGCGATGCTGAAATCTGTCTGCGTAATTCGCTTACTCCAAAATGTCCAAATGTCAAATTTGACGGATTTGGGATGAGAAGGTCAGTAACGTGTTTTATGACCTTGTATGCACATTATTAATATTGAACATTGGAATTTTTTTCTTCATTTGCCCTTTCAATAAAAAAAGAAAGGAAAAAAAAGAAAGAAAGAAAGAAAACAATTCTACAAAAAAGTTACGTCTAAAGGAACGGAATTCGAAGACTGCTTAACAAGATTACTCTCCCTAAATATATTATGGATTTTTCTGTCTACATATATAACACTAAGCCAGGCTTCGTACTGCATGAGTTAAGGTAGATCAGGCTTCTACCCACGAGAAATGCGGTTGTCAATGTATTTGATTTGATCTTTGACTTTCGCGGAATTTTGATTACTGGAACTGCTAGATTTCCGACGAACACCGCAAAAACAGTCATAAGATATGCAGGTAACTGAATAGAAATGTTGGAAGGTGGACTATTGAAGGTAGTAGTTTGTATTGCAGATTTAAAGAAAACTTCCAAAAACAGTTTCAGTGTCCATTCAATGGAGTGAATTCCAAGTGGAGATCCTGGTCTAGAGGGCAAGGTGAATCGTCCCTGGTGTTGTCCTAAAGGATTGTGGATAAAAGTACCAGTATGACAACAGCACAATTCAATGAGGCGGCACCACACAGCAACAGCACAATTCAATGAGGCGGCACCACACAGCAACAGCACAATTCAATGAGGCCGCACCACACAGCAACAGCACAATTCAATGAGGCCGCACCACACAGCAACAGCACAATTCAATGAGGCCGCACCACACAGCAACAGCACAATTCAATGAGGCCGCACCACACAGCAAAAAGCACAATTCAATGAGGCCGCACCCACACAGCAACAGCACAATTCAATGAGGCCGCACCACACAGCAACAGCACAATTCAATGAGGCCGCACCACACAGCAAACAGCACAATTCAATGAGGCCGCACCACACAGCAACAGCACAATTCAATGAGGCCGCACCACACAGCAACAGCACAATTCAATGAGCCGCACCACACAGCAACAGCACAATTCAATGAGGCCGCACCACACAGCAACAGCACAATTCAATGAGGCCGCACCACACAGCAACAGCGCATTTCAATGAGGCCGCACCACACAGCAACAGCGCAATTCAATGAGGCCGCACCACACAGCAACAGCGCAATTCAATGAGGCCGCACCACACAGCAACAGCGCAATTCAATGAGGACGCACCACACAGCAACAGCGCAATTCAATGAGGCCGCACCACACAGCAACAGCGCAATTCAATGAGGCCGCACCACACAGCAACAGCGCAATTCAATGAGGCCGCACCACACAGCAACAGCGCAATTCAATGAGGCCGCACCACACAGCAACAGCGCAATTCAATGAGGCCGCACCACACAGCAACAGCGCCAATTCAATGAGGCCGCACCACACAGCAACAGCACAATTCAATGAGGCCGCACCACACAGCAACAGCACAATTCAATGAGGCCGCCACCACACAGCAACAGCACAATTCAATGAGGCCGCACCACACAGCAACAGCACAAATTCAATGAGGTCGCACCACACAGCAACAGCACAATTCAATGAGGCCGCACCACACAGCAACAGCACAATTCAATGAGGCCGCACCACACGCCAACAGCACAATTCAATGAGGCCGCACCACACAGCAACAGCACAATTCAATGAGCCGCACACACAGCAACGCACAATTCAATGAGGCCGCACCACACAGCAACAGCACAATTCAATGAGGCCGCACCACACAGCAACAGCACAATTCAATGAGGCCGCACCACACAGCAACAGCACAATTCAATGAGGCCGCACCACACAGCAACAGCACAATTCAATGAGGCCGCACCACACAGCAACAGCACAATTCAATGAGGCCGCACCACACAGCAACAGCACAATTCAATGAGGCCGCACCACACAGCAACAGCACAATTCAATGAGGCCGCACCACACAGCAACAGCACAATTCAATGAGGCCGCACCACACAGCAACAGCACATTTCAATGAGGCCGCACCACACAGCAACAGCACAATTCAATGAGGCCGCACCACACAGCAACAGCACAATTCAATGAGGCCGCACCAACAGCAACAGCACAATTCAATGAGGCCGCACCACACAGCAACAGCACAATTCAATGAGGCCGCACCACACAGCAACAGCACAATTCAATGAGGCCGCACACACAGCAACAGCACAATTCAATGAGGCCGCACCACACAGCAACAGCACAATTCAATGAGGCCGCACCACACAGCAACAGCACAATTCAATGAGGCCGCACCACACAGCAACAGCACAATTCAATGAGGCCGCACCACACAGCAACAGCACAATTCAATGAGGCCGCACCACACAGCAACAGCACAATTCAATGAGGCCGCACCACACAGCAACAGCACAATTCAATGAGGCCGCACCACACAGCAACAGCACATTTCAATGAGGCCGCACCACACAGCAACAGCACAATTCAATGAGGCCGCACCCACAGCAACAGCACAATTCAATGAGGCCGCACACACAGCAACAGCACAATTCATGAGGCCGCACCCCCACAGCAACAGCACCAATTCAATGAGGCCGCACCACACAGCAACAGCACAATTCAATGAGGCCGCACCACACAGCAACAGCACAATTCAATGAGGCCGCACCACACAGCAACAGCACAATTCAATGAGGGCCCCACCACACAGCAACAGCACAATTCAATTTAGGCCGCACCACACAGCAACAGCACAATTCAATGAGGCCGCACCACACAGCAACAGCACAATTCAATGAGGCCCGCACCACACAGCAACAGCACAATTCAATGAGGCCGCACCACACAGCAACAGCACAATTCAATGAGGCCGCACCACACAGCAACAGCACAATTCAATGAGGCCGCACCACACAGCAACAGCACAATTCAATGAGGCCGCACCACACAGCAACAGCACAATTCAATGAGGCCGCACCACACAGCAACAGCACAATTCAATGAGGCCGCACACCACAGCAACAGCACAATTCAATGAGGCCGCACCACACAGCAACAGCACAATTCAATGAGGCCGCACCACACAGCAACAGCACAATTCAATGAGGCCGCACCCACAGCAACAGCACATTCAATGAGGCCGCCCACACAGCAACAGCACTATTCAATGAGGGCCGCACCACACAGCAACAGCAGCAGAACCAACGAACGACAAAACTAAAAAAAAAAAAGAAAAAGAAAAAAAAGGAAAAAAAGAAAAAAGAAAAGAAAAGAAAACGGGGATGGGAGGGGGAGAAAGGGGCATACCACCAGGACACCGGGAATAAACAGCCGAAACAATAACAGTACAACACACACACACACACACACACACACACACACACTTACAATAGTAAGAACATGAATTTTACAAAGTGTAAATAAAAAAATTTAAAAAAAACCCGTCACTCAAAACAATTCATAAACTTACCAGCAAGGCGTCCACGCGACTCAAAAAAAAAAAAAAAAAAAAAAAAAAAAAAAGACACCAAAAACCCTCCTCCGCACAAGGAATTCAGCTCCTGCGACAAAGCCCCCGTCTCCTCCCCTCCTCCTCTTCCTCCTTCTCCACAACAACAGCCACGGACATAATCGTCATCATCATCAGCCTCATCATTGTCATCACCATCATCATCATCATCATCACTATCAGCAGCAAGCAGTAGTAGCACAAGTAGGTCCAAGTTCTCTCGCCCCTTCACCCAACAAAGATGCTGCGCGCGCTCCGGCGATTTTCGCTCAATACATCTCTCTACCACTGGTGTGCCGCGCCGCCGCCAGTGCCAGGAAGTCGTTTGCATACCTACCTGCTGCTGCTGGTGGGGTTCAAGTTGATTGGCACCAATCAGCAGCAAGGTTACAGACTTTCAGCCAATGACGTTGCCCGACATAAGTAACAGAGGCAGAGAGGAAGCGGTGAGAGAAACTTTTTTTGAGAGAATCCTGTCCTTGGTGCGGTTGGGTTTTTTGTTTTACAACACACCTCGAGATGCAAAATAAATAATGAATGAAAAAAAAGAATAAATAAATCAATGAATAAATAGAATAATGAATAGATAGATAGATAGATAGATAGATAGATAGATAGATAGATAGATAGGTAGATAAAATCATAAATTAAGTGATAACTAAACGAACAAACAAACAAACAAGCAGACATACAAACAACGAAATAAACAAACAAATAAATAAATGGATAAGTAAATAGATGTTCACTAGCTGTCAGAAAGGAGGTGTTTTTTGAATGATGTCAGCCCCCCCCCCCTTCATTTCCCTCCCCCTGGCACCCCGTCCCTCTCGTGCCAACCCATACACCACCGATTGTGACGTTCTCTGGCATTCAGGCTGGCATGACCTTTTCCGCTGGCAAGCTGTGTGCTCGGCGGAACCACAGCCCTCCTCCTCTACACTCCTCCCCTCAATGCTAGCAGATATCCGCCAGTCCTATGGCGTAGATCGAACACACACACACACGCACACACACACTCACACACACACCACACACACACACACACACACACACACACACACACACACACACACACACACACGCACGCACGCACGCACGCACGCACGCACGCACGCACGCACGCACGCACGCACGCACGCACACACACACACACACACACACACACACACACACAACAGCTTTCATGTGATTGGTTCGCGCATTGTTGTCAGACCACCGCACTATTGTATTTACTTATATGTTCGGAGAGGCCGCTGCATGTGCCGTAATATGATGGATTCCTCTCTTTGATCCATGGCAGATCACTGACATTCACTCGGTTGTGGGTTCGAATCTCGTGATGTTTCATCATGAAACGCTGAGGTGAGAGAGAGAGAGAGAGGAGAGAGAGAGAGAGAGAGAGAGAGAGAGAGAGAGAGCTGCTCTAAGAGTTTCATTATCACAGGCATTTATATCAATTTGTTGAAAGCTAACGCTGCGTTCACGTGTACAAATCTCATGAGTCCACCTAGTGTCAACATGTCCCCAGGTGGCGCCACCACATCACGCAATTCTCCAATCGACTGGGCCGAAACAGATGAGCTTTGATGTGACTGGCCAGCGTATGGTGATACTCAAATCAACTGGGTGTGAGACCGAGGAGCACAGAAGCGACTGACCAGCATGTTGCCTGGTGGATCCTATCTCTGCCATAGGAAAGCAGAATGGAGCAAAGCGCACCCCTACAAGACTGAAAAATATGCCAGTCTAGCGAGCAGCGTGAGGGAATCCGGCTTTTGGCCCAGGTCTTTGCCGTAGACGTTGAAGCAAGGGTATTTGTAGGCTCGTCAGCCTATGACACAGCTCCGGATTTCAGGTAAGACGAGGACCAGA
>CM031612.1:74562841-74570341 GCA_018398815.1 Conus ventricosus | reverse complement strand
TGAGGGAGGGGAGGGTGGGGGGGGGGGGGGGGGGGCATCTGACTGTGGGTGGATTTCCGGTTGGCTGAGAGGTTTACTGGAAACTGCGGTTGGGTGTTTGTGAGTTCAAAGTTCGTTGGTGTTATGAGAAGAAAATGCCATTTTAGTAGCCCTTCTTATCGTGTTGTCGTTCTGGTGGTAACGGTATGGCGTGGGAAGGGTCCCTTATCTGGTGTTGCCAGGGCAGTTCATCGTCAGGTGCCTTATCGTCTGTGTCACATTACGTCTGGGTGTAACTGATTAAATCTGTTCACTAAATTAACAGACAAGGTAATTTTTTTCACAGTCATAAACTTAAAGGCCAGAAAGTGACTGTCGCTTCATTGTCAGAGAAAAATAGCAGGAAAGAAAGAGAAAGAAAAAAAAGGGAGAAAGAGAGTAGTACACAACGACTGGAAAAGAAAGAATGAAGAACAAGATGCAAAGCATATAAACGTACTCCCAGTTTATCTTGAATACGTGTGAGATATTCGATAAAGAGGAACAACCGTTTTGGGCCGCTGTAGCCGTCAGTAACAGCTATTCTGGTAAAACAACGGCCATCATCTGTGGCCCATAATGAACATACCTACACATTTTCAGACAGATCGGCCAAGTACTTTCTGAGATTTCCCATAAAGAAGAAAACCGTTATGGGCCGTTACAGCCGTTAGTAATGGCTATAACGGTAAAATCAAGCATCGAGCATCATCCGCGACCCATAATGAACATCCCTACAAATTTTCAGAAAGATCAGCCATGTACTTTCTGAGAGATTCCATAGAGAAGAAATACCGTTATAGTCCGTTATAGCCGTTAGTAACGGCTATAACGGTCAACTAAAACATCGGGCATCATCCGTGACCCATAAAGATACATACCTATAAATTTTCAGAATGATCGGCCCAGAAGTTTTGTCTGGAGCGAGTGGATCAATTTTGACCACGGAGGGACAGACAGACAGACAGACAGACAGACGCACAGACAGTATTTCGTCGTTCCCATTGTAAGTACTCGCTGTTCTCAGAGAACTGAGAGTACAAAAACAGACACCAGAAAAGCCAGTGGAACTCGAGAAACGCTGCACCCAGCCGCCGAACCAGCCAGCCGGGAGCAATCCTTTGTCAGCCTTGGAAGCCTGTGCTTTGTTGACATGGGGTGTAAGCACGCACTGGGCATTCACTTCCATCAAGGGACATAACTGTTCCCTGGCAGATGCCATCGTGTGATGGCCACCAACGCAAAAAAAACAGAACCTCAGGCACGCAAGCTTCCCCATGGGTGCATCAACCCGAATTTCATCATGACTGAAGAGTCCACTGGCAAAAGATGTCACCACCCAGCAAACTGTTGTACGCATCCCGTAGTCGCCCCTGTCGTTTACTGTTCTGCTGTCAGGTGAAACCAGTGCAGCTTGAGACACACGTAAGCGTTCGCCACACGGTTTTACGGGCCCTCTGAAGACCATTACGAATATCAGTTTTCCTGGCGGAACTATTATTTTATTATCCTCCCTTCACCTCCACCCTAACTCCCTCAACCCCCCAAAAAACAACAACAACAACAACAAAAAAGCCAACAACAACAACAACAACACAACACAACAACAACAAACCAAACCAAACCAAAACAAAACAAAACTCATATAAACCGATCAGGCCAAAAGAAAAAAAAAGTGAGTTCATGTCTACCCATTCACGGTCACGTTTTTCGACAAGCTCAAACTTTGAAGTTAAAACAAGCCAGCAAGCAAAACCGGCCCTGTCTCAGTGCCAGGGGCAAATACTTTCGAACGAATCTGTCACCAGAGTCTGTGTCTTTGCCAGAACAAGCCCAGTGAGGATTCTGGAACAGACAATCCACAGAGAATCTTCTCCACTGACAATGCTCAGGACATCACCAGAGCCCATTACTAACCCCAGATCCGGATGTGAAGAGACAGCCGATTCAGCCAACCGACTTGTTCGAAACAAAAGCTAAGCTTTCAGCTGATTGGTCAGGGTATTGTTGCCGTTCCAAGTGTCACCTTCAACAATAGTCAAGGGACCATGTCTGTCTGCGTCAAGCTGGGGATCATTTGATGAAATTAATTAATGACGCTAATGAACGGCTTTAACCGTTGGGATGAAGAAAGAAATAATTAGCAACTGAGGTGGGCTCTGACCAAGTTGGTGTCTTGGGATTTCTTCGAAGTGATGGAAGTGCAATGAACGAGTTCATCATAATGTTGATGTGGAGCAATCTCGCTGTCTTGGACCGATTGGTTGGAGAGAGAGAGAGAGAGAGAGAGAGAGAGAGGAGAGAGAGAGAGAGAGAGAGAGAGAGAGAGGTAGCAAACACATCAAGCAGCTTGTTATCATGATGGTAACAAAATCAAGTTGCCCTATGAAGGGCAGCATTTGGAGCCAGAGTTTACAATCCCGAACACAAAGTCGCAGAGTTCACAAGCGCTGGACTCTTACAGCATGCAGTGGCATCTTTGGTCAGTCTGGTTGGAGAGGGTGGCTGCTTATACATGTGTGTGTGTGTGTGTGTGTGTGTGTGTGTGTGTGTGTGTGTGTTGTGTGTGGTGTGTGTGCGTGTGTTCGTGCGTGTGTGTGTGTGTGTGTGTGTGTGTGTGTGTGTGTGTGTGTGTGTGTGTGTGTGTGTGTGTGAGTGTGTGTGTGTGTGTGTGTGTGTGTGTGTGTGTGTGTGTGGTGTGTGTTGCGTGTGTGTGTGTGTTTGTTGTTGTTGTCTTCAATTTAACGTCTATCCACATAGTGATATTAGACAGGTGTGTGTGTGTGTGTGTGTGTGTGTGTGTGTGTGTGTGTGTGTGTGTGTGTGTGTGTTGTGTGTGTCGTGCGTGCGTGCGTGTGTGTGTGTGTGTGTGTGTGTTGTGTGTGGTGTGTGTGTGTGTGTGTGCGTGTGTGTGTGTGTGTGTGCGCGCGCGCGCGCGTGTGTGCACACGCGCTTGTGCATATATAATATCAGACATGGATAACAGACAGGCGAGCAGAACAGAATTTACGAGAAGTATTTACAGAAGAAGCTATTTACAGAAGAGCTACCCAGCAGACTAGGTGTTTACAGAAGAGCTTCAATGTTACCTAATTGCCAATGTGCGTCATGAGTTCTAAATTGGTGGTGCAAACTGGCAGGTGGTGCCATTGACGTCATGGTAAAAACCAAGTCCTGTTCTGCCTGCCTGTCTGTCTGTGTTATATCCATCAGTCTACATTCTCTATGTTTATCTGTCTGTCTGTTTATTTATCTATCTACTCTGCCTACCGATCTGTCAGTCTATCTATCTTTGTAGAAAATAAAGTTTTCAAATTACGACGTAGCCAGAAAAACTTTTATTTGAACGACACACACACACCACCAATGAAGTAAAATGTCACGACTGACTGTAGGTCGCATGACTCACAACAACAACACAGGCGTTGGAGCAGGCATTCTCCGGGATCAGTGAATGTTTCAACAAACACTCACTGGTGCCAACACTGGCTGGAACAAACTGGCCTTGCAGCGGTTTGCTTGGTGGGCAATTGCTGGGA
Organism: Conus ventricosus; assembly: GCA_018398815.1. Classification (NCBI taxonomy): domain Eukaryota; kingdom Metazoa; phylum Mollusca; class Gastropoda; order Neogastropoda; family Conidae; genus Conus; species Conus ventricosus. Next base: position 74,566,784 of record CM031612.1, on the reverse strand, counting down.
ATGGACCAGGTGCCGGATGGACTTGGCAGTAGTGCGTTAACACTTTGACCTTTCTGTTATGTTTGGACAATGTGCCGCTGGACAGAACGAAATGAGGGTGTACTGACCCTCATGGAGAGAAGATGAGGGGTAGGTAAGAGCGAGATAATTGGGGGGGGGGGGGGGGGGGGGGGGGGGTGGGGGGTTGGGGTTGGGTCGAGGTCGAAGGGACGGAGGGGGTATTGATCACGAGTGGTTGCTGGTTTGGTTAGTAATGGGACTACCAAGATCATGGTAAACAGATGTTTGTGAGTTCAATCTCGCTGATGCTTCCCCCCCCCCCATTTACCTCACTGGGCGGGGGGGCGGGAAGGGGGAGGGGGAGGGGGAGGGGGGACGGCAAGTCCCACCTTTGACCCCCCCCCCTGTTCCCCCCACCCACCCACCCATCCACTCCCGAGCCCCGCTCCATGAAACCAATCCGGCCAAGGAAGAAATACAATGATGAATATATAATAATGTAAAAGTCGACGCCTATCCATTCTGCCTCCTTTCTACAGTTCATGACAGGATAAACAAAACAAAACAAACCAAAACAAGGAAAAAAATAAAAACCCAACACATTGCATGAAGGATACACTTGTCAAACAACTCTGCCACCCCTAAATACTTGTGCCCATCTGCCTGAACAAGCCTCACCAACATTCTAGGACAAGCACTTTCCGCACGAGATCTTCTCCACCCACAATGCACGAGTCACCAGAGCCCACAATAACCCCAGAAGTAACCTAGCAACCAGTTTAAGTTCAGCCAATCGATTTGTCCCAAACAAAAGAAAACCCTTTCATGTGATTGGTTGGGTGGGGGGGGGGGGGGTATACTGTCACCCTGTCCCAAAGTGTCAAGTTCAACGACTGGCTGAGGGGGGCGTGGCAGCATCAGGATGGGATGGGGACAGTTTGATTGGATTCATGACGCTAATCATAACAGACAGGATGGGGCTCCTTAGGGACGAGGAAGACACAGTTAGCAGTGCAGGTGTGCTGTGGCCTTAACTGGTGGCTGGGGAGTTCTGCGAGTGATCTGAGTGCAGAACGAGCTGACCATAGTGTTGATGTCAACTGATCCCGATGACATGGACTGATTGGCAGAGAGAGAGAGAGAAAGAGAGGGAGGGTGGGAGAGAGACAGAGACAGAGACAGAGAGACACAGACAGACTGACAGGGTGAGAGAGACAGACTTAGACACAAACAAACAGCAGACAGACAGAGTGAGAGAGAAAAAACAGACAAAAGAGAGACAAAGAGACAGACAGATAGACAGACTGAGAGACAACAAACAAACAGAGAGACAGAAAGGCAGCCAGAGAGCAGAGAGAGTGGGAGTGGGCATGGGAGATGGAGACTGGGAGCGGGGAAGAGAGAGAGAGAGAGGGGAGAGAGAGAGAGAGAGAGAGATTCGGATTCGGATGTTTTATTCATATAGGCCTTGGCCCATTATGAAGGGTGGGGTGAACATAATAAAATCACATGAAACAAAATACACATGACTGTATAACAACTTAAAACACAATTAATTTCGAACTTCAAGAGGTAGCAATTTCTCAAAATTTAAATGCCTTGTAGAGAAACAAGGACAACTTTCGAACAACGTCTGTTGAAGTTGATGACATCAGTATAGTCAATTTAAACAGGGAAGGTTGTCTATAAAATTTGGGCTGAATGATTCAGTTCTAATATTCCTTAAGGCTGGGCAGCAAAGAACAAAATGGATTTCATTTTCCTGAGACTCTTTACAAAGTGGACACAGCAGATCATTGTCATCAACAGTGGCTTTGTATCTTAGCTTATGAACTGCCAATTCTGAAATTCCAAATCTAAATTTGGTCATGACATACTTTAAGTGTCTGTCCATTTCTAAAGTTAAATAAGGTTTCAAATCATGAAAATTGCAAACATGCCTATAGAAATCAAACCGTTCACTACACTGCACATGATTTGACCATCTTTGCCAAGAGCAGTCAATCAATCGTTGACGAAAGCAACGTATGAATTGGTTAACATTGCCAACACCTTGATTTAACCAAAACAAAACCAAAACCATATTCAAAGAGACAAATACGTACTTTACTTGCCCAGTTGTTTTTCCCTCTAGCATCAAGATCATATAACATGTTATAGGCTTTGCGTGGTAATCTGTGCTCCTGCATGTAAAGTAAACTCAGCCAATAACGGATGCATTTAACCGCAGAATATATGTACAAGGGGAATCTATTAGTTCACCATAAATAAGATCATTAGGCGTTCGCCTGTCTACCCCTAAAAACCTTTTTAATGCGAACAGGTGCACAGATTCACAATATATGGCAGCATTGTCTAATCCCACAATTCAGACCCATATTGTACAATTGGTTGAATTTGACTATCAAACAGCTTAATAAAAACATAAAAAGACGTGTTATTGAGGATATACAGCTTTTTCATGATACTGAGCAACACATTTTTTGCCCTGCTTGCAAGATCCTTGCACGCACTAACAAAACTCAGACGTGTAGAGAAAAATATACCCAAATACTATAAGCATTCACAACAGGCATGGGGATGCAAATCATAGAACCACCTTTCTCTTGCACTCAAATTAACCACCCTTTCGAAAGACAATAATGTTACTCTTGGACAAATTAACCTTTAGTTGGAGAGAAGCAGCTGCGCGATGTAAACTGTTCAGTTGAGTCTGTAAACCAATAACAGTTTCTGATATCAAAACCCCATCATCAGTCTAATAAAAGAATAAACAACTCAAAAGCATCCAGAGTCAGCAAAACCCCATGTTTTCCATTGTTGATCACTTCAATTGCTAACTCATTAATAAAGAGGGAAAATAGAACAGGACTGCAGGCATCACTTGCCTAACCCCGCTGTACAGTTAATGTAATCTGTCAATTTATCCCACAACGAACTCTAGCTTTAACCACCTCATACATGCTTCTGATACATCTATAAAGTTTACCCTTAATACCATTCTTAATCATGACTGGCCAAAGAAGATTTCTATTGATGGAATCGAACGCTTTTTCAAAATCTATGAAAGCGGCGTACAATTTTCGATTGTAAGAAAACTGCTTCTGAACGATAGCCATTAAAGTAAACATGTGGTCTACAGTCGAATACCCCTTTTTGAAACCAGCTTGGTGATCACCAGTAATATTGTTTTCCTCAACCCCCTCTTGCAATCTGTTATTTATTATCATTCCAAATATTTTACTGCTTATGTTACTAAGACAGATACCCCTATAATTGTTTGGATTATTAGCGTCCCCCTTTTTAAAGATAGGCATTATTATTGACTCCGTCCAGTTATCCGGAAACATACCGTCATCAAACAGTTTATTGAAAAACTTTAAACAAAACTGCACAACTTGGGCAGAACAGTGTTTGAACAGTTCACCAATTATGCCATCGGGGCCTGCTGCTTTTTTGTTTTTAAGTTTTTTAATTGCTAATAACACTTCTTCTTCACTAATGGGACGGTTCATATAGACATCAGACTCGTCTTCAAACCCCTCTTGATTTCTCTCATTGTCAGTATTTAACTCTAACAAAGTTTGAAAATGTTGAAACCACACGTCGGTTGGAATGTTATTTCTAGGCTGTTTCCGTTTGGGCGAAATCTTGCGCACTACGGTCCAGAATTCCCTCTGTGAATTTATTGATGCTACTAACTTATCTATTAATGATTTATTATACTCTTTCTCTTTTCTCTTAAGTAAATGCTTATACTCACGTCTGGCTATTGCATACGCAGTTCTATCAGTGTCTTTTACTGTACGGCGACTTATTCTCAGTAACCTCATAGCCTTGAGAGAGAGAGAGAGAGAGAGAGAGAGAGGAGAGAGAGAGAGAGAGAGAGGAGAGAGAGAGAGAGAGAGAGAGAGAGAGAAATACGAATACGAATACGAACAAA
>CM031612.1:74522841-74552841 GCA_018398815.1 Conus ventricosus | reverse complement strand
AGACAGAGAGAGAGAAACAGGAGAACAGAGAGAGAGAGAGAGAGAGAGAGAGGAGAGAGAGAGAGAGAGAGAGAGACACACAGAGAGAGAGAGAAGAGAGGAGAGAGAGAGAGTGAGAGAGAGAGAGAGAGAGAGAGAGAGAGAGAGAGAGAGCACTGAACCAAGAATAGCAAGTGCATCGCTTGTGCTTTTCAAAACCCTGATGCCGTTTATTCATTAGACTTTTGTCGGCCAGTTTCCCTCAGAGAGAGAGTGAGAGAGAGAGTCGAGAGAGAGAGAGAGAGAGAGAGAGAGACAATGACAAATTTGTTTTTTGATCAATGATTGCAGTCTTCAATAGTCAAGGGAGTGATGAAAAGGGATTCACAAAACTAACAAATCAACTGGTTGCTCATCCTTTCACTCCCTCACTCTCTCTCTCATACTACACACATACACACACACACACACACCTACCACACACACACACACACACATACACACATACACACACACACACACACTCACTCACACACACACACACACAGTCACACACACACGCGCGCGCGCATACATGAACTCAATAGATCACACTACATTATCGTCATCATCATCATCAAAAGAACCAACAAGCTAAGTTAGAAGAACTGCTGAGCTTCTTTATTTCTTAAATAACAACATATGGTGATATATCCTCTGGGTTTGTTCGAAGTCAATCATCCATTTCCAATTTTACCTTTTGAATTTTATATGCCTCTGCGACATACTTTGATAGACACTTGCTTTTATACTTCTTTCAGAGAAGCTGGTTTTTAGGTTTTGTTGTGCCGCCATGGGCATATAGAACAATGCACATGTTTGTCTAATGCTGGCCATAAGGCACAGTGAATTACAAAATGAATTTCGTCCTTCACGAACATTTTCTTCTAAGCAGACGGAGAAACTTGTCTTTTTTTTCGACCAGTTAACATCTACTGTTAGATTACAAACCAATGTTACCTTGTTCGATTTCTTTCATATTTATCTCTGTGCCACTGGTTTGGAATTGTTGTGACAAATATTTCGCTGGTTCCCATATAGCTTGTGTATGAAAGATACATGAACTTTATACCATTATCTTCTAATTTGGTGCCAGTTGGTTTGAATCTTGAGTTCAATCGATCCTTAAATTCTGGACAAAAAGATGTACTCGTTCATACTCCCTATTAAGCCTACTATTCCTATCGTATTCATTCAAAACTTTTATAAACTACTTAACCAGTTCAGTTCTTTCCCTTTTCTAGTTGCTGTTTTAACATCTGATACGCTTGTTTACATAATCTGGACTCTGGTAATTTTGACATGTCATACCAAATTTATTACATTTTACGTAGGCATGGATATAACAGCGGATATCGCCCTGTTTCACCATACATCATCTGATTAGATGTGTGTAAAGGGCACATTAAGAAATAAAGTTTTATACCAAAAAGATGCATTTTTTCCATATGTATCATTCTGCTTGATTGTCCACTTACTTTCAGACGACATCAAACATCATTGGCTTTAATTTGTGATATAGAACAATTTCAAAAACAGTGACCAAATCAGATGACCGTTAGTTTCTCATTGTTTTTAGGATTGCAATGACTCCTCTTTTCCCACTTTTATGGCTAGTTTCAACCACCCTACATTAGGCTCAGACATTAGTTGTAAAAAACATTCCTAAAAACGTATTTACAGTTTGTCACCTTCACTTCCAGAATTACCATTACCATACTTTTTTCTCTTTCTTGTAAGTGACCTCTTTATCCTAAACACTATAATTTTGTCTTATCTAAAATTTACAGTTAGGTTAAGACCTTTCTGGCGTATTATTTCAGCAAGCGTTTATCTGTGATTGTAAACCAGTTGCCGTATCAGTAATAGTATTAAATCGTCGGCAAATAGCATAAGAATATAGGCTAATAGTCCCAGGTCTATATCTGATTCCACGTTAGCCCGTTTTAGTAATTTTCTATGAGCCAAGTTCATTTATAAAGAAAGAAAACATATTAGGGCTCAAAATGACAGCCTTGTTTTACTTCCACGTGGACATTGGAAATTCTGTTGTAGAGTAGAGTGTAGTTATGCCCATACTGATGCTAGAAACGGTTATGTTATAAATCCTCGAAGCGCTGAAAAAGTTTTCCATTTATTTCCATAAAAAGATTTTTTTTTTTCCGCAAAATGGTCAATAAAATGTTTCTTATAATCGAATCGATACGCCTTTCCTGAAATCTACGAAGCGCTACATAGAATTTTGTATTTTTCAATAGATTTTTTTCAAACTAGAAACGTAATGTAAAAATATGATCCATGGTACTGTTACCACTGCCGAAAGCCAGCCTGTTCTTCAATTATTTTTTTTCTCCCTAATCTGCCAGTTTGAGAGTCTTTTATTTTTTATTTACGTATATACCTTACTAACTACCACTCGTCAAAGACCACACCTCTATAGTTATAACAATAAAAAATAAAAAAAAAAAAATTATTACACCCCCCCCACGGCATTATTTGCATCCTCCTTTCTTTTAAATTGGGACATGATTGATTTGACCATTCGGGGGGAAATGTGCAATTTTCCAAAATAAAAGGTTGAGTAGTGACAACCAGAAATTCTATAACTAGATAATTACTAGTTTTCATCATTTCATTACTATTTTATCTATTCAGCACTCTTTCATTCTTTTAAGAATGTCTTTATACCGTCCAAAAACTTCTTGTGTGGTTATAGCGTCATTGAATAGAGGTTCGAAAGTTTTCTTGCTCCATTTCTCCTGTTTTCATATTCCTCTGTAGGGTTATATTTTATAAAATTATTAAAAACAGTGAAAAAATGATATACCATTTGGCTGGATATATTTCTTTAAAAACCCATTGCTTTCCTGTTCACCGTTCTAATTGTATTCCCAGAATACTTTGAGTCGTTCATTGAATCTTTTTTTTCTGTTTTGCTTTATCAAACTCCGCTCTTATTTTTTCTTTTCAGTGTACCCTTTTCTTTCTGTCCATATAGACCTTCATTTGTTTTTTAAAAATTTTTGGCAATTTCGTCTTCTAAAACATTGAATATCTTTTCCAATTTTTTTTTCTTCACTCACTGTCGACCAACCTCATTTTTTTCCTCCTCCCCAAAGACGCTTTCCTACCATACATGCTGCTGCCTTACAGCCCTTGACAAAAAGTTCAATACTTTATTCAGATCTAGGGTCATACATTTTTTTTTGCTTTTTTATCAGTTATGAACTCTTTGATTCCCAGTTTTTTTTCTGTAATGCGGGGCACTTTCTTCACCCCAACTACTTTTTCCCGGGCTGCCTTTTTGAAGGCCATCTCTTCTTCCTCTTTCCCCCACTTAATTTCATTTCTAGAGGTGGGGCCCAAAAATCAGCCCCTTTTTTTTAAACCTTTTTTTTTATATAACTCTTCTGATACTAGAAAATAATCCCCCACTATTTACTTCGAACACAAAGTGTCTTTTGAGGGGAAGGGAAGAGAGAGAGAGAGAGGAGAGAGAGAAGGGGAGAGAGGAGGAGAGAGAGAGACGGAAGAGAGAGAGGGGGGGAGGAGAGAGGAGGGGAGAGAGAGAGAGAGAGAGAGAGAAAAAAGAGAGGGGAGAGAGGGGGGAGAGAGAAGAGAGAGAAGGGGAAACTCGAAATCTTTAATGAGGGGAATAGAAAAGCGGAAGCTTTTTTACGCTATGCCCTAAAATAACAAAAACCAAAAGGAACAATTACGTCGATTTGATAAAATTTAAAACACGCCAATAAAAAAAACAAAAAATCTTTTTTTAAACTAAGGAAATAGAAAAATTTCATTATAACGTATTTCACACCACACCACCACCAACACAAAACCCCCACACACACCCACAAACACACAAAAAATGGACATACTTAAACAAAAACCCAGGCATGCATAAACATTTCGTAAGTAAATTGTACATGGCTTATACCCAGCCGACCGCGAAGGCCTTCAGGGCTGCAACAACTTGTGGTGTGTGTGTTGTTTTGTGTGGTGGTTTTGTGTGGTGTTGGGTGTGTGTTGGGGTTGTGTGGGGGGAGAGAGAGAGAGGAAGGGGAGGGGGAGGTGAAGAGAGAGAGAGAGCAGAACAGAGCGAGAAGAGAGACAGAGGGGACAGGAAGCACTGAACCCACAGTCAAGTACATGCGTAATTCTCAAAACCCCCCAGCCGTTCATTTGGTTTTCCCGAAACCATGTATACGGGGCACGTCTCCCATTTTCCCTGTATTTACAATGGCCCCCCCCCGTCCGTGTGACTTCGCACCTTTTACCACCTAATACTGCGTCGTAGCAAAGGGCCCGCGCGTCGGTCAGTTAAGCCCCCTCAAGAATTGACCATAGGTGGGCCACGAATGCCAGAAAATAACGGGAGCGTGAAGGCCGGTGAAAGGGGCGTCGATGGCTGTGGGTGTAGAGGCTGGGTTTGGTGATTGTTTCAGTGAGGGAAACTTTTTTTTGTTTTTTTTTTAAATTTTTCGCGTACGCAGACCATCCCTGCGAACACTCCCGTGAGAAGGCAAAAGGGTTAATCGCTGACCCAAAAAAGGGTTGAGTTTTGTTGTATGACGGTCTTTAATCCGCCATTAAGGGAGCCATACTCTAACTTCGGGGGAAAGGGGATTTAAAGGTCCGTGTCATCCATTCCCAAAGGCCAAATTGGCCTTCTCTTCCGAAAATTGGTGATGGGATTTTACGTGTGTGCAAGATGTTATGCGTGCGTTCACACACGGAACCTCGGTTTTATAGTCTCATTCGAAGGACTGTATGGGGAATGGAGTCAGAACCAAAGTTAACTCCGAGGGAAGAATCCCCCTGTACCGAAACGGCCCGGCGGAGATTCGAAGCCACAAGCCCAAGATGAGGAATCAAAGCCTGAAGAGCTCTCCACAGTTGCGCAAACGACAGCAGCGTTAGCCAGACTAAGACCCACCTGGAGTGCCAGAAACATCCACAATCAGTTCGTTCCAAGATCAGACTGATGTGCTCCCTGGTCATTGCCATATTTCTCTATGCCTGCAGACGTGGACTCTGACAGCTGAACTTGAGAGAAGGATTCCGGCATTAGAGATGAGATGCTTCCACAAGATCCTTGGCATTTCATACAAAGACCACATTATTACCAATCTGGAGGTGCCAGACCAGTGTAAGGCAAGCCACTGGACCATGCCAAGACCGGTAGTCCACAGTCAAAAGAAGGAAACTGAGATGGTATGGTCATGTATCAAGATCAGCAAGACCTGTTAAAGCCATTCTACAAGGAAACAGTGCGAGGAGGCAGAAGGAGAGGAAGACAGAGAAAGAGATGGGAGGACAACATCAGTGCATGGACTGGCCTCACACTCAGCTGCTGCTTAAGAGCGTCTGAGAACCGGAAGGAGGGGAGGAAGCTGGTTGCGAAGTCTTCTGTGGCGCCTCAACGGTCTTCAAGACTCCGGGATAGGGGATAGCTGATAGGTGAACCCACTCGCTTGGGAAGCCAGAAAATGGCGAAATTCGTGGTTCAAGTTGGCATGAGACTGTGTTCGTTCTTCTGTTCTCCCTGTCAGCTACACCTTAGGCCATCGTTGGTGTGCTAGTCTTTCCATTCACAGATTTTTTTTTGTTTTTATGAAAACCTTTAATTTTTCGTGGATACGACTATCGTAGGATGGATTTGATGCCACGTTTGAGTTCATAGTGGAGTTTACAACGCTTGCCAGAACCAAGAACAATTCGAAAACTACCAACACGATGTGTTGGCCTGTTGAAGTAGAGTGAAATGTTTACTCGGACACTCACGCAGACACACATTCAGTTGTTTGATATTGCATATGAATATGTAGGTGGAGTGTAAGAGAGGTGGGGGTTGGAGAGTAGGGGTAGTGGGGAAGGGTGAGGAGGCACATGATGAGGGCGGGGAGGTGTGTGTGTGTGTGTGTGTGTGTGTGTGTGTGTGTGTGTATTTGTGTGTGTGTGTGTGTGTTGTGCGGACATCGCATTGTTTTCAATTTATGAAAGAAACTTCACTTTCTGTGCATAATAGTGTGTGTGTGTGTGTGTGTGTGTGTGTGTGTGTATGTGTGTTGTGCGGACATCGCATTGTTTTCAATTTTTAAAAGAAATGTTCACTTCCTGTGCATAATAATATGTATATGTGCGTATACATGCGTGTGTGTGCGCGTGTTTGTGTGTGGTGTGTTTAAGGATGGATGGATATATGTCATGGAATGAGTCCGGATTTGTACTTCCGGTCCTTCTGCACCCCTGAACTTTTCATTCGTGTATATCGTTAGATTCATATTTAAAAACTCCCAAATTTTGACACTGGATCTTACGCATACAGCCCCCTCTTTCTAATTTAGATGATTAAAGACTGAATCTCTCTCTCTCTCACTCTATCTGTGTGTGTGTGTGTGTGCGTGTGTGTGTGTGTGCGCGCGCTTTACCGTCCCATCTTCTGTGCCACCTCAGTAGCAGTGAACCCACGCCGGTCATTCTGACACCTCGGTTCGAATCCGGGAGCGCCATGAAAATATAAAGTTGGCAGTAGAAGGGCATCTGGGAGTGATGACCTGGATGTGGCCCGGTCCCTTCAGAGTGTGAGGAGTTCAGGGCCAAATACTTGTCTGAGGGGGGTTCCTCTCTGAAGACCTTCTGCTGTCAAGCTCTCCCAAGACGTTTCTTCCCACTTAAAAACTGAGTTCACATAGTTCTCATCCCTAAGCGTAAATTTAAAGGGGCAGATAATCTCAATCAAGAGATGGCAGGGAGATTATGTGATCAAGTCAAGATTTTTAGCCCAGCCGACCAGAGGCAGCCACCTCTGGGCTGCCAGAAACCTAAAAACGGAATGAGGCACATGTTGGAATGCTAAGACTCAGTAAGATGCAAAGCATATAAACGTACTCCCAGTTTATCTTGAATACGACGTCACAATCAAACATGCGTCATAATGTATTTCGTCACTTCGGCTCATGACGCAAAGAAGCTTTGACGTGATGTGATTTTTGTTTGCGTTATCGTTGTCTAGATATCCCATAAAGAAAAAAATAACCGTTTTGGGCCGTTACAGTCGTTAGTAACGGCTATTTTAGTAAAATAAAACATTGGGCATCATACGTGACCCATAATGAACATGCCTACAAATTTCGGAAAGATCAGCCCAGAAGTTTTGTCTGGAGCGAGTGGAACACATTTTGACCACGGACAGACACACAGACAGACAGCATTTCTTCGTTCCCATCCTAAAGTACTCCCTGTTCTATAAGATCTGGGAGTACGAAAACGGAATTACGCACATATTGGAATGCTAAGATTAACAATCCAAACTAAGTCAACTATCGACTCTACAAGACTGATCTTGAGCAAAGTAAATCCACATCAACATTTCTAGAGGTCTAGATCGTGGTGAAATGTGAAGGTAGTACTCTCGTCTTTTATGAAAATTAAAAACTGTGGCAAAAAAGTACGCATGCTTTTCTTACAATCTTGTCTGTCCCGTGTCTTGCTATGAATTAAAAACACCGGCAAAGAGTATGCATATATTTCCTACTATATTTGTCTGCCTCTTGTCTTTTTGTAAAATTGAATAATCTGGCAAAATGTATGTGTACATTACCTTGCGTGTTTGCCTGTGTCTTTTCCATTTTGCTTAATTAAAAACATTGGCAAAAAAAGAAAAAAAAGAAAAAAAAGAAAGCATGCACTCATTTCTCGTCATGCATGTCCGTTTCTTGTTTTTCTACAAAACTATGATCACTAGCAAAAAAAAAAAGAAGAAAGGGTACACATTTCCTACCATGTTCGCTGCTGGCAATTTTTCTCTCAAGGCAATATTGATTTTAATAAAGGTTAACAGAACGTGCTTTTGAGCATGTGTCGATTAAAATGGCGTGTTTGCACGTGCCGCTGGCCCGTATATCTGGCTGGGACTGCATGCTCAATTAAACATACAAGTATCTGACCTTCCTGTAAATTGGAATATAGGAGTTTAAGTGTTTGCTAACGTTACAATAGATTTAACATTTTGAATGGAATCATGTTTCTTAGCGAGCGTAGTGTGTGTGTGTGTGTGTGTGTGTGTGTGTGTGTGTGTGTGTGTGTGTGTGTGTGTGTGTGTGTGTGTGCGTGCGTGCGTGCGTGCGTGCGTGTGTGTGTGTGTTCACTTTAATTTAACGTCTATTTACATGATGTGCTATTATATTTTTGTGTGTGTTACAAGCAGGTTTGTAATCATATGATATGAATGATGAAGGGAGATACTGGAGCTGATGCCAAAGCGCAAAATAATCAGTAAAAACTAACAATGCGTTTAAAACAAATAGACAGAATAAAAACATACGCCTTATTGTACATGGATACATACATACACGCATGCATACTGTACCTGCAAACTATACTGTACTGTACTATCATATACACACATACCTACATACATACACACATATAAACATACATACATACAAACGCCTAGTATTCAACTGACTTCACAGTTAAATTAAGATAATGTAAAAAAAAAAAAAAAGATACAAGAAAACAATCGGTAGAAGCTTCACGTAAAAACGATACAAGCATATGGTTTGACTGTTTTATTCATGGGCAGGTAATGTCCAAGGGCAGATAATTATGACATGGGCCACGGGATGAACACGCATAGAAGGGCAGTGACCAGCGGACTGTGGAAGTAGAAACAGCCCGAGACCCTGACAGCTGTAGATTTTGAACAGAACAATGCACCAAATGGATCGGGGCACTCGGGGATCTAGGCGTTCTCTCCCTCGAGGGCAATAACGATAAGCCCATGGACCGGATGAGGTCCTGGCTCAAGGGACATCTCCTCATTGTCACCTCATCTAGATCATTTCATCATCCTTGTTTTCAGGGTAGTTCGCATGCTGGTTGCCTACAGTTTTTTAGGATTGTATTTGCCCCCCCCCCCCCCCCCCTCTCATGTTTCCAATGTCCATTAAGTGTGAGTGAATGACATGCTCTGTGTGGTGCGAATGGACTTTGCCAGTAGGAAAGAACAATAGGTGGTATGGGGAAATTGGATACTGGGTATGGGTTGGGTTAGGGTAGGGAGACTGAGAGAGGTGGTTCAACAGTGTGTGTGTGTGTGTGTGTGTGTGTGTGTGTGTGTGTGTGTGTGTGTGTGTGTGTGTGTGGGGGGTGATGGTTAGACCGTGTGTGTGTGTACAAGCGTGTGTGTGGGGGGGGGGGGGGGGGGGGGGGTTGGCGGGAGGGGGGGATGTGCGTGTACGAGTGTGCGTGTGTGTGTGTGTGTGTGTGTGTGTGTGCGTGTGTGCGTGTGTGTGTGTGTGTGTGTGTGTGTGTGTGTGTTGTGTGTGTGTGTGAATTTTGACAACCGGAGAAAGAAACGAACGGACGGACAGGCGGGTAGACAGGCAGACGAACAGACAGGTGGGCTTGGTACATGCACAGAGAATGGATGAGCGCAGAGAAGGGGGAGGTTCACACAGATAAAAATCATTGTATTCTTTTATTCATACTGAATTAAATGCATAATAAAACAAATCCACAACGGGCAAACTATCTATATAAAAAACAACAACAAATACACGTACATAGAAAGGATATATCAAAAGTTATAAAAAAAAATAGAACATTTGCTCATTTGTTTTGTCTCTCAAATTTTCTATAGTGTACATAACGTAAGAGCAATATAGGGGTATCAACAAAGTGTTAGAAGAACGTAAATAGTTGTGTATATAACAGGTCAAAATTGATCAGAACAAGATGCAGGTACAAACAAGAACAGGGGGATATATTGCGTAGATATGCCCGAAGGCTAAGGACACTCAAAGAGTCCAGGGATAGTGAAATCCAGATGGTGGAAGATGGGGGGGGGGGGGGGGGGGAGAGGAGAGAGAGAGAGAGAGAGAGAGAGAGAGAGAGAGAGAGAGGAGAGAGAGAGAGAGAGAGAGAGAGGAGACTGAGACAGAGAGGGAGCAGGAGGAGAGAGAGACAGAGACAGAGACAGAGAGAGAGAGAGGGGGGGGGGGGGTAGGAGGGAGGGAGGACAAATGGATAAGGAAGAAAGGGAGGGAGGACCCCCCCCCCCCTTTTCCCTTCCTCTCCTGTCTGCATCTCTCTTCATCTCCGCAAAGCAAATCAATCAAATCAATTAAAGGTCACTGTTGTGGTCATTAAAGAAATCCACCTTCTGATCAGAATCATAACTTTCGTGGACTGCCCTCCCAACCGCCGGCGGCTGACCTACAAGAGCGTGGGCTAACAACCCCCTCCCCGCCGGTGGAGACACCGCGCTTACAGCTGTAATGTCACTTCCGTGGTACTCAGCACTACAGTTCCTTGTCACGGGGTGTGCGACTTTAGACACCCTACCTTCCCATCTTTTCACCCTTCCACCTTCCTACCCCACCACCTCCCGCCCCTCTCCACTCTCTCACCACCACCACCACCACCCCCCCCCCAAAAAAAAAAAAAAAAAAAAAAATCGTTCAGTAGAAGAAGTTAGCGTCGAGGTCCAGACGCGGGTCGCTCTGAGTGGTGTTGTAGATCTCTTTGCGCAGCTTGGTGGAGGACACCCCCGGGGTGTAGGGCAGGAAGGTGACGGGCATGAGCCGCTCGCACAGTTCGCGGGCAGGGAAGTTGGGCATGTCGTCGCCCTGACGTAGAGGACTGGAGTCCTGCTGCCGCCGCCGCCCGAGAACATGCAGGCCAGGAAGTTGGTGGGGTCTGTGCCGGCTATGCAGAACACCTGCAATGATGGGGGGGGGGGGGGGGGGGGGGGGGGGTGGTGAAGATGGTGATGGTAATGGTAAGGTGTGCTTCTAGCCCAGCCGACCGCGAAGGGCCATATCAGGGCTGTCACCGCGTTGAAGTTAACTCGCAAGTCATTTAAAAGAGAGAGAAAAAAAAAAAATAAAAAGAGAGAAAAAAAATCCCCACCTTATTCACGCAACTCTTTCCAACACACCTTCCAAAAAAAATACCGGGAAGTTCCTTAAAAAATAAATCGTAGATCAGATGAAAAATGTTAAATCTCCCTCAGAAATTTAAAGATCACATCAGGTGGGGGACATCCTTGAACAAAATTTAATGGTGAACCCCAGCGTTTTAGCCGAGGAACAAAGAAGAACAGACAGACAGACAGAAAGACAGACAGACGGACAGAGAGGCAGGCAGGAGGAAGAACAGAAAAAAGAAAGAAAGAAAGAGAGAAAGAAAAACAGACAGACAGAAATACGAGAGGAAAGAAATAAAGAAAGAAAGAAAACAAAAAAAAGAAAGAAAGAAAGACGCACAGTCAGACTGACGGACAAGACAGACAAACAGACAGAAAAACATAAAGCAACAAAGAAGAAAGAAAGACAAAAAGAATAAAGAAAGACACCAGGACGTAGAAACGCATCCAGAGTTACAGGATAACATAATCAAATGCTGCATACAACACCACATGGTAGCACAACCATCACACGATAACATAATCCAGTGCTGTATAGAACACCACATGGTAGCACAACCATCACACGATAACACAATCCAGTGCTGTATAGAACACCACATGGTGGCACAACCATCACACGATAACATAATTCAGTGCTGTATAGAACACCACATGGTGGCACAACCATCACAACGATAACATAATTCAGTGCTGTATAGAACACCACATGGTGGCACAACAATCACACGATAACATAATCCAGTGCTGTATAGAACACCACATGGTGGCACAACCATCACACGATAACATAATCCAGTGCTGTATAGAACACCACATGGTCGCACAACAATCACATGATAACATAATCCAGTGCTGTATAGAACACCACATGGTCGCACAACAATCACACGATAACATAATCCAGTGCTGTATAGAACACCACATGGTCGCACAACCATCACACGATAACATAATCCAGTGCTGTATAGAACACCACATGGTAGCACAACAATCACATGATAACATAATCCAGTGCTGTATAGAACACCACTGGTCGCACAACAATCACACGAAAATAATCCAGTGCTGTATAGAAACCGACATGTCGAACATCACCGAGCTGCATCTACCATATAGTGTGTAAGTATGAGATAGACGTATATATATCAGGAGAGAGCGATGGAGAGTGAGTGATGAGATAGAGAGAGAGAGAGAGAGAGAGAGAGAATGAGAGAGAGAGAGAGAGAGAGAGGAGGAGAGACGAAGAGAGAGAGAGGAAGAGAGAGATCAGAGAGAGAGATGACGAGAGACGAGAGAGATGAGAGAGAGAGAGAGAGAGAGAAGAGAAAAGAAAAAGGAAAGGGGCGGGCAGGGCAAGAGAGTGGGGGGGGGGGGAGACAAAGAGACAGATGGTGTATGGGGGTAGTGGGGGGTGGAGGCAAGAAGAAAAGAAGAAGAAGAAGAAAAAGAAAAAAGAAGGAAGAAGAAGAAGAAAAAGAAGAAGGAGAAGAATGAAGAAAAAGAAGAAGAAAAAAAAAAGAAAAAGAAGAAGGAGAAAGAAGAAGAGGGGAAAGAAGAAGAAGCAGAAAGAAGAAGCAGAAAGAAGAAGAAGAAGAAGAAGAAGAAAACCAAAACGAAAAAGCAGAGAGAGCGGAACTAAGACGCGGCGGCAGCCAGCAAGCAGCAGCAGCAGGAGAGAGAAGGAGGAGGAGGAGAACATGACCCCGAACTGACCACATCAGCGTACTGCTTGACGTTCAACATGCGTTTCTCTGTGCTGTCCACCGGCACGCGCTTCTTCAACAGGTAGATGCTGCGGCTGTCATGGACACCCACGATCACCTGCACACAGTTGGGCACCACGGCATCCACCCACCCATCCATCATACCAATGCACCCAGCGATCCACCCACCCCATGCATCCATCATACCAATGCACCCAGCGATCCACCCACCCACCCCATCCCATCATATCAATGCACCAGCGATCAACCCACCCACCCCATCCATCATATCAATGCACCCAGCGATCAACCCACCCACCCCATCCATCATATCAATGCACCCGGCGATCCACCCACCCATCCATCCATCATATCAATGCACCCAGCGATCCACCCACCCACCCCATCCATCATATCAATGCATCCCAGCGATCCACCCACCCACCCATCCATTCATATCAATGCACCCAGCGATCCACCCCCCATCCATCATATCAATGCACCCAGCGATCCACCACCCACCCCATCCATCATATCAATGCACCAGCGATCCACCCACCCACCCCATCCATCATATCAATGCACCCAGCGATCCACCCACCCACCCCATCCATCATATCAATGCACCAGCGATCCACCCACCCCATCCATCATATCAATGCACCCAGCGATCCACCCACCCCATCCATCATATCAATGCACCCAGCGATCCCACCCACCCCATCCATCATATCAATGCACCCAGCGATCCACCCACCCATCCATCATATCAATGCACCCAGCGATCCACCCACCCATCCATCATATCAATGCACCCAGCGATCCACCCACCCATCCATCATATCAATGCACCCAGCGATCCACCCACCCCATCCATCCATCATATCAATGCACCCAGCGATCCACCCACCCCATCCATCCATCATATCAATGCACCAGCGATCCACCCACCCACCCATCCATCATATCAATGCACCCAGCGATCCACCCACCACCCATCCATCATATCAATGCACCCAGCGGATCCACCCACCCCATCCATCATATCAATGCACCCAGCGATCCACCCACCCACCATCCATCATATCAATGCACCCAGCGATCCACCCACCCCATCCATCATATCAATGCACCAGCGATCCACCCACCCACCCATCCATCATATCAATGCACCCAGCGATCCACCCACCCATCCATCATATCAATGCACCCAGCGATCCACCACCCCATCCATCATATCAATGCACCCAGCGATCCACCCACCCACCCATCCATCATATCAATGCACCCAGCGATCCACCCACCCATCCATCATATCAATGCACCCAGCGATCCACCCACCCACCCATCCATCATATCAATGCACCCAGCGATCCACCACCACCCATCCATCATATCAATGCACCCAGCGATCCACCCACCCACCCACCCACCCATCCATCATATCAATGCACCCAGCGATCCACCCACCCACCCCATCCATCATATCAATGCACCCAGCGCATCCACCCACCCATCCATCCATCATATCAATGCCCCAGCGATCCACCCACCCACCCATCCATCATATCAATGCACCCAGTCGATCCACCCAAAAATCCACCCATCCATCATATCAATGCACCCAGCGATCCACCCACCCCATCCATCATATCAATGCACCCAGCGATCCACCCACCCCATCCATCATATCAATGCACCCAGCGATCCACCCACCCATCCATCATATCAATGCACCCAGCGCACACCAACCCACCCCATCCATCATATCAATGCACCAGCGATCCACCCACACCCATCCATCATATCAATGCACCCAGCGATCCACCATCCATCCATCCATCATATCAATGCACCCAGCGATCCACCCATCCATCCATCATATCAATGCACCCAGCGATCCAGTCTATCAAATATTCAAACCCCGACACCACTGGACTGGGGTTAGCGGCATGTTCACATGTGTGTGTGGTGTGTGTGTGTGTGTGTGTGTGTGTGTGTGTGTGTGTGTTTTCACACACACCACACACGCGCGCACACACCACACACAACACACACACACCACACACACACACACACACATATATATATATATGTTGAGAGAGAGGAGAGAGAGAGAGATGAAGAGAGAGAGAGAGAGAGAGAGAGAGAGAGAGAGGAGAGAGAGAGAGAGAGAGATTGTGTATGTGTCTGTGCGTGTGTGCGTGCTAGTGTGCGTACGCACGCGTACGTGTTGTGTGTGCGAGTGTGTGTGTGCGCACGCGCGCATGTGCGTGCGTTGCGTGTGTGTGTGTGCATGCGTGCGTACGTTCGTGCGTGCGTGCGTGCGTGTGTGTGTGTGTATTTGTGTGTATGTGTGTGCGTGTGTGTGTGTATGTGTGCGTCCGTGTTTGTGTGTGTGTGTGTGTGTGTGTGTGTGTGTGTGTGCATAAGATTATACACGATCGCTATGTATTTATGTTTAGTCATTATTTGTATTCACACTGCCATTTCTGCGAGCGCTTTCGAGACTACACTCTCCTCTGGTCCGGAAAACTGTGTTGAGACTATTGTTGAACACAGTGGCAGTTATTTTCATCTCTTTGGGATCAAAAGCAATCATTTCACATGCGTAATACTTATGTAAAATCACTGTCAACCGTCATACTGTCTAACATGTCTCCATTGTCTGCAACCAGTTGACTTGAAAGCCATATTAACAGACTCTTAATATACACGTTACTTTAAAGAAAGAATCCCTTCAGAAAGCTTTGGAGTCAGTGAAGTAGCCATCATCAACATCATTCATTACAATCATCATCATCGTCATCACAATTATCATCAACGTCGTCGTCGTCGTCATCATCATCATCGTCATCGTCATCGTCGTCGTCGTCGTCGTCGTCATGTCACCCATGCCTCACTATCATAGCTGTTGTCAGAATCATCATCATTGTCATGTTTGTCGTCATCATCCACGTCATTATCACGACGCTCGTTACCATCACCGCCACCCCCAGCAATCACCATCATCGTCGTCGTCGTCATCGTCATTATCATCACAATCATTATCACCACCATCATCATTATCATCACCATTATCACCAACATCATCATCAGTATCATCATCATTGTCGTCGTTCGCATCATCATCATCAATCATCATCATTGTCCGTCGTCACCACCACCACCACCACCGTCGTCGTCGTCGTCATCATCATCATCATCATCATCATCATCATCATCATCATCATCATCATCATCATCACCACCACCACCACCACCATCACTGGCAACACCACAACCCACATCATCATCATCAATCACCACCACCACCACCACCATCATCATAATCATCATCATCATCATCATCATCTATCACATCTCACACCACCACCACCACCATCATCATCCCATCATCATCATCATCATCATCACCACCATCATCACCCCCACCACCACCGCCGCCACCACCACCACCACCACCACCACCACCATCATCATTATTACCACCACCATCACCATCCATATCATCATCATCTATCACCACCACCACCACCGCCACCACCACCACCACCATCATCATCATTATTACCACCACCACACCATCATATCATCACCACCACCACCACCACCACCACCACCACACCACCACCACCACCACCACCCACCACACCACCACCATCATTATACACCACCACCACCACCATCATCATCATCGTTATTATTACCACCACCACCACCATCTCATCATCATCACGCTGCCACGTTATCTCACTCATCCTCATCACCACAGTGCTGACGTGTCCACCTGTTTGCCCAGACTTTTCATCCTCTGCAGCAGTCGGACGTGGCCGTTGTGGAAGAGGTCGAAGCAGCCCACGGTGTAGACCTTGTCCACGAGCCCTCCATCACCCCCGTCACGGACAACTGCGACTGAGGGGGGCGTGCTCCTCTTTGGGGTAGGGGCACTTCCTAACGCGTCACCGCTTTCCTGGCAACTGTAGGGAGGTTCATAAAGGTCTGAACAAGCGCGCTCGAGCGCGTGCGTGCATGCATGCGTATGTGTATGCGCGTGTGTGTGTATGTGTGTGTGTGTGTGTGTGTGTGTGTGTGTGTGTGTGTGTGTGTGTGTGTGTGGTGTTGTGTGGCGTGTGTGTGTGCGTGTGTGAACACGCGCGCACGCGCGTGCGTGTGTGTATGTGTGTGAGATTATGTGGCTGAAAAAGGCACAAAATGTGAAATAAGACACGCCTTCGAATCAATGAGAGAGAGAGAGAGAGAAGAGGGAGAGAGTAGAGAGAGGAGAGAGAGAGAGAGAGAGAGAGAGAGAGAGAAGAGAAGGGAGAGAGACAGACAGTCAGTCAGACAAATAGACAGACAGAAAGACAGAGACAGACAAACAGACAGACAGAGCAACAGACAGAGAGAAATAGGGTAGAGGTGGGAGTGAGAGACAAAAAAAAAAAAAAAAAACCCGAGAAAAAGAGGAGAAGCACATGCACACATACACACACCGCGCCCCCCACCACACGAATATGAACACACACAGATAATCGCCTAAAATTACTTTAAATAAAAAAATTGCCCAATTCAAACACGTACACACACACACACACACACGCACACATACACACACGCACACACACACGCACACACACACACACACGCACACACACACACACACACGCACACACACACACACACACACACACACACACCACACACACACACACACACACAGAGACTGTTCAAAGCTGGACAAGTACCCAAATCTGAAGTCAGTGTCGTCAGTCGGGGAGGCTGGCAAATCCACCTGGACAGCGACCGAACGTCTCGTCTGCACACAGTGCGGGCAAGAACACAGTGCAGGCAAGAACACAGCGCAGGCAAGAAGAACACAGTGCAGGCATGCAAGGCAAAGAACACAGTGCAGGCAAGAAGAACACAGTACAGGCAAGAAGAACACAGTGCAGACAAGAACACAGCGCAGGCAAGAAGAACACAGTGCAGGCAAGAAGAACACAGTGCAGGCAAGAACACAGCGCAGGCAAGAACACAGTGCAGGAAGAACACAGTGCAGGCAAGAACACAGCGCAGGCAAGAACACAGTAGAACACAGTGCAGTCAAGAACACAGTGCAGGCAAGAACACAGTGAGGCAAGAACACAGTGTAGGCAAAGAACACAGTGCAGGCAAGAAGAACACAGTGCAGGCAAGAAGAACACAGTGCAGGCAAGAACACAGCGCAGGCAAGAACACAGTGCAGGCAAGAAGAACACAGCGCAGGCAAGGCAAGAACACAGCGCAGGCAAGAACACAGTTCAGGCAAGAACACAGCGCAGGCAAGAACACAGTGCAGGCAAGAAGAACACAGCGCAGGCAAGAACACAGTGCAGGCAAGAAGAACACAGTGCAGGCAAGAAGAACACAGCGCAGGCAAGAAGAACACAGCGCAGGCAAGAACACAGTGCAGGCAAGAACACAGTGCAGGCAAGAACACAGTGCATTTTGTTTCCCCCTTTATGCCTGGAACGGATCTTGTTCTTGAATTCTTTCTGACATTCCCGACTCACATGACTGTTGGTGGAAAAAAGACATCATAAAATGTGGACGGCCACATGGCTGTGTGGCACTCACGAATTCCTTGAATTACGTTTGTGCAAAATACAAGCCAGAATGTGTATAATTACCAAATACACATATCTACACAATGCACGCGCGCGCACACAAACACCCGCACACACTCTCCACCCCTCTCTCTCGTACACACAACACACACACACACACACACACACACACGCACAAACACACACACACATGCGTGCACACACACACGCATACATACACACTCACACACTTGTGCGCGCACACACACAGACGTGTACACTTGTGCGCGCGTGCATACACACACACAGACACGCAGCGCGCATAACACGCATACACACACACGCAAATCACACACACACACACACACACACACACACACACACACACACACACACCACACACACCAGCCAACACCAAAACAATGGGGGGAAAGACAAACAGACCGATCTTGAAGGATACCCTGATGGGGGTACTTCTCCGCTAAGTTTGAACAGTTCTCTTAACATCAGCCGAATCTTAAACTCCGACTCCTTTCCGTCCCCCCCAACCCCCCCCCCCCCCCCCCCCCCCCATCCCTATCCCTGCATCCACCCTTTAGTCCCAATCCACACCAAAATTTACAGGATTGGTCCTTGGGACCTATCTCACCTTTCCGCCAAATTTAATTAAAACAGGGTACGTGGTTTTTGTCTAGTCTTATAGGATTGATCCTAAGAATACATCTCATCTTTTCTTTTTTAAAATTAAAAAAAAAATCAAATTTAATTAAAATCAGGTTTGTGATTTTTGTGTAATTTTACAGGATTGGTCTTTCGGGGTACGTCTCATTTCACCTTTCCAAGTTTCATTGAAATAGGGTCCGCGATTTTTGTGTAATCCTATAGGGTTGGTCCTTAAAGATACATCTCACCTTTCCACCAAATTTCATCAAAATCGAGTTTCGTGATTTTTTGTGTAATCTGACAGGATTGGTCTTTTGGATACATCTCACCTCTCCATCACGTTTTATGAAAAAAATCCGTTCCATATTTTTTTGTGTCACCTTTCTTTCTTTTCTTTCCTTTTTTTTTTTTTAAACAAATAACCAACCAACATTCTGAATGAAAACGTAACTACACCAACGGAAATAATTGAAAAAAAAAAAAAACAAAAACAAAAAACAAAAAAACACAGAAAGGGAGATCACCATCAGGCGATGTAGACAGCTGCCAACAGTAGGCCCCCCTGGCGGATCACGCACTGGTTTCCTCTCCTTTCGGGCCGACAACTTCCGGCTGAGGCTGGCGTGGGCCAGACGATGGACAGGAAGAGACAGACCACCCCGACACCCCGCTGAAACACCCCCGGGTAGTGGCGTCTTTTCTTTCTGTGTGAAGGTTCTGTGCGTGCAATGGAGAGAGAGAGAGAGAGAGAGAGAGAGAGAGAGAGACAGACAGACAGAGAGGCTCTATATGTGTGTGTGTGTGTATGTTGTGTGTGTGTGTGTGTGTGTGTGCGCGCGACTGTGCATGTGCATGAGAGAGAGAGAGAGAGAGGAGAGAGAGAGAGAGAGAGAAACAGACAGACATAGAGACAGACAAGAGAGAGAAGAACAAGTTGTAGGTGTGTGTGTGTGTGTGTGTGTGTGTGTGTGTGTTTGCGCTCGTGCGCCCGTGCGTGCGTGCGTGCGCGCGCGCGCGCGTGTGTGTGTGTGTGTGTTGCGTGTGTGTGTGTGCGCGCGCGTATGTATGTATACTTGTATGTGTGTGTGTGTGTGTGTGTGTTGTGCGGGTGCGTTCACGTGTGTTGTGGTTGTATGAATGCAAACATGCATGCGAGTACACGTGCATGCTGTGTCCATATAAGCGTTCGCCCCCATGGACCCCACAGAGGCTGTTCATGAGGACGGGGGCGGTCTGGGCCACACACAGGCAAGCGATGCCCATGGACTCCAGCTTCTCCTTCAGCTGCCCTCCATCACGGCCGCTGTGGCCTGCCCGCTTAACGGCTCGTCACTCTTCTTCAGCTCCCCTGAACACACACACAGCCAGCCAGTCAGACAGACACTGCCAGACTTAGGGACTAACTCTCTGCTGTTGGTGGAGTTTTCAACAAGAAAATGGGCTGGCGCGCGCGCGCGCGCGCGGTGTGTTTTACAAAGAGTGTGCATAAAATGGTGTGTGTGTGTGTGTTGTGTGTGCGGCGCGCGCGCGTGTTGTGTGTGCATGTGTGTGTGTGTGTGTGCGGCGCGCGCGCGCGTGTGTGTGTGCATGTGTGTGTGTGTGGTGTGTGTGTGTGTGTGTGTGTGTGTGTGTGTGTGTGTGTGCAGTGTGTGGTGGTGTGGTGTTGTGTGGTGTGTGTGTGTGTGTGTGTGTGTGTGTGTGTGCGTGGTGCGTAAGAAAGAGGGAGAAGGTAAGTAGAAGAACTATGTTCCCCAAACCAGTATGCCTTCCTTACCTGTATGTCCCTTACATCTGTCAGTCCCCATAGCTGTATATCTATGTCCCTTACATCTGTCAGTCCCATAGCTGTATGCCTCCTACTGTCCTACCTGCATTTGGTCCCTTACATCTGCCCAGTCCCCATAGCTGTATGCCTCATTACCCGTATGTCTCTTACATCTGTCAGTCCCATACTCTTATGCCTCCTTACCTGTATGTCTTTTACATCTGTCAGTCCCCATGGCTGTATACCTATGTCCCTTACATCTGTAAGTCCCCATAGCTGTATGCCTCCTTACATCCGTCAGTCCCTATAGCTGTATACCTCCTACCTGTATGTCCCTTACATCTGTCAGTCCCCATAGCTGTATACCTATGTCCCTTCATCTGTAAGTCCCCATAGCTGTATGCCTCCTTACATATGTCAGTCCCCAAAAGCTGTATACCTCCTTACATCTGTCAGTCCCCTTAGCTGTATGCCTCCTTACATCTGTCAGTCCCCATACTGTATACCTCCTTACCTATAGTCCCTTACATCTGTCAGTCCCCATAGCTGTATACCCATGTCCCTTACATCTGTCAGTCCCCACAGCTGTATACCCATGTCCCTTACATCTGCCATTCCCATAGCTGTATACCCATGTCCCTTACATCTGCCAGTCCCCATAGCTGTATACCCATGTCCCTTACATCTGTCAGTCCCCATAGCTGTATACCCATGTCCCTTACATCTGTCAGTCCCCATAGCTGTACACCCATGTCCCTTACATCTGCCAGTCCCCATAGCTGTATACCCATGTCCCTTACATCTGTCAGTCCCCATAGCTGTATACCCATGTCCCTTACATCTGTCAGTCCCCATAGCTGTATACCCATGTCCCTTACATCTGCCAGTCCCCATAGCTGTATCCCCATGTCCCTTACATCTGTCAGTCCCAACAGCTGTATACCCATGTCCCTTACATCTGCCAGTCCCCATAGCTGTATGCCCCCCAATGTCTGAACGTCCACCATGCCAGAAGGTCCCCTACCCTGTATGTCCCTCTTACCTGTAAGTCCTCAACAGCTGTAAGCTTCTATGTCAGTGTGTCCCCATACTTCTGTCTCTCCGTGCCTGTTTATTTCCCCCCTACCTGTGCGTGCCCCGTGCCTATGTAGTTCCTACACTTGTATGTCCCCCATGCATGATTGTTCCCACACCTGTGGGTCCCAAACGCCTCCAGGTCCTCCATACCAAGTATGTCCCCACACCAGTATGTCGCCTACGCCCTGTTTTTCCTGCATGTCTAAATGTTGTCCCTCCCTGTACGTCCCCTATGTCTATCATGTTCCTCATACCTTCATGTGCCCCATGCCTTAATGTCCCCAGTACCCAGGATGTCCTCGATGTCTGTATGCCTTTCTTAATGACGACATGATGATGATAACGATGCTTATCACAATAATGAAAGGTGTTGATAATGACGAGTAGTGATGAGATGATGATGATGATGATGATGATGATGATGATGATGGTGATGGTGAATGGCAGCGACGACAACAACGACGACGTTGGTGATAATGATGATAATGATGATGATGATGATGGATGGACGATGACGATGATGATGATGATGATGATGATGGTGAGGAGGAGGAGGACTAGAAAGTGATGATGATGATGATATGATGATGAAGATGATGATGACGACGACGACGACGACGACGACGATGAGATGATGATGATGATGATGATGATGATGATGATGGGTGATGATGGGGGGATATGTGAGGGAGGAGGAGGACTAGAAAGGATGATGATGATATGATAATGATGATGAAGATGATGACGACGACGACGACGACGACGATGATGACAACGACGACGACAACGATGATACCATGATGATGATGATATTCCCCTCTCTGGTGGACCGACCTCATTAGTAAGCGTAAAAGTAGTCCTGCACGCGGACCAAAGCCTAGAGTGAACTCCAGGCCGATGATCAGCAGATGGGGGTCAGGTAGAGCAGCGCGTGCAGCCAGCTCATGTGAGTCATGTCCGTCACCATCAAGATGCTCCACAGGGCCAGCACGTTCACGATCTGCCGAGGACACACCACATCACACACGTGTCAACATGGATACTAACACATCACACACGTGTCAACATGGACACTAAACACATCAACATATGTTTAAACATGGAAACTCAAACATCAACACACGTGTCAACATGGACACTAAAACATCAACACACGTGTCAGCATGGACACTAACACATCAACACACGTGTCAACATGGAACACTAACACATCAACACACATGTCAACATGGACACTAGCATGTCAACACACGTGCAACCTGGACACTAACACATCAACACACATGTCAACATGGACACTAGCATGTCAACACACGTGTCAACATGGACACTAACACATCAACACACATGTCACATGGACACTAGCATGTCAACACACGTGTCAACATGGACACTAACACATCAACACACGTTTAAAACATGGAAATTCAAACATCAATACACGTGTCAACATGGACACTAAAACATCAATACACGTGTCAACATGGACACTAACACATCAACACACGTGTCAACATGGACACTAACACATCAACACACATGTCAACATGGACACTAGCATGTCAACACACGTGTCAACCTGGACACTAACACATCAACACACATGTCAACATGGACAATAGCAAAGTCAAACACACTTGTCAACATGGGCACTAACACATCAACACACGTGTCAACATGGACACTAACACATCAACACACGTTTAAACATGGAAATTCAAACATCAACACACGTGTCAAAAATGGACACTGACACATCAACACACGTGTCAACATGGCACTAACACATCAACACACGTGTCAACATGGACACTAACACATCAACACACGTGTCACATGGACACTGACACATCAACACACGTGTCAACATGGACACTAACACATCAACACACGTGTCAACATGGACACTAACACATCAACACACGTGTCAACATGGACACTGACACATCAACACACTGTCAACATGGACACTAACACATCAACACACGTGTCAACATGGACACTGACACATCAACACACGTGTCAACATGGACACTAACAATCAACACACATGTCAACATGGACACTAGCATGTCAACACACGTGTCAACATGGACACTAACACATCAACACACGTTTAAACATGGAAATTCAAACATCAATACACGTGTCAACATGGACACTAACACATCAACACACGTGTCAACATGAACGCTAACACATCAACACACGTGTCAACATGGAAGCTAACACATCAACACACGTGTCAACATGGAAACTAAAACATCAACACACGTGTCAACATGACCTAACACATCAACACACGTGTCAACATGGAAGCTAGCACATCAACACACGTGTCAACATGGACACTTAAACATCACACATGTGTCAACATGGACACTAAAACATCAACACACGCGTCAACATGGACACTAAAACATCAACACGCGTGTCAACATGGACACTAAAACACCCCCACACATATCAACATGGTCACTAACACATCAAACAACGTATCAACATGGACACTAAAACATCAACACCGTGTCCAACATGGACACTAACACATCAACACACGTGTCAGCATGGGCACTAAAACATCAACACGTGTCAAAATGGATACTAACACATCAACACACGTGTCAACATGGGCACTAACTCATCAACAACGTGTCAACATGGAAGTCAAACATCAACCACGCTTCAACATGGAAAGTCAAACATCAACACACGCTTCAACATGGAAAGTCAACATCAACACACGCGTTCAACATGTAAACTCAAAACCCCACATCTTATCCCTCACGCCAGCAGGGATACCACGTTCCACACCTGGTTAGGGACATCACGTATCACATGAAAACAGAGGCACCTCGCCCCCTACATCAACTGGGCCACCCTACCCCCGCACTCCAGTAGGGACATAACAAGTAAGAAGGTGAGGAAAGCACCTGTCACAATTCCAGAGAAATGAATAGCAGCTGAGCTTTAAACCAGAATACTGACCAGGGTTCCCCAATTTTTTTTAAAAATTCACTTACCCACGGAAAGTTAGAAACAGGTTTTAACTTACCGGCACAAAATCAACTTTCCCTGACCCCTTGACCACAACAACCACACACAAGCACCAGCAGTTGAAAAATAAAAGTCCATTTTTTCAGTTGGTTCGGCTTCCTCTTCTGAAGCAAATGTTACAAAAAAGTGGAAATTCGTCTCTCCATTCGTCAAGGAATCGACGAGATCGTTTGGTCTTCTTGTATTCTGCGTCGATCTCAATCTTCTTTTGCTTGGTGTCTTTTGTGGGCCTGCACTCCCATCTTTCTTAGAAGATGTAAAACCAAAGCCAAACAACGCCATCGTGATCGCACGCTAATGCAGACAATTCTAAGAAACGCGCGACCATTTCTCCAATAGACCAATAGGATCGCGCAAAACTGACCCCACTAGAGTCTACCAAGCCAGACTAACTAACAGAGCCCATCTGCTCTCCAGGCTGTCTTCTTGCAGTCTGCCAAGAAAAAAACAAACCAGTCACACAATTGTGTGCTCTGAACAGCACTCACTTCCAAAACAACTGTCTCTAACCACACCACAGGTGTAAGGGTGAATTTTCTACCCGTGACTAAATGTACCCGGATAATTTCTTTTAATATCTCCACAGCGCTCTTTCTGACATCGACATTTCGTAGTTTACATATCCCATCACATGGAAAATAAATGTTTCGGTCCGTATCTCCTATTACTTCCCCTGGCGTGCAATAATGTTGTTTCACCCATGGTATGACTGAAAGGGGCGGATCCACGATCCTTCTCACCATGGCGGATGTCTACGCTCTCCCGAGTGTCGTTTTAGACTTCATTACTTTACCATCACGCCAACCACCCAGATGGTGGCATCAGAGAATTGCCATCAGTGAAACACCACGGGGCACGACATGAGCGAATGGCTGACGGTCTTGACGGATTATTGCTCCGCTGAGGGAAAGCTGCATTTATGACCCAATTCCAACCCGTTGCGAGATTATTTCCGGCATCCAGACTCATTCTGTCTCTGTCTGTCTGTCTGTCTCTCTCTCTCTCTCTCACAGCAAACACCTTATACTCTCTCTCTCTTTTTGTCTCTCTCTCTCTCTCTCTCCTCCCTCTTCTCTCTCTCTCTCTCTCTTCTCTCTCTCTCTTTAGCAAAACACCTATAACACACACACACACACACACACACACACACAGACACACACACACACACACACACACACACACACACACAGCAGAACACCTTATACTACTCTCTCTCTCTCTCTCTCCTCACAGAGCAAAACACCTTTATACTCTCTCTCTCTCTCTCTCCTCTCTCTCTCTCTCTCTCTCTCTCTCTCTCTCTCTCTCTCTCTCTCAAAGCAAAACAAAGCACGCTTTTACGAATGTACCACAAATCACAGATGCAAACTTACAACGTCACGCAGCGTTTCCTAATGGTCGCCCCGATCGATGGAGAGAGAGAGAGAGAGAGAGAGAGAGAGAGAGAGAGAGAGAGAGAGAGAGAGAGAGAGAGAGAGAGAGAGAGAGACTTATGGACAGACGGTCTGACAGACAAAGACACACATACACGAACACACACACGCGATATGCACAGACACAGACATGCGCGCGCGTACACACACACACACACACCACACACACACACACACACACACACACACACACACACACACCTTATCACAGAACGCGTCCATGAAGCCTCCAGCAGAGGATCGTCCACATTGCCATAGGTGCGGCGCTGGACCTTGGCGACGATGCCGTCTAGGTGGTCCAGGAAATCATGGAGAAGAACCAGCAGGCAGCCTCCCCAGTTCAGCTGATACCTGTGTCAGTAGGCTCACACGTGAGAGAGAGAGAGAGAGAGAGAGAGAGAGAGAGAGAGAGAGAGAGAGAGAGAGAGAGAGAGAGAGAGAGAGAGAGAGAAGACAGACAGACAGACAGACAGACGACAGACAAAGACAGAGACACACAGAGACAGCGACAGAGAGTTAGAGACGCACATAAAAGTCCTTTGAAGATGAGGCACCATGCCTAGGGTATATCAAACTACATAACGTACTTAAACGCGACAACAACGTTGGGAAGAAGAAAGAAAAAAAAAAGAAAAGCCGACCAACCGACTAAACCAACAAACACACAGGCAGGCAGGCAGGCAGGCAGGCAGGCAGACAGGCAGGAGCAGACAAAGAGGGGCTGTTGGCAACTAGGAGGAGAAGAAGATCGGGGGGAGGGGGGGGGGGGGGGGGGGGGGGGGAGAGACATAAGGGAGGAAGGGGGCGAAGACAGAAAGCAAGAGAGACAGAGACAGAGAGAAAGGCGGAGAGCAGGAGAGTGGAGGGTGTAGTGGTGGAGTGGGTGGGGGTTAGGGAGACATGGCCACAGCAACACAGACAGACAGACAGACAACAGTCAGACAGACAGACAACGATCAGCGGGCATTTTCAGATTCCTCATGGAGACATCATTGAGTGAGCCTGAGCCGATACAGGCTGCACTAATGCAGCAGCTGCTGAGCCTGGGAGTCAAACTGCATTCAAGTTCAAGAAAGCAAATGGAACATAAAACAGAAGAAAACAATCTTCTCCACGTCCGCGCCCTCGGTAAGTACATGTGCCCTTAGTGAGTGCATATGCCCTTGATGAGTACATGTGCCCTTGGAGTACATGTGCCCTTGTGAGTACATGTTGCCCTTAGTGAATACATGTGCCCTTAGTGAATACATGTGCCCTTGGTGAGTACATGTCGAGGTCACCGTGTCCGCAAATTCATTGGGGCAGTCGGAGTGGCGCCCTCAAGCGGAGGATTCGAACTTACGCTGGCTCCGTGACGTAGCAATAATCGTCTGTCAGTAGGGATTTAGTAAGTGGTGTCCGGCGTTCGTTGGATCAGAACAGGCAACCAAAAAAATGATTCCGCAGCAGTGCAGTGTCTCCTCGGGTGGGTTGCCTCATGACGACTTGACATTCACTGTTCCCTGTGGACTGCCGAGGTTGCTACAGGACAAGTCAAGCTACGACTCTCGACGGGGAACCCAAATGAGCAGCGTGGGGTTGCACAAGAGGCGACAGTCAATCACACACACACACACGAGAGAGAGAGAGAGAGAGAGAGAGAGAGAGAGAGAGAGAGAGAGAGAGAGAGAGAGGAGAGAACACGAAAAAAAACAAACAACGCACAATGACTCTTACAAACACGTAGATTTTAAGGACTATATAGACAGACAGACAGACAGACAGACTGGCAAACAGACAGACAGACGGACAGTCAGACAGACAGACAGACTTGAGGCAGCAGGCGATGGGGATGACCAGTACGGTGCGGGCCCATGACACGATGTTGGCCGTGAAGACGACCGTTGACCCTGACCTCCCCGACCTCGACCTGGCGCGGTACGCGCTGCACGAGCGGTGACAGCCAGGACTGCAGAGGTTGTAGACATACTTGTCATAGCCACTGACCTGTGGACACATCGTTGTAAACACATTTGTCATAGACTGACCTGTTGGAACACATCGTTGTAGACATACTTGTCATAGCCACTGACCTGTTGGAACACATCGTTGTAGACATACTTGTCATAGCCACCGACCTGTGGAACACATCGTTGTAGACATACTTGTCATAAGCCACTGACCTTGTTGGAACACATCCGTTGTAGACATACTTGTCATTAGCCACTGACCTGTGGACACATCGTTTAGACATCCTTGTCATAGCCACTCAACATGTGGGACATATTGTTGTCGACGATACTTGTCATAGCCACTGACCTGTTGGAACACATACTTAGTAGACATACTTGCATAGCCACTGACCTGTGGGACACATCGTTGAAGACATACTTGTCATAGCCACTGACCTGTTGGACACATCGTGAAGACATACTTGTCATAGCCACTGACCTGTTGGACAATTGTTGTAGACATACTTGTCATAGCCACTGACCTGTTGGACACTCGTTGAAGACATACTGTCATAGCCACTGACCTGTTGGACAATTGTTGTAGACATACTTGTCATAAGCCACTGACCTGATTGAACATATCGTTGTAGACATACTTGTCAAGCCACTAGACCTGTTGAACACATCGTTGTAGACATACTTGTCATAACCACTGACCTGTTTTACACAAAATTTGTCCAAGTGTAGCCATTCTCTTTCTTTTCCTTTTCTCTCTCTTCCTCATCTTTCCAATGAAGAAGAAGAAGAAGAAGAAGAAGAGAAGAAGAAGAGGAAGAGAAGAGGAAGAAAGGAAGAAGAAGAAGAAGAAGAAGAAGAAGAAAAGAAGAAAAAAGAAGAACAACAACAACAACAAAGGTGAGAAAAAAAAAGAAATGGAAGGGGTGGGGAAGGGGGAGTAGCAGGAAGCTGAGAGGAGGAGAGAAAAAAACCCATTGCTGCTGCTGCTGCTTCTGCTGTATGGGAATGCAGACTGTCGGTGCGTTGTTAAAATGAAAATAACAATGGCCTTATAAAAAAAAAAGCACAAAAAAATCTCCCTCACACAAAAAACAATAACATACGGGAATTTGTGTTGACATAATATCTAAATTTATCAAACTAAACACAAACTGCAAGCCAACTGTTTGCAAGCTTAATTAATATGTGATTGCTTATTTCACATTGATTTTTTTTTCGTAAATTATTGTGTCCAGGATATGGAATTCACTGATCGAAAAATTTTATTCAGTGTTAGGCTAAAAGTGAGAGGCTTTCTTGTATGCTTTTGTCTTGATTATAAGACCATACACTTTATTCTGCAGATTGAGGGCCAAGCGATCTTGAAAGACGTCATTTAAACTGTGTTGTGATAATGATTGCACAAATCTGATGTCTGTATTACTACCGTGAAGAGAACCGTCACAACAAATACAGCACAGATGGCATCATTATTTGGTATGTGCACAGGCACATCATTTACCTGTGAAAAAAGATCAAAAAAGAAAAAAGGACGACCGAAAATAGAGCCTTGAGGTACACCAGAATCTCTGAGAAACGTGCACCGTTCAAGGACACACACTGGTTCAATCATTATGTGAGTGAAACAATGAAACTACTATAGATTTTGAACATACACAATCATTAACAAAATAATAATGATAATGATAATAACAATAATAATGATAGTAATAGTAATAATGATAACAATAATAATGACAATAATCATGTCAATAATAGCAATCATGATGATATTGATAATTATAATAATATACAATTATGATAATAGTAAT
>CM031612.1:74510341-74515341 GCA_018398815.1 Conus ventricosus | reverse complement strand
TTCACACAATCACCTTCTCACTCACAACTCTGTTGCAGAACCGACCGACACACGTACACAGAGAGAGAGGGAAAACAACAATAACAACAACAACAACAACAAGGTGGGCTAAAGGGTGGCCAGTCCTACACCCCGATCCAACAACAGGTGGTACCCGCACGTCCCAGCTTCATAGGCCAAGCTGGGTGGGAAGGCAGCATCCGTATTTAAAGCTGGAGCCTTTATGAGGTCAGTTATCAGACGAGAAAGAGAGAGAGAGAAAAGAGAGAGAGGATGAAAGCGAAAGGGTGAAGCTGTTATCACAGGCCCTCGACTTACTGTCAACAGAATCAGTCACCGTGTGTCTTAGTGGCTGAGGCGCTACGACCAGATTTTGCTGTTGATGCTAACATGTACAGTCTCATACTGTTTTTTGTACTCCCAGCTCTTACAGAACAGGGAGTGCTTTACAATGGGAACGAAGAAATGCTGTGTGTGTGTCTGTCCGTGGTCAAAATGTGTTCCACTCGCTCCAGACAAAACTTCTGAGCCGATCTTTCTGAAAATTTGTGTGGTCATTATGGGTCAGTGACAAAATACATCATGACGCATTTTGATTGTGACGTTTTTCCAGCCCCCCTCCCCCCCCCCCCCCCCCCCCCCCCCCCCCCGCATGCGTATTCAAGATAAACTGGAGTTCGTTTATATGCTTTGCATCTTGTTTCATTATTTACC
This sequence comes from Conus ventricosus, assembly GCA_018398815.1. Taxonomy (NCBI): domain Eukaryota; kingdom Metazoa; phylum Mollusca; class Gastropoda; order Neogastropoda; family Conidae; genus Conus; species Conus ventricosus. The sequence goes on along the minus strand of CM031612.1, from coordinate 74,514,627 downwards.
TTCTGGGTTTTAAAAAAAATCTTATTTAGGCTTTGGCCCCCGAGAGCAGTGGAGAGGTATGGGTGAGAGAGGTGTTGAGCTTATTTTGTCAATTTTGTCAAAAGGTGCTGACAATCAAAATGCGTCATGTATTGAATACAAAAAAGGACAAAGGAAATCCAAGTGTGCTGACAGTTACAAAATTGACCAAATGAGGAGAACTTTTTACTATTCCATGACGAAATCGCAGCTGCAGTGAAATCGCTGAAAGGCCAGAAAGTTGTAGGCACCGACGGCATCTCTGTAGAACTCTTTAAGGATGAAGGAGATGCACTGCTTGATATCCTTAACAAAATCTGGCACAACGAAGAATCGCCCACATCATGAATTCAGTCACGAATCGTTACTACCATTCCCAAGAAAGGAGATCTCGGACACTGCAAGAGCTAATGTATTATCAGCTTGATCAGCCACACCAGCAAATTAATTCTCTACTTCATTTCGAATAATTTACAGACGCAAGCAAATGCCATTATTGCTGAAGAAACGTCAGATTCCGTAAACGCAGAAGTACCATCGAACAGATCGTTAACCTACGCACTGTTTGCCAGTAAATTTTGTCTTCATAGACTTCAACAACGCTGTCGACAGAGTCATGCAGGAAGCGCGATGAGCCACAGCGAACACATTTAACATCGGTCAAAAGCTAATCAACTCCATCCAGAACCTGTACTCCAACGCGACTCATACAGTAGTCATACATATTGCTATTGGAGAGTGAATTCATACTTCAGCTAGAGTTCGTCAGGGCATCCTTCTATCGCCCGTACATTTCAACTTATACTTTGAACACATAATAACTGATACATTTGGATATCATGTCAGCGCAGTCACAGCTGGAGGCATAACCATCACAAATCTTCCATTTGCAGCATCAATGGCTTAGGAAGCAGTGGACAAGAACTCTCCAAACGTGTGACAAAAGTTGATAAAGTGTCAACAAGATATGGCATGAACGTCAGCGCTGAGAAGACCAAGGTGATGGCCAGCCAGAGTACCATGATCAGTAATGATATGCCAATCCATGGACAGAAGCTAGAAACTGTTAAACAATTCATTACTGGGGATTCATCATTGCCAATGAGAAATCCAAACCAGAAACCAGCTGAAGGATTCATGATCAGCATTCTCCAGACTAAAACCTGTATCAAAGGACTATAACATTTCCATGAAACACAAAATCAGACGTCTGCCTTCTCTGCTATTTTCTATCTTCCTGTAATGCATGCCAGACACGGATCTTCAGAGTAGATCTGAAAAGGACAGTCAAAGCCATGAAAATGAAGTGTTACAGCATGATAATAGATATCGCATATACTAATCACGTGAAGAAAGAAAAAGTGTTTTAACCATCAAGCAGCACGTAGGAAGAATGAAGATCTACTGACATCCATTAGGCGAAAGCAACTACGTTGGTTTGGCCATGTAACAAAAACCTATGACCTTGCTGAAGCAATACTCCAGAGAACTGCTAAAAGATGGAGAAGAAGAGGAAGACAGAAGAAATAAACGACGGAGATTTCAGAATGGACAGGGAAACCACGACAGAAACCCAGGCCGTGGCATACAGCCGACAGAACTGGAGGAACCTGGTGAAGTGTTCTTCAAAGTGGTTTCCCAGTGACTCCCAACGGAATAATGGAGGGGAAGAAGGGGAAGACGAGAAAGGACGGAGATTTCAGAATGGACAGGGAAATCATCACAGAAACCCATTTCTCCGTTTCTTAGGATTTTCACAAGATTTCAATGGGGCACCAGCCGTGGAAGAATGCAGGGATGCGAGAGTGGGGATATATGGGTAGGTGGGGGAGGATGGGGCTTTAAAGCGAATGTAATTATGACGAATGCACACAGGTGACGCACTATTAAAACAAATACAGCATGGCCTGAAAGACAAAAACAAACAAACGAAAAACAACCACCACCACCACCACCAACAAAGTCTATAGATATTTGAAAGGGTACTGGAGAGAACGTAGACCTCCACCAAAATCGAACGGATCCTAAATCCACCTTCTGATCCGGATCTGTATCGCAAATCCCACCAAAATGTCATGTTCTCTTTTGTTACTATCTTCTCTTTCTTCTCCTTCCACTTTCTTCTTCTTTTACTCTTCTCCTTCTTGTTATCATTATTATAAAAAAAATAGTATCATTGCTGTTAGCAATCTTACTATTATACTATCATACTACCATTACAATTAGTAGTGGTATCATCATCATCATCATCATCATCATCATCATTCTATTATCATTAGTATTATTTCAATCCGGATTGTTTCCCCTTCAACCTCAGTTCTATTCCGTAGTTTTAGTCGTTCACCCAACAGCGAATTTTGTACCCAGATCGAAAAGATAAGTGACTGTCCGTTCGTCCTTCCTTCGTTTCCATTGTCTTGAATGTTATTTGTCACGGCTGAAGAAGACCCAATCGGTCGAAACACGTTGTATATGTTTTGCAATTTGTTTGTTACTTCGTTTGACAGTACGGTAATTCTGTTTTTATTCTTGATAGATGGTAATTAAGACAGTTATAAGAAGTAATCTGGAGAAGTATGAGACAGGAATTGAGACAGTCATAAGACAATCACAAAGACAAATACAAGGCAAGAGATTCAGATGACTAAAAAGAAAAAAATCAATAATCAAGATAGATATATGACAGTAATTGAGACTTTATTTTTTACAGTAATCAAGACAACCATAGGTAATCAAGAAAACTATGAGATAAAATAAAGACGGACAAAAGGGCAGTCCATACAATTTCAGGACAGTAATCGATGTATATAAGACTAAAAGAGACAGTAGTCAAGATTATCATAAAGTAATCAAGTTATTTAACACAGTAATCACGATAACCAGAAACAAAATCAAGGCAATATAAGACATATCAAATAATTAAGGTGCAGTAAATATTAACGCAGTAATCAAGATAATTGCACAAGTAATACGCGATAATGACGACAGTAATCAAGGATATTTGTACGAAAAGAAGTATAATGGTTACAGTAATTAAGACATTTGTACAACTTCAATCAAGGCAATATATGACAGAGATCAAGACAAGTATAAACTTAATCAAGACATCTTTAAGACTGCAATTTGGATAACATATAAGACATAATCAAGAGAATAATGAGACAGTAATCAAGACATTGAAGAACATGCCTATATAAGACAATAAATCAAGATCTAATGATAAACAGTAATGAAGTAATCTGAGACAGTCAAACTGTAACCAGAACAAACTATAAAACAGTAATGAAGACAACTTCGAGACAGCAGTCAAACATCCACACAACAGTCAACTATGATCAGCAATCAAAACAAGAACTGAATCAGCAATTAAGACAATAACGGAGACAACTGTAACATTAAGTAAGACAACTAAAATGTAAGACAACGATTAAGACAAATATAACCAAATAATCAAGACAGACTAAAAAAAAAAAAAAAACCAAGCTAGCTGAAATAAGACAATAATTAAGACATCGCCAACATGTGAAAGACAGTGATTAACGTTTTGGTTTGATCCTGTCCGTGGACATACTGACCAGAGAACTGATGTATCGCTGGTCATGTTCTCCGTTGATTCAGGGAACACACGGGTGGCTGATAAAGTGTTATCAGCATCTTCAGCCTCGAGATTAAGAGCAAGGCTAACGTCAAAGGGTGCGTGCAAACTCGTGATGCAACCCATCCTTGATAAACGTGGTACTATTGACGGTTGATAGAGACATACTTAAACTGATAGCAGCACCAACAAGACGAACAATGTATTCTGTCTGTCTGTCTGTCTCTCCCCCCCCCCCCCCCCCCTCTCCTCTGTTGTGCGGCGTGTGGATCGGTGATGTGGTCCTCCTCCTCTCTCCTCTCTCTCTCTCTTTCTCTCTGTGTGTGTGGATGTGTGTGTGTGTGTGTGTGTTGTGTGTGTGGTGTGTGTGTGTGTGTGTGTGTGTGTGAATATTCACTCTTGTTTGTAGGTGCATGGTACTTACTGCAAAAATATATCTTCTTATTGGTTTCATTTATGTTTTCTTTAAAAAAAAGATTTTCTGTGTTTGTAAGCGCTTTGGGCTTATGTTAGATTAAGCGCCGTAAATAATCATCATTATCATTGTTATTATTATTATTCATTCGAGTAGATTGATGGAAAGTTGTCCTCACTTTGACGGAATCAACAGAACATCGCGAGGATGTCAGACACCCTCTCTCAGCCGAAGTCCCTGATACACAGACGAGGAGCT
>CM031612.1:74477841-74505341 GCA_018398815.1 Conus ventricosus | reverse complement strand
AGAGAGAGAGAGAGAGAGAGAGAGGGGGGGAGGGGAAAGGGAGAAGAGTGGAAAGAGGGGGAGGAGTCACAGTGAGAGAGAGGAGAGAAGAGAGAGAGGAGAGAGAGAGAGAGAGAGAGAGAGGAGAGAGAGAGAGGAGAGAGAGTTGGGGAGGGAGGGAGAGAGAGGAGAGGATGAGAGGAGAGGGAGAGATTAGAGGGGGGAGGGGGGGGAGGAAGAGAGAGAGGACAGAGAGAGGGGAGAGTGGGAGGAGGTAGGAAGTGAGTGAGAGAGAGAGAGAGAGAGAGAGAAGAGAGAGAGAGGAGAGAGAGAGAGGGAGGAAAGGGAGAGGGGAAAGAGAGAGAGGCTATGGCAGCTACCTCATCTGCAAATACTTCCCAAGATTCCTGTCTCAAGCTCGACTTCACGGAGTTCAAATACCAAGCATTCCAATGCCTCGATGTCTATCCACTCCCTTCCTTCCTCCCCCCCCCCTCCCCTTGCCTCCCCTCCCCTTTCTCTCTTTGTCTCAGTCTGTTTGTCTGTCTGTCTGTCTGTCTCTGAGTGACTGGGTGAGTAAGTGAGCATGTGAGAATGCATGCGAGTTAGTTCACGATATTTTATTTTTTGAGTAAAAACCTACAAAGGAAACTTTGCAACCATTTTTGTAGGATCTCCCATTGTCCACACACACACACACACATGTTCACGCACGCGCGCAAGCGTGTGTACATGCGCACGCACACGCACACACACACGGACACACACGCACGCGCGCGCGCGCGCGCACACACACACACGCGCGCACACGCGGCGCGGGCGCGCACTCACGCACGCACGCACGCAGCCACACACACACACAACACACACACACACACACACACACACACACACTCACCTTGTCTAATATCACATTTAGTGAAAAGACGTTAAATTGAAGAAGAAGAAGAAGAAGAAGAAGAAGAAGAAGAAAATTGAAGAAGAAGAAGAAGAAGAAGAAGAAGAAGAACAACAACAACAACAACAATAACAACAACAACAACAACAACACACACGCACGCACGCACGCACGCGCGCGCGCACACACACACACACACGCACACACAATTAATGGATGACTATATCACTAAATGACTCGATTCAGTACGTGACTGTCTCCACAGGCCATACAGCGATGAAACAGCGCATAAAATCCAAACATGAACAATAGCTGATAGGATCAGAAAAGTAGTTAGACTCAGAATCAAAAACTTACTTGAGAATATTTCGACAAGGTCGCCCTGTCTTCTTCAACTCACTGTTGCTGTTGTGGCAGCGAGGCCTGGTGGGGCGACTGTTGTGTGGGGTGAACAGTTGTCAGGATCTGATTGAAGATAGGGGGAAGTTCAAAACCTTGACCTCTGTTCAGGTTGGGGCGTGTGGTCTTGATTTCGATGGCTTCTTTAACTTTTCTTTTTGTGAGGAAGGGCTCTGTAGATAAGATCTTGGTTTCTTGGGGCTGAAACTGTGGCCTGTGGCTTGTAGGTGTTCATGTATGGCAGAAGTAGATCGGTTTTGGTGTTCCTGTAGACGGGTGGTGAGTGGTCTTGCTGTCTCGCCAATGTAGGTATTGGCACAGTCTTGACACCCTACCTGGTACACTACACCACACTGCTTGAGGGGGTCCGTTTTGTCTTTGACATGGGTCAGTTGCTGGCGTAGGGAGTTGGTGGGTTTGTGAAACACTTTGCATCCATGTTGTTTGAAGGTCCTGGCTAGACGCTCTGAAACTCCTTTAATGTAAGTGATCCCCACTTTCACACTGTCCGTATCTGTAGAAGAAGGGTAGGGAACTCGAGGGTTGTCCCACACCCATGCAGAGTATCCATTAGCGGATAGGGCAGTCTTGATGTGTTCTTCTTTCAGCTCTTCCTCCTTAGTGGAACACAGTACCGCTCTTCCTCCTAAGTGGAACACAGTACAGAGGCTCTGTGCATGAGGGTGTTGACAATAGATGTCTTGTGTCAGAGGGGGTGGTTGGAGTGAAAGTTCAGATATTGGTCAGTGTGGGTGGGTTTCCTATAGACACTGGTCTCCACCCTGTCGTCATGGGTTCGGGTGATGAGAACGGGAACGGGATCTTCCCTTCTGATTCAGTTTCCGAGGTGAATTGGATACTGTCATCGATGGAATTCAGGTGGATGGTGAAGCTGTCAACCTCCGTCTCCTGTATGCGGGTCATGGTGTCATCCACATAGCGGTACCACATGCTGGGAGGGTTGGCAGTGGTCTCAAAGGCTACTTTTTCAAAATGTTCCATGTACAGGTTGGCTACCACTGGAGATACTGGCGAACCCATGGCAGCTCCTTGTTTCTGCTGGTAGAACTCATGGTTGAACGAGAAGTAAGTGCTAGTGAGGCATAGTTCCAACAGTTCTAGCACCTGTTCTGTAGTGAGTTCACACCGGTGACGAAGGTGGTAGTCATCCTCAATCTTCTCCCGAATGACTTGGAGAGCCTTGGGTACAGGGATGCTAGTGAAGAGTGCAAATACATCATAAGGAGACAAGTGTCTCCCTGGAGCCAGTTGCTGGTTTTTCCATCTTCTGTACAAGGTCTGTGCTGTTGACTATGTGGTGCTCAGTTGCCCGACTGAAGGTCCCAATATCTGTGTCAGGAATTTGGAGGCATTGTACATGACACTGCCAAAACTGGACGCAAGGGGGTGGAGGGAGGCGTCCTTCTTTTTTTTTTTTTTTTTTTTTTGCTGTCCCAACCTCTGCGCCACCTCAGAGGCAGTGCACCCACGCCGCTCATTCCGACACCCCGTCCACAGCCACAGCCCGGTCGGCCCCGCCGCAGCCCCCGGCACCGGCAATCCACAGAGAGCAGTCAATGTCAAGTCGTCAAGAGGCAACCCACCGGAGGAGACACTGCACTGCTGCCGAGTCACTTCGGTGGTGTTCAGTGGCGCCTGTTCTGATCTAACATACGCAGGACACCACCTACTAAGCCCCCTACTGACGACAATAATTGCTTAGTCGCGGAGCCGGCGTGAGTGAGCTCTCCCTCCGGAGGGCGCCACCACGTCCGTCCAACGACGGGGAGGCGTCCTTCTTGTGTATCTTGGGTAATCCACACAGCTTAGACGTGGATTCAGAAGTGGGGTAAAGTCGTTGGTAAAGACTAGGGAGATAGAATCTTCTTTCTTTTATTTCTTCAGTAGATTGATAAGCTGGTATTTCACTTTCTTCGTAGGGTCAGTCTTGAGTTTTTCATAGATGTCTGTATCACTGAGAAGGGTCTGTACTCTCTGTAAGAGAAGGGGAAGATCCCGTTCCTGGACACTCTCATCACCTGAACCCATGACGACAGAGTGGACACCAGTGTCTATGGGAAACCCACCCACACTGACCAATATCTGAACTTTCACTCCAACCACCCCCTCCAACACAGAGATCTGTTGTCAACACCCTCATGCACAGAGCCTCTGTACTGTGTTCCACTAAGGAGGAAGAGCTGAAAGAAGAAGAACACATCAAGACTGTCCTTTCCGCTAATGGATACCCTGCATGGATGGGACAACCCTCGAGTTCGCTACCCTTCTTCTGCAGATACGGACAGTGTGAAAGTGGGGATCCCTTACATTAAAGGAGGTTCAGAGCGTCTAGCCAGGACCTTCCAACAACATGGACGCAAAGTGTTTCACAAACCCACCAACTCCCTACACCAGCAACTGACCCATGTCAAGACAAAACGGACCCCCTCAAGCAGTGTGGTGTAGTGTACCAGTAGGGTGTCAAACTGTGCCAAAACCTACATTGTCGAGACAGCAAGACCACTCACCACCAGTCTACAGGAACACCAAAACCGATCTACTTCTGCCATACATGAACACCTACAAGCCACAGGCCACATTTTTCAGCCCCCAAGAAACCAAGATCTTATCTACAGAGCCCTTCCTCACAAAAAGAAAAGTTAAAGAAGCCATCGAAATCAAGACCAGACGCCCCAGCCTGAACAGAGATCAAGGTTTTGAACTTCCCCCCCATCTACAATCAGATCCTGACAACTGTTCACGACCCACACAACAGTCGCCCCACCAGGCCTCGCTGCCACAACAGCAACAGTGAGCTGAAGAAGACAGGCGACCCTGTCGAAATAATTCTCAAAATAAGTTTTGATTCTGACTCTAACTACTTTTCTGATTTTCGAATCCAGAAACCAGAAAACCTATATTCTTATTAACTGATAGGATGTTCTATCAGGACAAAAGATCAATCAATCTTGACCGACTTTACTGTCACTGAACAAAATAGTTATTTCCCCTGGTCCATCATTGTTTCCTCTCTCTCTCTCTGCTCGCACGTGTGTGTGTGTGTGTGTGTGTGTGTGTGTGTGTGTGTGTGTGTGTGTGTGTGTGTGTGTGTGTGTGTGCGTGCGTGCGTGCGTGCGTGCGTGCGTGCGTGCGTGCGTGCGTGCATGCGCGTGCGTGCGTGCTTGCGTGTATGTGTGCATGGGTGTATAACTATAACTTAGTATAAGGTTTTCTTTTTTTTATTTCATTTAATTCTTTTTTATTTCCCCCCTGTATCATGATTGCTATTATTATGATAAATATTATCATCATTATTTTTGTTGTTGCTATTATCATTGTTGTTACTATTACTATTATCATTATTTCTCGTCGTCATCATCATCCTTATTATGATTATCATTTCAATATCAATCTACTGTTGTTGTTGCTACACAAGGTACACACGGTGCAATTCTCATTATTGTTATCATTTCTATTATACTTTTTAATGCATTTATCCTTATCATTATTATTACCATTATTATCAATATTGTTATTCACATTATCATCATTATCGCTCTTATCGTTGTTGTTATTATTACACACGTCTACTCAAAGCAGCAGGTGCTCTCTGACCTTGCAGCAGCACAGTAGGCCGGCCCCCGCCACAGCATTGACCAGAAGACAGGCAGCAGAACTCAGCATAGCCCGCTAGTTGATTCCTCCCGCATAGCCCGCTAGGTGCTCCTCCCACCCTGGGACCTGGGCCCTGCAACCAAGCATGTCCACCATCCGCTCTGTCACTGTCATTGGTGGTACCACAGAGCTAGCAGACTGGCTCAGGAGAATCAGAGATTTCACAAAAATCGCCAAATCTCTGGGAGAGTGATTTCCCTACGTGTTAATTAAGACAACATCCATCTCCTGCACAGTCTCATCGTCATGGTGGGCTTCTCTTCTACACTACACGCATCCAGACCCCCCCTCCCCCACCCCCCGCATACACACACATACACACACGTGCACAGACAGACAGACACATACACACTCACACACACATACGCACGCACACATACACACACACGCGCGCGCGCGCACACACACACACACACAACACACACACGCACATTCATACACACACACAACACACACTTATTATATATATATATTATATATATATATATATATATATATATATATATATATATATATATATATATGTATATATACATATATGTATGTATGTATATACACGTGGCGCTCACACACACGTACGGAGCACGCACGCGCGCTCACACACACACACACACACACACACACACACACCACACACACACACACACACACACACACATCTAACATCAAAGTAGCGCTGCCACCTATCAAAACTCTGTCTCCATTCCCATGGACATAGACTTGACTCAGTTTGACAAAAGCGACACCGTGTAAGGGTAGGGGAGGAAGGGCGAGTGGGGGACGGGGGGGGGGGGGGGGGGGGGGGGGGGGGGGGGGGGGGGGGGGGGGGGGGGGGGGAGGACAACACAGAGCACTCAGAACAAACAAGGAGAGATGACGACACAGAGCACACAGAACAAACAAAGAGAGATGACGACACAGAGCACACAGAACAAACAAAGAGAGATGACGACACAGAGCACACAGAACAAACAAGATGTCTCCTCCTAGTGTCGTAAGCAGCATACGTTTGGAGCTAGTTATGGGCGTCTGATTTACTTCCTCATGGGAGCAAGAGTTGCCCTACCTGTTCGTTAATTACACCATAGTTCTATTTCATATGCAGTGTATGTATTCTGTTCAGACTCGTTTTGTGAGAAAGCATGTAGTAGGCAGGCCTTCTTTAGTATTGCTGGATCGAGATCTAGAAATTTGGGATTTCTCGAAAAGCCTTCCGCGATAAGATTAACAATCACTGTTCATCAACATTAATTTGTTTTATATTCACAAATACGTGGGTTACATTTACTGAGTGATGATAATGGAAAACATGCAAATCAAGGTCCCAACTGATATCTTCAATCGGCCAAATCAGGGTGACGAATGGCCAAATTATGATGATTATTGTTGTTTTGTATTGTCGTATTTCTTAGTTTATCAGAAACTGACTAAACATTTCGGCAGCAGCCCACTGTGTGACTTACCAGTCCAGTCAAGTCGGTGGTTTGTACAATACACAGTTTTGAACAATCCTTGGGTGTCTTCAGAAATCCAGATCTATATCTTGACCTGCTACTGTGAAGCATGACGTCGTTTGTTAGTCTTTTATGTAAGATCTAATCCCTAAGTAAGAAGTTCCATATTCAAGGGACGTCATCAGTGTCCCTTTCTTGCAACTGGAATAAGATAGCTGACTATCATCGCTTTATAGGATGTCTACACAGCTGATTTATCTACAACTGAAGTTTAGAGACGGGCTAAGCGTGAAAAACTTACAATGGGATGTGATCCGTATAGTAGGCCTACAATTTCACTAGGGTATTACAGACTCTGTTGCCTATCAACCGAAAACCCCCACAGTCAAAGGGCGGTCACTCTGGATGTCCACTGTAAGGAGATAACTTTGCCCCTCTAGGCAGGCCTACCTATCTTCCGGTTCGCCCCCGTCTCTCATTCACTCACCTCCATGGGGTCGGCTTGATCGTAAATATCACAAGAAAAATTACTGTGCGGCCCGAACAAAAGAAACAAACGAACTACAAGACAAACACGATGCGTTTCGACTCTTTGGTCTTCTGGATCTAGATCTGGCTGTATACGTACGTCGCTGAACCAACTTGATTATATTGCGACGGAAAACAGGGAGAGGCGCAAAAAAAAAAAATAAAAAAAATCTCTTTTAAGGACTCGCTAGGTGTGGAGCTGCCGGATCGCTACTACTTTTCGCTTTGCACATACAGGCAAGCCTGTACATTACCAGCCCTGACCCTACAGAAGGTAGTGCCAAGCCCACACACAGGCAAGCCTGTACATTATACCGGCCCTGACCCTACAGAAGGTAGTGCCAAGCCCACACACAGGCAAGCCCGTACATTACCGGCCCTGACCCTACAGAAGGTAGTGCCAAGCCCACACACAGGCAAGCCTGTTACATTACCGGCCCTGACCTCAGAGGTATGCAGCCCAAAGGCAAGCCGTAATTCGCCCGACCACAGAAGAAGCCACACACAAACTTTTATACGGCCTCGCTAGTGAGGTAGTGCCCGCGCACACTTTGCTTGCCTACATGCCGGCCTGACCTACCAGGTGGCCCACCAACAAGGCAGTGCAATCCGCCCTACCTACAACCGTATCCATCCGGCCCGCGACCCTACAAAGAGTGCCCACAGCCAACCCAGCAACGCCCACCACTACCGCCCCTGACCCCAACAAAAGCAATCCAGTGAAACATACAGGCAAGCCTGAACTTACCGTCCTGACCCTACGTAGGAAAGTTGAGGCCACCACAAGGAAGCCCTGTTACATTACCGGTCTGCCGTCAGAGGATATGTGCAGCCAGCCACACATTAATCAACACACACAAAGCAACAAAATTCAGCAATAAAATTTAAGAACGAACGAACATTTTCCTGCTGTCTCGATTGGTCAAAAGACACAAGTATTCATCTTTTTTCAGTTTCATACAGACAACGCCATGTGAGCGAATATTTGCGCCCCTTGGGAATTAGTCTGTCTTCTCCATGTTTCTGTTCCTGTGCCTAAGAAGACCAAGAGATCGGCACGCGTCGTGTTTTGTCTTGTCATTTGTGGGTGTCTTTCCTTCAGCGGCATACAATCAGTTTTTGTTTCTTCTTTTAAGTTTGGTTCGATGACTGCCTGCAGCCATCTCACTTGGAAACTAACATAGTTAATATGATGGGATTGAAAATGATGTCGATTGATTTTCTTTGTTGCTCCAACTTCCACCCCACCTCTCACCCCCAACCCTCCCTTTTTGTTTTATTGTTGTTGTTGTTTTAGGGGTTTTTTTTTCTTGCTTTTTTTTTCTTTTTTTTTCTTCTTCTTTATTCTTGTTGTTGTTGTTGTTGTTGTTGTTGTTGTTGTTTTTTTTCTTCTTCTTCTTCTTCTTCTTCTTCTTCTTCTCTCCTCCTCTTCTCCTTCTCCCTCCTCCCTCCTCCTCCTCCTCCTCCTCCTCTTCTTTTCCTTCTTCTTTTCTTCTTCTTCTTCTTCCTTCAAACGCGGTGACAGTCCTGATATGCCCCTTTTTGGTCGGCTGGGCTGTAAGCAACATTACCTTACCTTCTTCCTCTTCTTCTTCTTCTTCTTCTTCTTCTTCTTCTTCTTCTTCTTCCTCTTCTTCTTCTTCTTCCTCTTCTTCTTCTTCTTCTTCTTCTTCTTCTTCTTCTTCTTCTTCTTCTCTCTTCTTCCTCTTCTTCTTCTTCTTCTTCTTCTTCTTCTTCTTCTTCTTCTTCTTCTCTTCTTCTTCTTCTTCTCTTTTTAACATTGCAGGAAAAATCCAGCGCAATGGCTGACTCGCAGTAGGGCCTAGTCAAGGTTCTCATCCACGGACGATGTACATCCTGAAAATAGATGCGTGGTGGATTGTTCACAAAGAGGACCAACTCTTTAATATTAGGATGTGGATGAGGATGGTTATGACGATGATGATGACAATTTCTGTCAGGAGACGATCTTGATATGGGCCTGCGCGCCCGGTTGGAGTTTCAGGCAATGCAGCTGTCAGTCTCTCGCTCACGCAACGTCAACAAACAACCAGTCATCTCTCGCTTACGCAACGTCAACAACAACCAGTCATCTCTCGCTCACGCAACGTCAACAAACAACCAGTCATCTCTCGCTCACGCAACGTCAACAAACAACCAGTCATCTCTCGCTCACGCAACGTCAGCAAACAACCAGTCAGTCTCTCGCTCACGCAACGTCAGCAACCAGTCAGTCTCTCGCTCACGCAACGTCAACAACCAGTCAGTCTCTCGCTCACTCAACGTCAACAACCAGTCAGTCTCTCGCTCACTCAACGTCAACAACCAGTCAGTCTCTCGCTCACACAACGTCAACAGCAGTCAGTCTCTCGCTCACTCAACGTCAACAACCAGTCAGTCTCTCGCTCACTCAACGTCAACAACCAGTCAGTCTCTCGCTCACACAACGTCAACAACCAGTCAGTCTCTCGCTCACTCAACGTCAACAACCAGTCAGTCTCTCGCTCACTCAACGTCAACAGCCAGTCAGTCTCTCGCTCACACAACGTCAACAGCCAGTCAGTCTCTCGCTCACTCAAGTCAACAACCAGTCAGTCTCTCGCTCACGCAACGTCAACAAACAACCAGTCATCTCTCGCTCACGCAACGTCAACAAACAACCAGTCATCTCTCGCTCGCACAACGTCAACAACCAGTCAGTCTCTCGCTCACACAACGTCAACAACCAGTCAGTCTCTCGCTCACTCAACGTCAACAACCAGTCAGTCTCTCGCTCACGCAACGTCAACAAACAACCAGTCATCTCTCGCTCACGCAACGTCAACAAACAACCAGTCATCTCTCGCTCACACAACGTCAACAACCAGTCAGTCTCTCGCTCACACAACGTCAACAGCCAGTCAGTCTCTCGCTCACACAACGTCAACAGCCAGTCAGTCTCTCGCTCACACAACGTCAACAGCCAGTCAGTCTCTCGCTCACACAACGTCAACAAACAAACCAGTCAGTGAAACAAAAGAGTTACCTCATTAATTAACAACTAAACTTTTTACATTCCTCACATGCACATTTTTTTCTGCTTCGACACAAAAAGCATATTGTTCAAAATAACATGAACAGGTCTTCACGGACTAAAAAGAAAGTGTTGCTCTTTTAAAGCTCGCACTGACAGTGCCCCCCCCCCCCCCCCCCAACACACACACACACACACACACACACACACACACACACACACACACACACACACACACACACACACACACACACACACAGACACACAAATTCTGGATGTTTTCTAGATACTCACTCACGCCAGCTAATAAACATTGACACACTTAATTCATTTCATCAATGTAGCTTACCTTATTCACGGATTATAATTTCTTTGATTTACAAGATCAAATTGAATGCTTTTAGGACAAAGTTTTGTAAGAACATAACATGCCTTTGTGGCGGAAAAATTACAAATAATCACATCCTTTTTCAGTGTGAGCACTTAAAACCTTACCTACCATCCCTACCTAAATGTTCTCTGGATCAAGTTGTATTAGATTTATCACTGATGTGTAAAATTGCAGTTTCATTACATCAAAGTCCTATTTTTTCTGTTCTGTAAACTGGAAACCGATGTTGAGTGTTTTGATCAGTAGTTCTTTGTTAGCTCATAGTTGTTTATTTTATTGTTGCTGTTGCTGTTTTTCTTCAAAGCCTTTGAAAATATTACCTAATACCTCTACCCCTCCCCCCCTCCCCTCCCTTTTCCCTCTAGCATTGTCTAATATCACTTAACGTGGATAGACGTTAAATCGAAGAACACACACACACACACACACCACGCACGCACGCACCGCACGCACGCACGCACGCACGCACGCACGCACGCACGCACGCACGCACACACACACACACACACACACACACACACATTCATCGTTTTCATAAAAAGAAAAAAAACGTTTCGTTTTCTGGTCCTCACAGGCCTATAACCATTCTTCACCAATCAACAGTGTCGGAGACGTCTCGTCGACCTATGATTACACATAACAAACCCCTCGCAGCAAAAAGACTGTATCCTTATTCTGACCAGGCAAAAAGTTCCTGGTGGTTTTCTCTTGATCAAGATCAGCCTTCAGTTTACAAATAAAGACTTGCAAGGCGTGTTTCACACACACACACACACACACACACACACACACACACAACACACACACACCAACACACACCACACACCACACACACACACACACACCACACACACACACACACACACACACACACACACACACACACACACCAAATGTAAGGCGTGGCGTTCGTACAGAGCCTCACTGTATCTACGGCGCCGTCAACCGGTGTTCCTTCCACTACACACCCCACACGTAACAAATCTCCCGGAACTCGCAGTATGCATCAGTATGCATACTTGCATGCTGCACGGTTTTCTTGAACAGGTGCGTGCAGGCACAAGCCTCAAAAATTCTTCTTCCCCCCCCCCCCCCCCCCCCCCCCCCCCCCCCCCCCCCCCCCCCCCGCGATAGCCTGCACAAACAATCCACGTTTTCCTTCGACTCGACCACTCCCTTAACAAAAAAAACATACAAACCTTCTGGAACTTGGGCACAAGTCCTGGCAACAATGAATGACAAATCAGACACTGCTACCTGCTTGGTGTGTGAGGACCAGGTTCTGCTCGCTCATTGGCCTGTTCCCGTGGAAGATCAAGCTACATTCGGGAGTTATGTCTGTCATGGTCATGTCGGGTAGCCAGTCCCAAACGTGGTGAAGGAGTCGCGAGAACTATGTACAGACCTGGTCCAACACTGTGCTACCTTTGGCTCAATGTTGTCACTCACTCTTTCTGTACCGATCTAAGAGCCTTCGGCCTGTTTTGGGATGTGGGTTCGATGAGGACAGTACGAAGGTTCGTACTCACTGAAGATGATATGGCTGACACAAACAACCATCTCTCTCTCTCTCTCTCTCTCTCTCTCTCTCTCTCTCTCTCTCTCTCTCTCTCTCTCTCTCTCTCTCAAAAATGAAAAAAGAAAGAAAAATAAAGAACAGGATTTTTTTTCTTTTAATGCGGATAAAAGTGGAAAACGGAGATAAAAAAGAAACACCAACAACAATACAGCGAAAAAGGAATTGTTCTGCCTGTTCTTTGACCATGCCACACTGCATTACACTGTCTATAATCTCGTACCCGTTTTGTGAAGAAGAAATATCCACTTACAAGAAGAAAAAGAAAAGAAAAGAAGAGAAAAACCACATAGTATCATACCTCACGCATAGCGATGTAAACCAATGTCATACTCACGCTCGATGAACCAATGTATCATACTCACGATAGCGATGTAAACCACTAGTTCATACTAGCATAGACGATGTAAACCCATAGATCATACCTCAGATAGCATGTAAACCATCAGCAGGGGATATTGACAGGTCACATTGAAGACTGAGCCAACAATTGACGAAACAAGGGGCTTGTGCAGGTCACCAGTATGACAAGTTGGTTACTATGATGCAACCAAAATACAAACAAATACATGACACAAGGTGGAAAGTAATGCTTTTAAGCGACCAGCGAATTTTCGATAAATATATTTTCCTCAAAGGTTACAGTTCACAAACCAAATATACAAAAACAAAAAAAAAAAAAAAAAAAAAAGACAAGAAAAATCATAAAAACAAACAAACAAAATTATGCACAAATCACTAGTCCCTAGATGGCTGTGCAAAACGGAATCAACCAATCATTCTGCTGCAAGCAGCATCCGGGCAGTATTGCTTTGCGCACTTTTGTTTCTGTGTGTTGTTTGTCAAACTGGAAAAGACGCATGCGCGTGTAAAGCTAGGTTTACAGTCAGGGGCTAGGTTAGATAGGTTTAGGAACAGAGGTGGGGGACAGAGGTGGGGTCAATCATTCTGTAGTTCCAGATCTTCCGTTTCTGCCAAGTTCTCCTCTGTCATGCATAAACATGCCGCCACGCTTTAATACACACATCACTGATGGTTCCAGACTTGACCTCCCACCATCTCTGGCGGTTCTCTGTGTATGAGTCCCTGAGAGTTGTTAAAGGACAAGCCGTCGCCTTCGTCAGGTTGTTATGGCACGCTATTTGACCCAAATGCAAGAGTTTCAGTGTTAATGTGAAAGAGGTGCTACTGCGTGCGGACCAGTACGTGTACGGCGCACCACATCTCCTGAGCCATGACGCCACAGTACGTCAGAATTACAGCTACATGGCCAACGAAATGAGTAACTGAAAAACGAATTAATTTCCACACTCTGAGAAGACGGTCTGATGGACACGATTGCAGATGCCTGACTTAATAGGGCGTTCGCCCCAAACGCTGTCCAGACCTTTGATGCATGGCTGACAATGTCAGTGCGACAAAAACAGAACGAGATGTGTGTGTGTGTGTGTGTGTGTGTGTGTGTGTGTGTGTGTGTGTGTGTGTGTGTGTGTGTGTGTGTGTGTGTGTGTGTGCGCGCGCGTGCGTGCGGGTGTGCGTGCGGGTGTGCGTGCGTGCGTGCGTGCGTGCGTGTGTGTGTGTGTGTGTGTGTGTGTGTGTGTGTGTGTGTGTGTGTGTGTGTGTGTGTGTGTGTGTGTGTGTGTGTGTGTGCTTGCGTGAGTGTCTATGTGCTTCTGTATGTGGTGGTGTAGGCCTGTACACGTGGGCGTAGGCGCACATGTACAGGAGTGTGGCCGCGCAAGTGGGTATGTGTATGGCTACCGATGTGGAAAGGCTGTTCCAATGATGCTATAGGTCATAAGAGCTGATTTAGAAAATATACATGTGAATGAATGGAAACGTAAATGTATGAGTACGTAAATAAATTAACAAAGCAATCAGTTGCACAGCAACAACAAAGACAATGTAAATCATTATCTTTATCATCAATTTTTAGTGGCGGCACCAGCAGCAGCATCTTCATCCTCACCATCGTTGTTGTTGTTTTCCTCCTCCTCCTCCTACTCCTCCTCCTCCTCCTCCTCCTCCTCCTCCTCCTCCTCCTCCTCCTCCTCATTATCCTCCTCCTCCTCCTTCTCATCCTCCTCCTCCTCCTCCTCCTCCTCCCTCCTCCTCTCCTCATCATCATTATCATCATCATCATCATCATCATCATCATCTATTCGAAGCCAACATATCCATAACTGTATACCCAAACCCTCATTTACATTTGTTGTGTATAAAAAAAAACATTATTGTCATCACACACACACACACACACACACACACACACACACACACACACACCACGCACAGACACAGACACAGACAACACACACACACACACACACACACACACACACACACACACACACACACACACACACACACACAGAGTTGATGCATGTAATACTCCCATACTATAATACGCAATACCTTGTGCCCGGCCTCAAAAGTCGGGCTAGCGATTTGAAGCCTTGAAAACGTGTGCAGAGCTTGTCTTTTGAGCGAGACCTGGGGTACCACTTTCACACAACAGAAGCAGTGGAACGTGTGATTTGCTCTGCGATCTCTGCCCTGCGCTTCCAAGATTATATCCCTTTCTTTGTCCGTCTCTCAGAGAGAGAGAG
The DNA here is from genome assembly GCA_018398815.1 of Conus ventricosus. Lineage (NCBI taxonomy): Eukaryota > Metazoa > Mollusca > Gastropoda > Neogastropoda > Conidae > Conus > Conus ventricosus. Next base: position 74,490,819 of record CM031612.1, on the reverse strand, counting down.
AGAGGAGAGAGAGAGAGAGAGAGAGAGAGAGAGAGAGAGAGAGAGAGAAGAGAGAGAGAGAGAGGAGAGGAGAGAGAGAGCGAGCCTTGTACTGTTCTCAACGCCCAGCTGGTTTTTTTTGTGTTGTTTTTTGTTTTTGCTTTTTTTGTATTACAGTTGAGGACAGTACGTTTCTTCTTCAGAGAAAGTAGACAAAGACAGAAGAACAAAGACAGATAGAAAGCAAGAGAGAAGAAGACAGAGACGGAACACAGACACACAGAGATATAGACTGGAGGGCTGAACTAGGTGGGCAATTCTACACGCTACACACTCTACTACATAGAGACCTCTCTCCCTAACCGACACCCAAACTAGAATGAAATTTGATCCTCGTCACCACGTTGACGAACGCACGAGAGAGAGAGAGAGAGAGAGAGAGAGAGAGAGAGAGAGAGAGAGAGAGAGAGAGAGAGAGAGAGAGAGAGAGAGACAGAACAGACAGACAGACAGACAGGCAGACAGACAGACGGACAGACAAGCATGCAGACAGACAGACAGGCACACTGACAGTCAGAGAGAGAGAGAGAGAGAGAGAGAGAGAGAGCAGAGAGGGGGACAGACAGAAGATAGACAGACGACAGAGACGGCGACAGAAGAAGAGTAGAGAGAGAGAGAGAGAGAGAGAGGAGAGAGAGGAGAGAGAGAGAGAGAGAGAGAGAAGAGAGAGCAGAGACAGAGACAGAGACAGAGACAGAGACATAGACAGAGACAGAGACAGACGTACAGACAGACAGACAGACAGACAGACAGACAGACATACAGGCAGACAGACAGACAGACAGACAGACACACCGACAGTCACAGAGAGAGAGAGAGAGAGAGAGAGGAGAGAGGAGAGAGAGAGAGAGGAGAGAGAGAGAGAGAGAGAGAGAGAGAGAGAGAGAGAGAGAGACGAGACAGAAGAAGGCAGACAGGCAGACAGGCAGACAGACAGAACACCGACAGTCAGAGAGAGAGAGAGAGAGTGAGAGATGAGAGAGAGAGAGAGAGAGAGAGAGAGAGAGATGGGAGGAAGGAGTGGGGAGTGCAAGGAAAACAGAGGTAAGGGGTGGGGATAGACTGGTGTGAAGAAGAAAAAACGGGATTGGGGGTGGGGGTGGGGGTGGGTTGGGGGTGGGGGAGTAAGCGGGGATGGGGGCAACGGCTCATAAAGCTGCAAACTAAGACGCATAGTTATGAAACACTGCTTCTGTCAAACGTTTATCATTTCATTCCTAATAAGGAAAGAATGCGTTTTGCCATAGAAACAACTACAACATTCACTGTTTTTATGCGAAATATCTGAAAATATGGGGTTAAAATGTAAATTTTATGTCTATAGAATACGGAGCTTTTTTCTCCATAGAAACAACTAAAACCTTCACTGTTTTTATGCGAAATATCTGAAAATATGTGTAAAAATGTAAATTTTATATCTTAAGAATACAGGGTCTACGTTTTACAGGTTTTGACTCTGTTCAAGCACTGGACAGGCTCAAAAGAAAGAAGGTTGTAAATGCAAACCTTTGCCCACAGTTAGCATGCGTGAAAATAGTTTTTGGGGTCCGTTTTTTCCAATGGGCCGACCTTTTACTTGTATTCAAAGCGTTTTTTTCAGTGTCCAAACCTGACCCCTTGACATTCTATGAATCAAAATTACGTTTTCAGGTTTTAAGTTAGGGAAAATATCCACAAAAACCAGAAAAAAAAAAAAATAAATGGAAATGAAAAACAAATTGAAAAAAATTTCTAAGAGAAAAAACAGAATAATTAATATATAAACAAATAGATAATAAAAAAATGAAAAATAAAAATAAATAAAAAAAACAAAAAAAATGAACAAATAAATCATGAAGAAATAAGAAACAAAAATGATTTCTTTTTAAAAAACCCCATCATTTTTTTCTTGGGGAAGGATGGCTATACATCCATTAAAAAGCAGAGCAAACATACAAAAAAACTAAAAACAAAAAACCGAAAACACCGACGCCAACATTTTTGGACTTTTGAGCCAAAACCCCAAATAATGCGACACCATGGTTAAACATGAGGCTTCGCACCGGGGTAGGGCCCTTCGACTGCTTACGTTTTCGGAACGTGAACAAGCAACTGACAACCCGCCCCCACCCCCTTCTACCCCCCACCATCTCACACACACACCACACACACACACCCCAACAAACGCACCACGCACGCACGCACGCGCCACGCTCCCACCACCACGCACGCCGCACCACGCACGCCGCACCACGACACCACACCACACACACACCCACATCCCCGCGCGCGCCGCACACCACAGCTTCCACACCATACATACACCCACACCCTCCTAAACACGCACACACACACACACACACACACACACCACAACACACACACACACACACACACACACACACACCACCCCCACGCACCTCCCGCACCACCACCAGCACACAAGTCTTCAACGGAAACCAAGGACGAAGGTGACGGGACAGTTTTGCGGGGGAGGGGGTGGGGGGGGGGGTGAAAGGGGGGGGGGGGGCAAAAAGGGAAGGGGATGGGGGAGGGGCGTGTAGGGGGGGGAGAGGGAGATGGGGGAGGGGGTGGAGCAGGGCTGGGTGGAATTGGGGGAAGATGTCGGACAACTTGAAAAGGGTTTTTTTTTTTTCTTTTTCTGAAAAAATTAACAAAAACCGGGTTATGCTCAAGGGGCCAATAATATGGGGGAAAAAAGAAAAACCAAGTTAACGAGAGAGAGAAGAAAAGAGAGAGAAAAAGAAAGAGAGGAGGAGAGAGGGGGAAGGAGGGGGGGGAGGGGGAATAAAATTAAATAAGAAACATTCTTTTTTTACGAGAAAATTAACAACACTGACCTTGTTTTTTTTTTTTTTACTCCATCCTCGCCCTGAGTGGACTACAAAAAACATAAATGACATAATGTGGGAACGAAAACAACCCAAAACAAAAAAGGGGCCATGCGATCAAAAGGGAACTCAATAAAAGAGAAGAAAATGAAAAAAAAAAAAACAAAACAAAATAAAATAAGAAAAAATAATGAAAGAAGGGGGAAAAAGAAGGGGTGGGGGGGCTACGGGGGGGGGAAAGGGGGGGGGAGAGAGAAAAAAGGAGAGAGAGAAGAGAGAGAGAAAAAAGAGAGAAAAGAGAAAAGTTACGTTAAAAAGGGGAAGATTTTAGATCCGGGCCTCCTTACAAATTCCGGCATACCTATCATCATCTCAATAATTTCCAAAAAACCTGATAAAAAAACTTACCCCCGCTGTAATTAATTCTAAAAACCGTTGAGCGCCGACTATTTATAACTTAAATCTGGATACTGGGTCAAAAACTAAAGAACAAGAACACAAAAGGGGAAAAGAGAGACAGACAGACAGACGATAACAGACAACAAAAGACAACAGACAGACAAGAAGAAGAAGAGAGAGAAGAAGAGAAGAGAGGACACGCAATTTTTTTTCTAGAAGAGAGCAGCGAGAGAGAAAGAGAAGAGAGAGAAGAAAAGAGAAGAAAGAAGAAAGAGAGAGAGGGAGAGAGAAGGAAACCAAACTTATTTTGGAAAAAAGGAGAAAGAGAGAGAGAGAGAAGAAGAGAGAGAAGAGAGAAGAGAGAGAGAAAAAGAGAGAGAAAGAAAGCAATCTTATTTGTGAAAAGAGAGGAGAAGAAAGAGGAGAGAGAAGAAGAGAGAGAGAAACAAGACAGAAGACAAGAAGACCAGGAGAGAAGAAGAGAATGACAGAAGACAGACAGACAAACAGACAAAGGGTTTCCCAAATACAGCCCAGTGTTTATAGGAAGGGGAAGCAAGAAAGGGACAAAGAAACTGAATCCACTTAATGGAAATCTTTCCACACCCCAAAAACACACACCACACACACCCCAAAACACACCACACCACACCACTCCGCACGCACGCACGCAACACACACACACACAAAACACACACAACCACACACACACACACACACCACACACACACACACACACACACACACCACACAACCCCCCACGACCCCCAAACCCACCACACACAACAAAACCCACACACACACACAACACACACACCCACACACACACACCAAAAACCACACCAAACCAAAAACACCCACATCCCAAAAATACCGCCCGCATCAGCAAGCCGATAGACGAGCCGTCGTTTTTTGCTAATGGCCATTCAAATTTTTCAGCTCTCCCTTCGCACCCCTTCTATTCTACCACTCCTCCCACTCCCCCTCTACCCCCCCCCCTCCCCCTTCCCCCCCCTTTCCCCCCCCCCCCCCCCCCCCCTCGCAAATTTTCTTTGCTTTTTTCACCTGATACCCCATTTTATGTCCGTCCTGGGGGTTACGTGTAAAAGGGGATCACTAAAACCGTGAAAAGCAAGGGATAGGGTTTTTTTTTGGGGGGACCCCCCCCCCCCCCCCCCCCCTCCATCCTATTGGGCATTAAAACTGAGAATTTCGACGGTCTGCCATAGGTAATCGTGCTTCCAAATTCACAAAATGCTTCGAACGCCCGAGTTAAGCAATTACCTACTGATATGTGATGTGGGTGGTGTGTGAGCGTGGTCGTCAAAGCGGGTAGGGGGGGGGGGCATACCCCTACGGTTCATATATAAACGGGGCCCTATCCCCCCCCGAGCGGGACTGGGTTGCCTAACACAAACCCTCTTCCGAACCCCGAAACGGAGCTGGTTGGTCGGTTCGGTTTGCTTAAAACCCGGGACATAGGACTCCCAAAAAAAGGGCAAAAAGGCTTTTTTTGGGTGTTGTTTTTTTTTTTTTCCCCCTACCCTTTTAGGGAACCGAAAGAACAAAAAAAAAACCCCCCCACCAAAAAACAGAAACAGATCCCGGGAAACCAAAGGTACCCTTTTTTTTTCCTGCAAAAAACAAAGAACACATACAAAAAGTTGATCTTGCTATAGAAATTTGACCCATCAAATGATTTATACATTTAGATCCTTTTTTCAGGCCCTTGTGTTTTTAAAAAAAAAGAAGAAAAGAAAACAGCCGATGACAGCATGAATTTGGAATGTATACGTAATACCAAAAACATTTTTCGTGGTTTTTTTTAAAAAAAATATATAAATATAAAATTAAAATAAATTTATATATATATAAATAGATAAAAAAAAACGGGGACCCTCAAAACATTATTGGGCAGAACATTTTTTTACAAATCTTTCATGCGACTATTCGAAAACCTTTTTTTCAAAGAGGTTTGTTTGTTCCCATAACATTAGAAAAACGTTTGCACAAAAAACTGTAAGAGGTAGATAGGGTTTTTTCTGACACCTTGATGGGGCTTCCGTACTCTTTTGTAGGCGATACGAAGAACACACCACAACACCACCCACACACACACACCACACACCCCCACACACCAAACGCCGCACGCCGCACGCACCACGCACCACCTACGCGCGCGCGCCACAACACACACACACACACACACACCCACACACCAACCAACACACACACACACACGCACGCACACAAAACCCCACAGGCCGCAAACACACACACACACACACACACACACACACACACACACAACACACACACACACAAAACACCCAGCACGCAAACACCCCACCACAACCACACACACACACACACACCAAAACCACAACACAAAACACAAAACACACACACGCACCCAAACCCCCAGCACCAAACCACACACCCCACAACACACACACACACACACACAACCACACCACACACCACCACCACCAAAAACCGCACACACACACACACCACACACACACACACACACACCACACCACACCACACACCCCACGCCCCACACACAACCAAAAACACACCAAAACCCCCACACACACAACACACACACACACCACACACACCACACACAACCACAAACACGCACCAAAACCAGCACCACACACACACACACACACACACACACACACACACAACACACACAAACACACAATTTGTTGCCATTTCTTAGAAGAAGAAGAAAAGGGAATTGTGGGGTTTGGATCCAGGGGTTTTTGGTTTAATAGAACGCTTTTGCCCCACTTCGCCTTGAAAAATCCATCAGTCTACCTTCCTTTTTTTGTTTTTTGTTTTTTTTCATATAATAAATGAAGTTTAATGCTCGTTTTCAAACTGAAAACCCTTTCTTAGCGGGTTTTATGTCATTTTTCTCTGACCCCTGAAAAACTTTCAGGAAACAAAATCAAACATCTTTAGCCTCAAAAGATGGAAACATTTTTTTAGGAAATACGCTCACACAGATGCAAATTTTCAAATTTTGAAAATTATTTTTTTTTTTTTTTTTGGGGAAAAACTTTTTTTCGAATTCTTTTTTCAAGAACGGGAAACGGTTTCAAAAAAAAAGAAGGTTGTAAATGAAAACCCTTTTTTGGACCCAGTTAAGGGGATAGGGGAAAGTGAAAATTTAATTAGGGCCCGTTTTTTCCCATTTGTCGGCCTTTGAGCCTTATTTGGGTAATAAAAAGCAAAGGTTCGTGCCCAAAAACGTCTGCCCCCACAGTTGACATTTCTTGATTATAATTACAGTTTTCATGGTTTTTAAAGGTTTATGGTACAAAAATCCAGCAAAAAAAGCAGAGAAAAAAAAAATAAAGGGAAAAAGGAAAAAAAAAATTGAAAAAAAATTTTTTAAGAGAAAAAAAACAGGGAATAAAATTAATTTTTTAAACCCAAATAGTTTAATAAATAAATGAATAAATAAATAAATAAAAAGAACAAATAAAAAATGAAAAAAAAAGAAAGAAATAATGATTTCATTTTAAAAAAAAAACCCAGTTTTTTTGTTTTCTGTAGGGGAAGGTTTGGCTATCAATTTTTTAAAAAAGGGCCCAGGCAAAAAAATAAAAAAACCAAACATAAAAACAAAAAAACCAAAAAAAACAAACAAAAAACACCGATGCTAAACAGTTATGGATTTTTGTTGCCAAAAAGCGCCCATAGATAATGCGGACAGCATGGTTAAACATGAGGCAGTTCGAAAGGGGGGGTAAGGGCCCCCCTTCAAACTGCTTTGTTTTTCGGAAAGCGTGAACAAGCGAAACTTTTACAAACCCGTCCCCATCCCCTTCTTACCCCCCCCCATCTTCCCACCACCCCCACACAAAACCAAAACACACACACACACACCACACCCCACACACACACACACACCGCACGCACGCACGCACGAAACCCCGCACCCCGGCGCACGCTCCCAGGGCCACGCCGCACGCACGCACGCACGCACGCACGCACGCCACACACACAAAAACCCCAAACACATGCGCGCCGCCGCCACGCCGCACGCTGCCCCACCCCACCCCATAAATACCGCACACCACTCTCTCTCCCACCACCCCAAACACCCCAAAACACCCCACACACACCAAAACACACAAAACACACACACCCCCACGCACGCACGCACGCCCCGAAAGCACGCACGCACGCACGCACCAAAACAAAAACGTCTTAAAATGGTAACCAGAGTAACAAAGGTGAGGGGGAAGGTTTTGCGGGGGAAAGGGGGGTGGGGGGGTGGGGGTGGAAAAGGGGGGGGGGGGGGGGGGCCGGAAAAAAAGGGAAGGGGAAAAATTCGGGGGAGAGGCGTTTTGTAGGAGGGGGGGAGGGGGAGGGGGGGGGGGAGGGGGAGGGGAGGGAGGGCTAGGGGGGAAAAGGTTGGGGAAGATGTGGAAAATTTGTAAGTTTTTTTTTTTTTTTTTCTGTTTGAAAAGAAAAATAAACCGGTGTATGTCGTAAAGTGGGCCAATAATTTTGGGGAGGAAAAAGGGAAAAAAGCCCAAAGGATTTAGAGAGAGAGAGAGAGTGAGAGGAGAGAGAAAAGGGGGAGAAAAGAGAGAGATTAAGTTCGATGATTTATTATTTAGGCCTTACCCCTAATAAAGGGGTTTTGTGAACATGTAAAGGACTTTTAATCATAAGCAATCAAAAGGATATGCATCAAAAGGAAACCCGTTGTCACATATTAAAGAAGAAACAATTTCTCTTATTTTAAAAGGGTTTTGTTCAAAAACAACAAAAAAGGGTTTTGAAAATTTTCCCAGCGGAAGTGGATGTTTAAAAGCAAATTTAGTTTAAAACAAAGATGGTTTGTAAAAATATTTGGGTTTTTAAAACTTTTTTTGTTGCTTCAAAGAGCGGGAAAAGCACGGGGAAAAAATGATTTCTTTTTCTTTGTTTCTCTACACAGGGGAAAATTTCAAATCAAAAAGTATTTCACGTTCGATATTTTAAAAAAATTTGGCAAGCAAATTTGCGGATTTTTCCTAATTAAATTTTTGGGTGTAAACATGTTTAAAATGTCTATCCAAATCTATGTCAAAGGGTTAAGTCTTAAAGGGTCAGGAAAAACGGGAAAAATTTCCCTAAAAAATCAAACCCTGTCATTTTATAATTGTTTCGGGGCCATCTTTGCCATCTGCAATCAACCAATCGCTGGGGGAAAAAGAGTAAAAAGACTTTTATATTTTCAACTCCCCTGGTTTCAACCGACAACCAAATCCGTATTCAAAAAAAGAGGCGCCTTTGGTTACCCAAAAAATTTTTCCCTTTTGTTCTAGGTGACAAAAACCCTTTTTGGTTTTGCTTTGCGGGGGTAATCTAGAAATTTTCCCTTTTTAAAAGCAGTTTCACCCAAATTTAAACGAACAATTTAACGGCAGAAGCAAATAAATAGGGAATCGACCAGTTTCGCCATAAATGAAAACTTTTGGGGATTTAGGGCTGTCAACCCCCAAGAAACTTTTAAAAGAAAAAACTTTAAAGGGGGATTCCCCAAAAAATTTACCCGCTTTTTCCAACCCCCATAACTCGGGAAACCATATTGCACAATCGGAAAAAGGGGGGTAAAAAGAGTTTGATAAAAAAACCGTGAAAAAAAGGAATTTTTTGGGTATTTAACTTTTCAAAATTACAAACCCAAAACTTTTTGGGGCCTTTTTGACAAATCCTTTTTTTGCCCCTAAAAAAAACCAGATGTTGAGAATATTAAAACCCAAAAAAACCTGTAGGCATTGAAAAAACCGGGCAAAAAAGACTGTCTTTTACAACCCCCGTTCACGACCCACTTAGATACCCTCCTTTAGGGGAATACTAAAAATTATTGCTTTTTTCCTTTTTAAAATTTTTAACTGAAAAGATCCACCCTGCACGTTGAAAACCATTCTTTTGGGGGTTTTTTAGACCTATAACAGTTTTGATATCAAAAAAAACATTATCAGCCAAAAAAACAGAAAATAAAAATTTCCCAAAAGCATAAATTTCGAAAGAAGCACCAGTTTTACCATTTTTTAATCACCTCAATACCTAACTCGTTGATAAAAAAAAGGGAAAACAAAATGGGGGCTGCTGCATCTCCTTGTTTGACTCCTCTCGAACTTTTGATAAAGTCAAAAATTTTCGCTCCCAAGGGAACCCTTGTTCTTTTTTTAATCAAAACATACTTCAAAAAAATTTATAGAGTTTCCCTTTTTAACACCTTTTTTAAAGGAAAAACGGGCCCAGAGAAGATTTTATTAATGGAGTCAAAGGCTTTTTCAAAGTTATGAAAAAGTTCTATAACTTTTCCCATTATAAGAAATTGGGTTTTGTACTAGTGGAGCAAATAAAAATTTTTTTTTTTTTTAAAATGGTCAAAAATGGAAAAACCCTTTTTTAAAACCGCTTGGTTTATCACCTGTGATGTTTTTTTCTTTTTATCCATTCCCGCAGTCTTATGGTTTTAAAAATGGTTCCAAACAGTTTAATACTAATGTCATGGGGGGAAATTTCCCCCGGGAATTGGGTGGGGCTTATTTCGTCACCTTCTTGTAGAACGGCAGCATAACAGACAGTCCGTTTTCCCGGGAAAAATTTCCACTATCAAAAAATTTATTTTAAAAAATTTTTTGGAAAAAAGTTTACAAAATGGTTAGACGAATGTTTAATTTTAAATTTACCAATTTATACTGTTTTGGACCGGGTTTCCTTACGATTTTTTTGTTTTCTTTTAAAGCTAACAAAATTTTTTTCTTGAGTGATTGGGGGCCCGGTTTATTAAGCCTTTTTCGTTTAAAACAAAACACTTCTTCGTTGGTTTTGTTGTAACTTTATATCTAAAAAACGTTTTGGGAAAAATTGAAACCATACTTTAATTTGTAATATTTTTTCTGGGTTTTCGTTTTTTAATGAAAATTGTGAATGGGGTTTCCCCGAACTCCTTTTTACATTTTATAGATGATACAAATTTTTTCAGTAAAGATTATTGAACTTTTCTCTTTCCCCTTTAACAGATTTTTGTACTCTGCCCCCGGGGGATTGAATTTAAACGTTCCTGTTTTTCTATTTTTAAAGAGCGACGATAATTCGTTAAAAATCTCCTGGCAGTTCTTTTGCTAGCAAACACACTCATTATCATTTTCCCAAACGCTGAATGTTTTTCGGGTATCCCAAAATATTGGGCCCCCCCTTTCATACAAAAACCCAAAAAAATTTCTTTTATGCCCAAACTTTTTAAAAAAATTTACCCCGCGTTTTTTGTCCACATCTTAAAAAGGGATTTTGCCGGGTTCTAGGTTTGAGTTTCGTACTACATAAAGCTCTTGAAACAAAACCCGCGTTCACTCGTTCCTTTAAAAAAATTTTTTGACCGTTTTTTTACCCTTTATTATTGTCATGCACGATACCTTCTTTTTTGGAAAAATTTTTCATGTGTTTACCAGGCAAATGATCAGAGTCAATGCGTTCCAAAACTTTTAATGTTCATGAATTTATACAAACGAGCAAAAAAGATCACAAGGAAAAAAATGAAATAATCCCTTTAACGTTTCATTTTGAGTTTGGAAAATTTTGTTTTTTGCGGCCTTTAAGGTCACCCCCACATGCCCCATTAAGAAAAACAAAATTTAAAAGGGGTACAAAAATTTTAAAAACCCTCTTCCCATAGTTAAATTTAAAGTTCTTTTTTGGATTGTGTTTTTTTAAAAATAAGGGATGGCTGTCGAATTGAGATCGAGATTAAAGGTTAAATTAACCTTGTGAAATTTTTTGACTTTTTTACTATTTAAATTAACATTTAAAATAAAATACACATTTTAGAAAAAAAACAGATCAAAAAGATACATTCTTCTAGCTGTTTAATGCCCCTTGGGGTTTTATGTCAAAAAGGACAAAACGGGGAAAACCCTTTAGGGGGGGATATAAGTACAAACAAACAGAACATCCCCGTCCAACCCAAAAAGTTTTTTTTATCAATCAAAAAAGACACCCGACGTTTGTGGGGATTTAACGTCAAAAAAATTTTAAAAGGGAAATTTTCATTTTTTATCAAAACAAATTATCCCCCCCGATCTTTTCCTTTTTTTTTGAAAATTTAATTTGCGATTTACAGTAATTTTGTAACCAAAAAAAAGCATCAGCATGGAAAACCCTTTTCCCTAAATGTTTTAGTTAAAAACACAAAATCAAAAAATTATAAATAAAGGACAGAAAAAAATGATCTTTTAAATTTAGAAAAAACCATTTTTTCATTCCGGATAGAAAAGAAAAGGTTTTTTTTAAACCCGTTTCAAAAACCCGGGTCGAATTTCTTCATCGCACGGGCTTTTTAAAAACATTGAACGAACTCACTGCATGACCCCCCAAAACCCCGCCAAACCCCTGCCCCTGCCACCCGTGAAGGTGTTTAAACCGGGGCATCTTTTTTTTTGGGGCCCTTCCCCCTTTTTTGCTACACCAGTGTACGGAAAAATTTTTTCCAGTGGCCCGGGCCCCCCCCCTAATTGGGGCTCTTTTTTGGTTGCAAGTGATCATCCGGGAAAAACTTTTTTTTTTCCCTCAATAAGTTGGGGATCAAAGGGTCATCCCTTGCCGTTTCCCCTTTAGCCTTTTCTTTTTTTGGGTGGGGGAAAGGTTAGCTTTGGGGTTCCCCCAAACGAAAAGAAAAATCCTCACCCACAAAAATTTTTACTACCTTTCAATTTCCGCTTTCTTTCAGAATTTTCGCCCTTGTCTTTTTAAAAGGGGAAAATTGGCAAATTTCAGGAGGTCGGTTTGGGGGTTTAAAACATGTGAACTCGATTTAAAATTTGACATCCCCAGTTTAATCCAAGTTGGGTCAGGCAAAAGGGCATGGATTTTTCCTTTGCACTCTTCCACAGGGTTCATTCCCGACCTTTTGAAATGCCGAGAAAAAATTTTGATTGTTGGTTTTGATCTTCCTTCTAAGTCTTTAGTTTTTTTGTTCTAAATTGTTCAATTCTTTTAATGAGGTCAGTTTTTTGTTTTGCAAGATTTGAAATTTTTTCTTTAAAAATTTTCCACCCGGCCCTAGATCTTTCACACCACTTTGTAACGCTGCGGGAAAAAGGTGCTTAGGGGATTTTACACTTCTCCCCCAAAACCGTAAATTTATTCCCAAATTTTTCTAAAAGCACAGTTTATTGATGGGTTTTAAAAAATTTCCCATAAAAGTCCCCATTGGTTTGGGTTTTTTTGAGGGGGGTGGGTGTCGTTTGTTCGCTGTCCGCCGGTTTAAACGGTTTTGTCTTGTCCACACTGCCCCCGCGTCCTGAGTGCCAAAACCTGGCCCGCTTTCAAACTGTCTGTCCCGGGTCCTGGGGTTTTGCCCACGGGCTCCCAGCGTTTGCTGTAGTTCCCCCCCAGAAAATCAAGGGGGAGGAGCAGGCCTAGCACTAACCGTTAGCCCCGAAAAGCGGTGTCAGCCCCTGGCGATTTCCGGGATGGCCGTCTTCTTCCTGGCTGCTTCAAATAAAAGCGATGTAGATGTGGACGAAAAAGTACCCCCAACTCGCTCTGAAAGCCCAAATGCTTTCTGAAGGAAAGGTTTCCTTAGGAGGGTTTTGGTTTTAAGTTGGAAAGGGAAAGTGTAGAAAATCCCTCCCCCAAAAAAGGAAAAATACAGACGATGCAATTTCGTGAAGCTCAATGAAAC
>CM031612.1:74460341-74472841 GCA_018398815.1 Conus ventricosus | reverse complement strand
CTGTGTGTGTGTCTGTGTGTGTGTTCTGTGTCTTGGATGCATGCCCTGCGTGCGTGTGTGTCGCGCGTGCACGTGTGTGTGTGTGGTGTGTTGTGTGTCTGTATTTTTGCCTCGTTTGTGTGTGTGTGTGTGTGTGTGATTTGTTGTCTTGATTGCGTCAAAACCAATACAAGTAATTGCCTTCACGTGAAATTGACAATTTTCATGTAACAATAACCGTTTTCTCACTGTAAAAATGCTTCGTCAGAATTTACCCATTTTAACAACGATAATTACTGTGGTCACGTCCTAGTTACTGTTTTGTACAGTTCTCGTTGATTTTGGCCGTTTTCTTCAGTGATGGTTGTTATCATGACCGTTTTTGTGTGTGATAATATCTGTTATCACATCATAGTTATCCTTTTCTTCAAATGATTATTATTGTTGTCACACGAGAGTACTAATTATCACGGTTTTCTTTATGACTACGTTCACTGATTTCTTGATGATTGTTATTGCTGTTTATTTTTTATCATTTCCATTAAGTTCATTGTTATTAATTTTGTCCCCACTGATTATTATTGCCGTTTTCTTGATGTTTTTTTTTAACCGTTTCCTTGATTACTAATATCATCATTTTTTTTATATTTAGTATCCCTAATTTGGTAATAGTAAGTATCTCTGTTCACTTGGTTCTCAAGACTGTTTTTTCCTCATTATCAAAACGGTATTCTTAATGATTATAATCACTTTCATCTCAGTAGTTATCATCATTTTTTTTAAACAATAATTCACAACAGTTTTCTTAAAAGTATTATCCCTGCTTTCTTAGTGATCATCGTCTCTGTTTTCTTGATAATTATCATCTCTATTTTCTTGTGAGAGTTATCATTGTTTTCTCGACTACACCATCTCTTTTCTTGATTACTATTATAATTCTATTTTCTCACTATTGCCACTGCTTTCTTGGTTTTTATGATCACTGTTTTTATTAGACCTACTATCATGAGTGTTTTCTTAACGGTTGTTGCAAGTGTTTTCTTGATCATTCTTATGACTGTCTTTTCTCTTTTTTTTTCTTCTTTTGAATGAGAATTGTACTTCTTATTGTATAAAAATAGTTACTGCGAATTTTTCTTTTTGATCCAGTACGTCCTCCATACAATGCTGAGAGTCATTGTTAAAAAATCTGACGTCATTCTTTCTAAGACTACGCAGAGCCCACACAACTAAATTTGTCCCATGTAAAAGGCCCACTGGCTTTGCTCGGTGAGAGTGGGCACATAGGATTTGGTGGTACCTGAGTCTCTTTAGATTGACCAAGCACACGTCTAACTGTTGCTTAACACGTGTCTTTTCGTGTTGCCATTACAGCTCAGAGGACCAAACATTTGCTGTTAGTATGGAATAGTGATAGGAGTTGAAGAAGGATCGGCTTTCATCATAGCCTTGGTCTCGCCGGCCTTCTGTGTGTAACCTTTAAACTGACTCCTCGTGCATTACTATACTATACCATACTATACTATACTATACTATACTATACTATACTATACTATACTATACTATACTATACTATACTATACTATACTATACTATACTATACTATACTGCACCGCACCGCACCGCACCACACCGCACCGCACTATGCTACACCATACCATACCATACCATACCATACCATACCATACCATACCATACCATACCATACTACACTACACTACACCACACCACACCACACCACACACCACACACCCCACACCACACCACACCACACCATACTATACTATACTATACTATACTATACTATACTATACTATACTATACTATACTATACTATACTATACTGTCGTTTGAGAAAAGCCTTGTTGTGTCCCTCCCCACCTCCACATCCACCCTAGCCCACCACACACACACTCTCTCTCTCCTTGGGAGCCGTATTCTATGGAGGCGGAGCCCACCTCTCTTTATTTCCCGCCGCAATCCAGAACTGAGTCGGGTAGGCCTACTGCCCCTGACGGCTGCTGGAAGGACGGAATGGGTCTTCAGTCTTGGAGAAAACAACAACAACAACAACAGCACCAGTCGTTCCTCGTCTCAAAGGTCCGCTGGGCAAGTTGAACGCTCTGTTGGTTCATTTAGTGAAGACCTCTCTGAATACTACAACTATGATTGCTTCTACGATGCAAGAAGTTCAGTAATGTTTCCTTCGGGCAACGAAAAGTTCGATTTTCGTTTCTACAAAGTTTGATTTTCTTTTCCTTGTCTTTTATTATTTATTTATTTATTTATGTATTTATGTTTTTAATTCATTTATTTTATTCATGTCTTTATTCATTTAACATTTATTTATTTATTTATTCATTTATTTCAAAATGAGGCGGAGTAGGGTGGGGAGGGGAGGGAAGGGGGTGTTGGAGGAGACAAAGTAGGAATAGGTGTGCGCCAGATGAGAGCTGAAAGAATAGCTAGAGATTTTTTTTTACTTTTTGTACTCCCAGTTCTTATAGAACAGGGAGTACTTTAGAATGGGAACGAAGAAATGCTGTGTGTGTGTGTGTGTGTGTGTGTGTGTGTGTGTGTGTGTGTGTGTGTGTGTGTGGGCGTGTGTGTGTGTGTGTGTGTGTGTGTGTGTGTGTGTGTGTGTGTGTGTCCGTGGTCAAAATGTGTTCCACTCGCTCCAGACAAAACTACTGGGCCGACCTTTCTGAAAATTTGTAGGTATGTTCATTATGGGCCACGGATGATGCCCGATGTTTTAGTTTACCGCTATAGCCGTTACTAACGGCTGTAACGGCCTGTAACGGTTTTTCTTCTTTACGGAATATCTCAGAAAGTACTTGTCCGATCTTTGTAAAAATGAGCAGGTACGTTCATTATGGGTCACGGATGATGCCCGCTGTTTTACTTTACCGTTAGATTAGGAATAGAGTTTGTTTAGAACTTACCGCCAATGACATTGACAAACAAAGCACATGACAAGACACGATGCATTTCAACCACTTGGGTCTTCTTCAGGCGAAAAAATAAATCACATTTAACATGTGGGACAGTACGAACAAAGAACGAAAAAAGAAGAAAGAAAAATGACTTATCCGTTTTCTTCCATGTGGTCGGTGGGCGGAAATGACATGGGGCCAGGGGGATTATGGGAGAGGAAACGGAGGGGGGGGGGGGGGGGTTGCGTCGGGGGAGGTGTGTGTGTGTGTGATTTGATAGGGTTGTGTGTCTAGTTTATTGGGATGGTGTGGTATCTTTGTGATGGTAGTGGTAGTGGTGGATTGATAGTAATGGTAAGGGGAAAGAAGGGGGGGGGGGGGGGGGAGAAACTGAGGGGAGGAAAAAAAAAAAAAAGGAATTTAAGGGGAAGGATAAAACAAAATTAAGATTAAATAGATGGAGGGTTGCTGTAACTACTGTATGAAGTGAGTGAAGGGGATGTGGTGGTGGTGTATGTATGTGTGTGTGTATGTGTGTGTGTTGGTAGGGGATATTGCCAACTGATCCATCTATCCGACTCACCTACACCATTTCGCAGTCAGTCAACTTCCTAGACATCACCATCTCCCTTGAAGAAGGCCTACTCAAAACCTCCATTTTCTACAAACCCACCGACGCACATGCATACCTAGACTACTCATCCTCCCACAACCCACACACTAAAGACAGCATCCCATACTCACAATTTCTCCGTCTTCGCAGACTCTGCTCCAGCGAGGAAGACTTCACAATACAAGCAGCCAAAATGTCACAATTTTTCACCAACCGCGGATACCCAACTTCCATCATCAATGCAGCACTCCGTCGCACCATAGCTGTATCCAGAACATCTGCTCTGGAAACCCAGCATCCAACCAAGACAGACAGACCCACAGCCTACCTCCTCTACCACCCGCACACCCTCCCCATCTGTAGGATCCTCAAATCCAATTGGCACATTGTACATAACCACAAACCCGCCTTCCATACCAAACCCATGATCACATTCAAACGTGACAAAAACCTCAAAGACCTCCTCGTGCGGTCCAGTTTGAACAGAACTACAGCTACACCACCAGGTACTCACCCCTGCTCTAAACCCAACTGCAAAATCTGCCCCCTCACCAAACCAGACACCATCTTACAGGGCCCCAAAGACTCCTTCACAGTCAAACGCACATTCTCATGTCAGAGCCGCAACATTATATATGCCATCCACTGCCAGCTGTGTGGCAAAATCTACATAGGGGAAACGTCACGCACACTTGAAACACGCATCTCTGAACACCTGGCTGATATCCGCCACCACCGACCCAAACCCGTCGCCCTACACTTCAACCACACCCAACACAACATCGACCATGTCAAAGTCATGGCACTCTGGCAGTCACAGAGTGACAGCTTTGAACGCACAACTCAAGAATCCCATCTCATTGCCAAACTGGGCACACTACACCCCCAAGGCATCAACATCCAACAATAACCAAACACACATACCCACCACTTCCACATCAGTAGGCAATATCCCCTACCAACACACACACATACACACACACATACATACACCACCACCACATCCCCTTCACTCACTTCATACAGTAGTTACAGCAACCCTCCATCTATTTAATCTTAATTTTGTTTTATCCTTCCCCTTAAATTCGTTTTTTTTTTTTTCCTCCCCCTCAGTTTCTCTCCCCCCCCCCCTTCTTTCCCCTTACCATTACTATCAATCCACCACTACCACTACCATCACAAAGATACCACACCATCCCAATAAACTAGACACACAACCCTATCATATCACACACACACACCTCCCCGACGCAACCCCCCCCCCCCCCTCCGTTTCCTCTCCCATAATCCCCCTGGCCCCATGTCATTTCCGCCCACCGACCACATGGAAGAAAACGGATAAGTCATTTTTCTTTCTTCTTTTTTCGTTCTTTGTTCGTACTGTCCCACATGTTAAATGTGATTTATTTTTTCGCCTGAAGAAGACCCAAGTGGTTGAAATGCATCGTGTCTTGTCATGTGCTTTGTTTGTCAATGTCATTGGCGGTAAGTTCTAAACAAACTCTATTCCTAATTTTGCTTCGTTCGCCGCCACCAGTCACTCCATTTTGAAATTTACCGTTAGAGCCGTTACTAACGGCTGTAACGGCCTGTAACGGTTTTTCTTCTTTATGGAATATCTCAGAAAGTACTTGGCCGATCTTTCTGAAAATTTGTATGTATGTTCATTATGGGTCACGAATAATGCCCGATGTTTTAGTTTACCGTTATAACCGTTACTAACGGCTGTAACGGTCTGTAACGGTTTTTCTTCTTTATGGAATATCTCAGAAAGTACTTGGCCGACCTTTTTGAAAATGAGCAGGTATGTTCAATATGGGTCACGGATGATGCCTGATGTTTTAGTTTTCACCGTTATAGCCGTTACTAACAGTTGTAACGGCCTGTAACGGTTTTTCTTCTTTATGGAATATCTCAGAAAGTACTTGGCCAATTTATAAGCAGTATGGATGTTATTGTGACAAATCGGAGCCTCATTCCATATGTAAGTGATGTAATGCTGAAAATGGATTAAAGAACCGTTAGAAACCGTTATTCTGCCGTTATTTCTTATATATAGGTGGATTTTAATGAAATTTGGTATATAGAAAGGTTATCACACACAAATGGCACTTCTACATAGTGTTTCAAAATTTGACCGTTAAAACCGTTATTCTTGACATATTGTCCGATTTGGATTAAATTTGATATGTACACATGCTTTAGCCCAGTGAGGACTAAAATAGTGGTTTCAAAAGCGTCTATCGGTTATATAACCGTTAAACCGTCATTTTGCCGTTATTTTTTATATATTGGTGGGTTTTAATGAAATTTTGTACATAGAAGGATATCACACACAAATGGCACTTCCATGTAGTGTTTCAAAATCTGACCGTTTAAAACCGTTATTCTTGACATATTGTCCGATTTGGATGAAATTTGGTATGTACACAGGCTTTAACCCAGTGAGGACTAAAATACGGGTTTCAAAAATGTATATCGGTTATATAACCGTTAAACCGTTATTTTGCCGTTATTTTTATATATATTGGTGGGTTTTAATGAATATTTTGTATATAGAAGGTTATCACACACAAATGGCACTTCCATGTAGTGTTCCAAAATCTGACCGTTAAAAACCGTTATTCTTGACATTTTGTCCGATTTGGATGAAATTTGGTATGTACACAGGCTTTAGCCCAGTGAGGACTAAAATACCAGTTTCAAAAGTGTACATCGGTTAAATAACCGTTTAAAACCGTTATATTGCCTTTATTTCTTATCTCACAAAGCACTTGGCCGATTTATAAGCGGTTTGAAAAACTGGGAGTACGTTTATATGCTTCGCATCTTGCTTTTTTTTTCGTTCTTTCCTTTTTTTGTACTCCCAGTTCTTATAGAACATGGAGTACTTTAGAATGGGAACGAAGAAATGCTGTGTGTGTGTGTGTGTGTGTGTGTGTGTGTGTGTGTGTGTGTGTGTGTGTGTGTGTGTGTGTGTGTGTGTGTGTGTGTGTCCGTGGTCAAAATGTGTTCCACTCGCTCCAGACAAAACTACTGGGCCGATCTTTCTGAAAATTTGTAGGTATGTTCATGATGGGCCACGGATGATGCCCGATGTTTTAGTTTACCGCTATATCCGTTACTAACGGCTGTAACGGCCTGTAACGATTTTTCTTCTTTACGGAATATCTTAGAAAGCACTTGTCCGATCTTTGTAAAAATGAGCAGGTACTTTCATTATGGGTCACGGATGAAGCCCGATGTTTTAGTTTACCTCGTTATAGCCGTTACTAACGGCTGTAACGGCCTGTAACGGTTTTTCTTCTTTATGGAATATCTCAGAAAGTACTTGGTCAATCTTTCTGAAAATTTGTAGGCATGTTCATTATGGGTCACGAATAATGCCCGATGTTTTAGTTTACTGTTATTACCGTTACTAACGGCTGTAACGGTCTGTAACGGTTTTTCTTCTTTATAGAATATCTCAGAAAGTACTTGGCCGACCTTTATGAAAATTAGCAGGTATGTTCATTATGGGTCACGGATGATGCCTGATGTTTTAGTTTGCCCCGTTATAGCCGCTACTAACGGTTGTAACGGCCTGTAACGGTTTTTCTTCTTTATGGAATATCTTAGAAAGTGCTTGGCCAATTTATAAGCGGTTTGGATGATCTTATGATAAATCGGAGCCTCTGTCCATATGTAAGTGATGTAATGCTGAAAATGGATTAAACAACCGTTAGAAACCGTTATTCTGCCGTTGTTTCTTATATATAGGTGGATTTTAATGAAATTTGGTATGTAGAAAGGTTATCACACACAAATGACACTTCTATATAGTGTTTCAAAATCTGACCCTTAAAAACCGTTATTCTTGACATATTGTCCGATTTGGATGAAATTTGATATGTACACAGGCTTTAGCCCAGTGAGGACTAAAATAGCGGTTTCAAAAGTGTCTATCGGTTATATAACCGTTAAACCGTTATTTTGCCGATATTTTTTATATATTGGTGGGTTTTAATCAAATTTGGTGTATTGAAAGGTTATCACACACAAATGGCACTTCCATGCAGTGTTTCAAAATCTGACCGTTAAAAACCGTTATTCTTGACATATTGTCCGATTTGGATGAAATTTGGTATGTACACAGGCTTTAACCAAGTGAGGACTAAAATACCAGTTTCAAAAGTGTACATCGGGTTAAATAACCGTTAAAACCGTTATTTTGCCTTTATTTCTTATCTCACAAAGCACTTGGCCGATTTATAAGCGGTTTGGAAAACTGGGAGTACTTTTATATGCTTCGCATCTTGTTTTTCTTTTTTCTTTCTATTTTTTTTTCTCTCTCCCCCGTTTGTTGTTGTTGTTGTAGTTGTAGTTGTTGTTGTTTTTTGACTTCTAGGAACTTAGACTTGAAAGTCACACCGGAAGTTCGCAGTGTGGTCTTCCTGTCTCGTGTTTCTTGAAGGAAGGAAGAGTCATGTCACCTCTGCGAATGACGAGGTCTGTGTGCGTTTCACACACCGTGGTCTTCTGAAGCCATGAGGCCATAGTTCATTGGCTGCAGTAGCCCAGAGGAAAAAAAAGAAAACAAACAACACGTGAATAAATAAATCAGCCCAAAGCTGGGAGGAGTGGGACTTAAGGACCGATTTACCAGATGTCTGACCTGCATATTTACCCAACAGATTGTTGCTCAGGCCTTGATTCACAGTTTTCTCTCTCTCTCTCTCTCTCTCTCTCTCTCTCTCTCTCTCTCTCTCTCTCTCTCTCTCTCTCTTTCTCTCTTTCTCTGTGTGTGTGTGTGTGTGTGTGTGTGTGTGTGTTGTGTGTGTGCGTGTGTGTGCGTGTGTGTGTGTGTGTGTGTGTGTACGTGTGTGTGTGTGTGTGTGTGTGTGTGTGTGTGTGTGTGTGTGTGTGTGTGTGTTGTGTGTGTGGACACCTTCACATGAACATATGACTGAAATAAGTGTTGTCAAACACACACACACACACACACACACACACATACACACACACACACACACACACACACACACACACACACACACACACACACACGCACACACGCACGCATGCACGCATGCACGCACGCGTATGCGCACACAGCCGCTATGAAAGTTTAAAAAAAAAAAGTAAATCAGACCAGGTTTGGTCTTCCATACTACAGAGAACCCTGAAAGCGCATATGTCGAGGAACATTTGCACATGCGCTGTGTCAATCTACAGAGACTCAAGTGCCACAAAACCCATGTATCCGCTGTTACCGAGCCTAAACAAGTGGTCCTCTACGTGTGTGCCGTGCAGCTTTAGACTGAATGACGTCAGGGTTCTGGCACCGACCCGCGTGACTGAAGAACCGTATGGGAAGCTACGGCCTCAAAAGACAAGAAGTATCTATTTCATAAAGTCAATAATAATTATCACTAAGGAAACAGTAAGAGTGAGTATCAAGAAAACAGTGACCATAGTTATCATCATTAAAATAAGGGAGGGGGAGGGGGGGGGGGGGTTATTACGACTCTAAAGTAGCTTCACATGAAAATTGCGAGTTTCACTTGTTTTGACGCACTTTAGACATCAAACCAAAGAGTCAAAAGAAAATAAAACTTTAACTTATGACCCTAGTAAGCCGTTAGCACTAATAATAATTAATTATAGTAGTTATCAGCGGTTCCTAGAGTATTGCTCCTTGGAAAAGCAGTTCTCTAAAGATTTCCCGCCCGCTCCTTAATATCAATGATGCCATTGTGTATGCATGACCTATTTTTCTGAGTCATAATTACCTTTTTCACAGGTCACAGTTACTGTTTTCATGAGTCATAATCATATTTTCACGAGTCATGGTTATTTCTTTTTATGAGTCATAAGAAAGCTTTGTTTAGTCTTTTTTTTTATTTTACGAATTATGTGTTCATAAATCATAATTACTCTTTTCATTATTATCACGTTTGATATTCGTTCCGGCCTGCTAGGTGTGTGCAAACAACCAAACAATCCAACAAACAAGAATCCCCGACCAACAACAATAAATAAGTACATGAATAAACAAATAGATAAATAAATGAATAAGTATGAAACACGTAAATAAATACGTCAACAAATGCATAAATAATACATGAATAGAGAAGCATATGAATAAACGAATGCACGAGAAAGTATGAAACAACGGTGATAATCTTCCCTGAAGACTTTCCGCTGTCAAACTCTCCCGAGAGCTTCTTCCTGACTAATCCACATGCATGAATTCCAAAGTGCCCGAACGCAATAATGAACGGTTTCAATAAGTGACGGTCCTGGAAAAATGAACTTTAATCGTGCTTCATATTATTACAGTTATTATTATTATGACATCTCTCTTTCTCTCTCTCTCTCTCTCTCTCTCTCTCTCTCTCTCTCTCTCTCTCTCATATCACATAATTCAAAGTTTATTCGAATAGTAACGGTAAGTATGTAAAATGACTACCTAAGCCAGTCCTTTAACCATTGTAAAGAAGAGGACTCGTTGTAACTGTTATTCTCTCTCTCTCTCTCTCTCTCTCCTCTCCTCTCTCTCTCTCTCTCTCTCTCTCTCTCTCTTTATATTCAGCCCAAGTATTATAATGACCCATGTCAGTTCAGGTTTAATCTACTTATGGCATGTAGAAATGAGTGTGTATTATCTAATGTAGCACTATTCACTTATAAAGCTTTAAAACGTTTGTGTATTGCTTCAACATAAAAAAGTGCTATTGATGGACCACAGACCAATGACATTTTTTTTCTCTCTGTTTTGCTTTGCTATGCTTTACTTTATTTTTGTTTAGTACATGACAAATGCTTTATGACCAGTGTCTAAATTCCATGTTATGTATGTATATATATGTGTATGTATATATATATGTGTGTGTGTGTATATATATATATATATATATATATATATATATATATATATATATATATATATATATATATATATATATATAACAAACTAATAAATTCCAAGGATAAGTACCGCACCGTTCCAGCAACTTACAGAGCAGCTTGGTGTTGCAATCACTGCAAGAAATATTAAATTATAAACAAAGCTTGCTCTTATGTCTTAGATTGAAGAAATAGGGAAGATACGCATTCATATCTGCAGTGGTAGATGATTCTGCCTAACTAACAGTATGTGCTTGAGTGGGTGAATGGGGAAAAAAAAAATAAATGCTTCCAAAATGAGCCTTCAGCAAGCTTATATTCTCCAAGGGGGAGACATCCTCCAAGGGGGAAACTCACTACAATACCGGTATATCCGATTTTCGAAACTGGTGGTTTCCTCATGACGCGGAAAGTGTACGACTTCCTCTATTTTTGAAAAGAAAAAAAAAGGTTTTGCAAATTGCTGAGCAAGTTTGGAGTTTTCAAAAAACCAACAAAGTCATTAAAACAAAGAAAACACAAAGAGCAAAACTCATTGTCTTGGAAATAGAAGAAAATTAAAGATATCCACTAGACACAAGTCTGAGATGATTGGAGATGATCCGCAGGGTAAAATACAACAACATAATTCAAGATAAGTGCACGTCAACAATAAAATGTGTTGCAAACTGCAAAAAATTATATACAAAGGGCATTCTAGATTGAAAATAGGAAGATACCTTCTTAGCGTAGTGAATCTGCCTAACTCCAGTGTGCGAGTGGGAATGGGAAAAATAAAATAAATGCTTCTCAAATGAGCCTTCAGAAGTTATAATTTCCCAAAGGGGAGACATTCCAATAGGAGGAACTCTCAAAAACCCGTCAAAATGATTTCGAAACTGGGGATCTCTCAAGACCGAAAGTGTAATTTTTCATTTTATTTAAAAAGATACAACCAAAAGGTTGTGGAATCCGGTTTTAAATTTCAAAAAAACACCAAGGTGCCCAAACCCCCAAAAAAAATCACAAGGCAAAACAAGACATTTTTAAAGTAGAAAATAAAAAAGATCTCTAAGAAGGCTGAGGGCAAGATCGAATAATCCAGGTAAATACAACAAACTAAAATTCCAAGATAGTGCACCGTTCCAGCAATAAGCAGCTTGCATTACTCGCAAGAATTTAATAACAAGCTTGCTCTTATTCTAGATGAAGAAAAGGGGAAGATACGCATCATATCTGCAGTGGTAGATGATCTGCCAATACAGTATGTGTGAGTGGGTGAATGGAAAAATAAAAATCTCTCAATGACCTTCAGCAGTTATATTCTCAAGGGGGCACTCCATAGGGAGAAACTTGGTGGCTCTCAGTGACCGCGGAAAGTGGTAATTTGCCCTTCTGCCTTTGAAAAGGCAAGGAGTCAAATCCACTTCCCGGTCACGAGAGAAACCACAGTTCGAAAACGGTATATGCCAGGGTTTATGTTAGTGGTTTCCCTCCCTATGAGGATGTCTCCCTGGAATATAAGCTTGTGAAGGCTCATTTTGAGAGCATTATTTTTTTCCCCATTCACCCACTCGCACATATGTTAGTAGGCGAAATCATCACACGTGCAGATAGAATGTATCTTCCCTATTTCTTCAATTAATGACATAAGAGAACTTGTTATAATTAATTTTCTTGCAGCTATAATTGCAAACACCAAAGCTGCTCTGTAAGTTGACTGGAAAGTGACCGGTACTTATCCTTGGAATTTATTAGTTTTTGTATTTTTAGTCCCTTGCGGCATATCATTCAAAACTTGCCTCAGACTTGTTCGTTTGAGTGATATCTTTTTAGTAGTTTTCTCTCTTTTCACAATCTGTAGCTTGTTTTGCTCTTTTGTGATTTTCTTTTGCTTCTTAATGGCACCTTTGGTTGGTTTTTTGAAAATCGGCATAACATACTTACGGTATTGCACACCAACCTTTTCTCGGGATTGTATTCTTCTTTAAATAGCCAAAGCAGACAGGAGTTCAAATTACCACTTTCCGCGGTATGAGGAGATCACCAAGTTTCAAATTCGGTATATGACCAGTTTTAATGTTAGTGAGTTTCCTCCTAATTGA
>CM031612.1:74445341-74447841 GCA_018398815.1 Conus ventricosus | reverse complement strand
GTGTTGTTTGTGTGATGTCTTTTTCATTCTGTGAACAACCTCATCTGACACACTGTGTTGTTTGTGTGATGTCTTCTTCATTCTGTGAACAGTTTCATCTGATAACACTGTGTTGTTTGTGTGATGTCTTCTTCATTCTGTGAACAGTTTCATCTGATAACACTGTGTTGCTTGTGTGATGTCTTCTTCATTCTGTGAACAGTTTCATCTGATAACACTGTGTTGTTTGTGTGATGTCTTCTTCATTCTGTGAACAGTTTTATCTGACACACTGTGTTGTTTGTGCGGTGTCTTCTTCATTCTGTGAACAATTTCATCTGACACACTGTGTTGTTTGTGTGATGTCTTGTTCATTCTGTGAACTGAACAATTTCATCTGACACACTGTGTTGTTTGGGTGATGTCTTCTTCAGTCTGTGAACAACCTCATCTGACACACTGTGTTGTTTGTGTGATGTCTTCTTCATTCTGTGAACAATTTCATCGGACACATTGTGTTGTGTGTGCTGTGCTGTGGTTAGGATTACCCTCCCCCCTCTCCCCCCCCTCCTCCCCCCCCCCCCCCCCCCCCCCCCCCCGACTAGTTACCACCGTGCGCAGGAAAGTTTCAGTGTCATCAAGGAGCAGTCACTGCGTGCGGACTTGTCCGTCGTATTCGTTACACTACATCCGCCCGCCAAGTTTCGAGAGCACACTGTGTATGATTTGAAATTGATGGATAAATCGACTATGAATAACTAAGATGAGAGAATTGAAGAAGAGGGTCTCAAGGCAACGACTTAGCAGATGTCTGATGTACGCATTAGCCAACGTGCTGGTCAGACCTTGAGTGCCTACCTACCTGGCTGTGGCCGTAATCATCATTCAGGAAAAACAAGTTGGTTGACAGATGGGGTTAAGGGCCTTCATTTCCAAACACACTGGGTAACTTCACCTCTTTCTGTCAAACATGAAGACTGAAATAGTTGAATTGTGTAAATTTGTATATTAATTTAGCGTTAGTAGTAAATTGGGATGCTTACTAATTAAATTCATTTTGATTTTTGACGGGAAAGAAAAGACAACAAAGAGCAAACACACTTTTTGCAGCCAATTTGAGGAGACACTTTTTGCAGCCAATTTGAGGAGACACTTTTTGCAGCCAATTTGAGGAGACACTTTTTGCAGCCAATTTGAGGAGACACTTTTTGCAGCCAATTTCAGGAGACACTTTTTGCAGCCATTTGAGGAGACACTTTTTGCAGCCAATTTGAGGAGACACCTTTTGCAGCCAATTTGAGGAGACACTTTTTGCAGCCAATTTGAGGAGACACTTTTTGCAGCCAATTTGAGGAGACACTTTTTGCAGCCAATTTGAGGAGACACTTTTTGCAGCCAATTTGAGGAGACACTTTTTGCAGCCAATTTGAGGAGAGACTTTTTGCAGCCAATTTGAGGAGACACTTTTTGCAGCCAATTTGAGGAGACACTTTTTGCAGCCAATTTGAGGAGACACTTTTTGCAGCCAATTTGAGGAGACACTTTTTGCAGCCAATTTGAGGAGACACTTTTTGCAGCCAATTTGAGGAGACACTTTTTGCAGCCAATTTGAGGAGACACTTTTTGCAGCCAATTTGAGGAGACACTTTTTGCAGCCAATTTGAGGAGACACTTTTTGCAGCCAATTTGAGGAGACACTTTTTGCAGCCAATTTGAGGAGACACTTTTTGCAGCCAATTTGAGGAGACACTTTTTGCAGCCAATTTGAGGAGACACTTTTTGCAGCCAATTTGAGGAGACACTTTTGCAGCCATTTGAGGAGACACCTTTTGCAGCCAATTTGAGGAGACACTTTTTGCAGCCAATTTGAGGAGACACTTTTTGCAGCCAATTTGAGGAGACACTTTTTGCAGCCAATTTGAGGAGACACTTTTTGCAGCCAATTTGAGGAGACACTTTTTGCAGCCAATTTGAGGAGACACTTTTTGCAGCCAATTTGAGGAGACACTTTTTGCAGCCAATTTGAGGAGACACTTTTTGCAGCCAATTTGAGGAGACACTTTTTGCAGCCAATTTGAGGAGACAAGAGATTGTTCGTTCTTCGTTTTTTCATTGTCTTGGGAAGTTGTTTATCTTGCCTGAAGAAGACCAAAGAGGTTGAAACGCGTCGTGTTTTGTCTTGTGATTTGTTTGTGCCTTTCGTTTGGTGGCATAGTGATTTTCGTTTTAATTTTGAAGAGAAAACACGTTTGAAGACGAGACGAGTAATTGTCAAGATCAGAGTGCTCTTAAATTTACGTTCCGCCAACATTAGGACTTTTTTTTTTTTACCGTTCCTGTGCTGGTTGGTTTATAGTAATTAGTCATAAATGTAAGGTCTGAGTTTTTCCAATGCTTTTCTAACACCCTTGATGATGAATGATAGCGCTCTTCTTTTATACACCGGCTGTGGCTTCGTGAGCAATAAGAGAAAGAACTTAAGTCCTATGGATCATCGATTTGTGACATTGCACTGTATTGC
>CM031612.1:74432841-74435341 GCA_018398815.1 Conus ventricosus | reverse complement strand
TGTATGTCTGCCTGTCAGTCTGTCTGTCTCTGTCTGTCTGTCGGTCTCTCTCTCTCTCTCTCTCTCTCTCTCTCTCTCTCTCTCTCTCTCTCTCTCTCTCTCTCTCTCTCTCTCTCTCTCTCTCTCTCTCTCCACACTGCGAATTGTAATTTCATTGCATCGCAATTACTTAAGAAGAGTCCACAGTCAGTATTGTACATTTATGTTACATGATGGCATATAATCAAGGAACATGTTGTTATTCTAAGTAGTCTGTATTTCCAAGTTGAAACATCCGTAGGTCAAAAAGTGACCGGGGTGCAGAAACATCAGGCGACACTCCTCCCACGCACCTGCCTGTTGATCAGTAGCCACGTCCATACACCGAGCCTGATCAAAGAGGGCACCGAGCGGCCGAGGATTGGGCACGCTCGATTGGCAAGGTGAACAGGCGTGACGATTGTTGTTTGAGTTTGGTTACCGGATGCACGGTTGCTTGACCCGAGGATTTCCCGAGGTGGCCATTCGTGAGGAGATTTGTCTTGCTTGCTGTATTGGGCACGAATTTGAACCCGTGTTTAGAAGAGAGGCGGCAGGGTGGGGGGGAGGGGGGGGGGGGGTAAGGAGTTGGAAGTGGGGTGGAGTTCGGAGGAATAAAAAAAAAAAAGGAAGTGTGCGTGTAGGTGGATGTGTGTGTGTGTGTGTGTGTGTGTGTGTGTGTGGTGTGTGTGTGTGTGTGTGTGTGTGTGTGTGTGTGTGTGCGTGCGATGTGTGTGTGTGCGATGTGTGTGTGTGTGTGTGTGTGTGTGTGTGTGTGTGTGTGTGTGTGTGTGTGTGTGCGTGTGTGTGTGTGTGTGCGCGCGCGCATGTGTGTGTGTTTGCGTGCGTGCGTGTGCGCTTGCGTGCACACGAGCGAATTACCCGTCTGCGTGCGCGCGCGCGCGCGCGCCCGCGCGTGTGTGTGTATGTGTATGTGTATGTTTGCGTGTGTGTGTGTGTGCGTGTGCGTGTGCAAACGCGTGTTTGTGCGGGTGTTTCAAAATCACAGTCAAACATAGTTTAATGTCAGGTCTCTAGCCCTTAACTTGAGTGAGCTACAATCAGCACTGCCTGCAGAAATAAAATGGGAGTCGATAACGAGACGTCCTGCCCTGGCAGACTCACTGCGAGGTGGCAGAGCAAGGAGCGCCGAGGGAGAGGTGACAGATCTCTCTCGAAAGGCGTTGATGTGAGGGATCAACGTCAGACGGCCGCAGTCAACCTTCTAGCCACTGTAGGTGACGGCGAGTCTAGCCTGTGCCGCCAGGGGACGGCTCCTGGAGAGGTGGGGCCGGTTGGTGATTGAGCGCTGCCTGACCACGATAACCATGGCGTGGCCAAACCATGTTTTCGGGTCGGCATGGTTTGGTTGAGGGCACCCTCTCAGGGTTGGGCTGGAAAAAAAAAAAAAAAAAAAAGATTGCCCTGTCGGCCGTAGTCAGTGAGGACTGGAGAATGGAATTGTGCGGCGCTCCAGCGATGTCCGTCCTGCTCCTTCTTAGAGGTGGCCTTACGTGGCACAAAACCATCACAACCCGGGCATGAAGAAGGCCGCCTGATAGCTCTGAAAATAGGCCTTGGGGAAGAAAAGGGTGGAAAGGGGGAGGGGGGGGGGGGGGGCGAAGAGTACCGACGCCCACAGTCGGCAGACCAACACCACAGAGAGGCCACCAGTTCACACGGAACCAGAACCAAGTGCTGGTCACCAGTTCAGCAGGAAGGAAGGAAGGAAGGAAGGAAGAAGAGGACCCAGCCTTCAACCAATCTGGAACGAAAAGCAGACACAAAATAGGACAGCCCTCTTGCAGAACCAAGCCCAAAAACCAACACGACCAGGCATACTGCCACCTTTTTCTTTCTTTCTTTCGTTCTTTCTGCGTACGCAGGCTGATACTCCTGTATAGACAGGCAAGCATTAATCCCATCTACCCAACAAAGGTAGTGGAGTTTTGTGTGTATGACCGTTTTCTATCCCGCCATTAAGGCAGCCATACTCCAACTCCAGGAAAGCTGCATGCTATGTGTAACGTGTCGTCCATACCAACGGCCAAAGTGGCCTTCTCTTCCGAAAGTTGGTGATGGGATTTTACGTGTGTGTGTGCAAGATGTCATGCATGCGTTCACACACGGAACATCGGTTTATAGCCTCATTCGAAGGACTGCATGGGAAATGGAGTCAGAATCAATGTTGACTCCGAGGGAAAAATTCCCCTGTACCGAAACGGCCCGGCGGAGATTCGAACCCGCAACCCCAGGATCACGAGTCCGGCGCTCTACCGACTGGGCTATTCCGGCCCCCCTCCTGCCACCAGAACTATAGACTTCAGTCTGGGAGACGAGAAAGTTAAACTCACCTCTACAGCGTTCGCATGCTTCAAGCTTCGTGAACTAAACTGGACACATGAACTAGAACTGAATCGCTATTGTTTGTTACTGACAAGCAAAATGAATAATGCATGTGTTCGGTAATAAATTGGCGTAA
>CM031612.1:74410341-74427841 GCA_018398815.1 Conus ventricosus | reverse complement strand
TCGTCCTCTCTCTCTCACTTCTCTCCTCTACTCTCGCTCCCTCCTCATCTCCCAGTCTCACCACGTCCTCCTCCCTCTCTCTCCATCTCCCTTCTCACTCACCCCTCCGTCCTCCCCTATCTCACACTTCACTCGCTCTCTCTTCTCTCCTTCTCTCTTTCTCTTTGGCGAGTTCGCGACCGTACTCTCCTCCCCTGTCATCTCCCTCTCTTCGTCCCCTCACTCTGCCTCGTCTCTCCTCTCATTCTCCTCTCTCTCCCGTCTCCTTTCTCTCTTAAAGGCGTTAGGCAGCTAAACAGATAATATTTGCCTGTGAAATGCATCATGGTCTCTGCTAGGTTATAGCCCTAGCGCCGCCTCAAAGGCAGATCTATAGAAGTGTCGTGCGTTTGTCCTTCTTCCAGATCAACGCGTAAGAGAAAAAAAAGACTGTAGAGAAAATTTGGTAGATGCCGTTCAAGTCAGATCCCTCTCACTTGCCTACACCACCAACGACGTCGTTTTTTTGGGCGACCAGTGGGCCACAGCAGCCACGAAGCCGCCTATTGCCTTATCTCACTGGACAAGTACCAAAACAAAACGATTAAAAACTACAAACAAACATACTGAACAAACATCGAAGGTAAAAAAATCCTGTTAAACACAACAATCTCGAAAAAAGTATGGCAGAATGACCGTGACACATGTGCACACAGGTGGCCTACTATCCAGGGTTTCGTGGATAGTGGTCAGGGCGTATCAGGTTTACCGTGGTTCGTGCGGCAGGAGACTGCTGCGGACCACGCAGCGTCGCACAACACGCCGATGGCAGGGCGTATCAGGTTACCGTGGTTCGACGGCAGGGAACTGCTGCGAGACACGCAGAGCGTCGCAGCACCAACTCTATGACTAGACGGCTTGTCAGTTCTATCATGTTTACTTCGCATAAGCCTCTTATCAAATCAAGTGCGCGATCTTAAATCACGTGACACTTTGTGTTGTGCTCACCAATAAACAGCCGCCGCCATTTTAAATTCGACGTGGGCTGTACAGACGTTCAGAGAGACTTGTGTGTGTTAAAAACAGGCGAGTCCCGGGAAGTGATAGTTTTCAATGCCTTCGTCCGTGCTGAAGTGCCACACAATTACACAAGAAATGGCTGAAGTGGTTGTTATCTTCGCAGTAAAACTTTCCCGAACAACCTCCCGATTCATGTGCAAACATACATTGTTTATCATGAGGCCAAGGCAAAGTTATTGACAAAGAAATTGAGTGGCGACCTTGTCTCCTCCTTCAAGCCAAAAGGAAGGCATTTACGTTTTTGGTTTCCTCGACAACAAAAAACGGAACTCTTAGTTGAAGATCTGACAAATATGTGAAACACAGCTTTGTGAGCTGCCTTCCGATTCCAATTGATAAAACCATAAACCTTTGAAAACTGTTCAAGAAATGACCCCCCATCTTAACACCGGGCTTGTTACTTAAATAAGTAAAACTAATATTAAATAATGTCATAAAGTGCCTAAAGCCCCTTTTCCTGTGGCGGAAGAGAAGAAGAGAATCACCGGCAGACTCAGACAGAGAAGAGAGAGTCAGGACATAACGTACAGAGAGGGCGGGCCGACACACACACACCACAGCATTTTAATGGCCCGGCTGCTCGCGCAGGACAAGCGACCCATCGCCCACAGTGCACGGCTCCGCCACAACCTGCGACCAAAAAATCAATAAGCACAACCTGACGGGCCCCGTTACAGCAAACATGAACGAAGTTCTAGACTGTCACGTTCATAGCCGCCACGATAACAAGACGCCATTGTTCACTGGATTACTTCGATAGAAGGGCTGAGTTTTAATTGTGCCTTAGCTGTCTGCATTTTTACATTGGAAGCTGTGCTGTGGTGCTTTTTCAGTGAGAAAAGTGATTAATTTAACAAGGCGAAAGTCACAAATGTCTGAAGAATAAAATAGTTCTTCCCCGAATTAGGTAGAGAAATCTTGAATCACAGGCTACACATCAAGATTGTTAGATTATTCTTAGTCAGGCCAACTAGTTTAATTTTTACCTGACATAGGATCAAGCTGCAATGTTCCATTACCACACCTCCAACACAACCACCAGCATTGTGGACCGAAGAAGAAATAAAGAATGTACTTGAAGAGAACCTGTAGCGCGCCGGCTATTTCATGAAGAAATGGCAAACATGCTGAGAGGCAAAAACAGAAGCCCAATGAAACAACCAAAAAGCCAAAACTAAAGCTGGAAGATTTAATCAAAGAAAAACAATGAAGAAAGAAAAATAGGCGGTGCTTGATTCTCCAACATATTTGCACAATTATCTTTTGCAAATGAAGCTGACACCAGTACTGGCATATCAAGAAAAGCCTTTTTAGGCTTCTGTTCTTTTTGCCTGCTCAGGCAGGCGAAAATGAATTATAGAAAAACTGCAAAAAGGGATTAGAAATCAAAAAGACAGGACGCCCAAACCATAATTTTTCATATTCAGTTTGGTGGGTTTCTGATTATGTGCAAAAAACTGGCAGGAGAAAGAAAGAAAAGAAGGAAGAATGAAGAAACGTGGGCACAATGGTTAAAAAGAAAAAACAGGATATCCAGATGTATGACGTACGCAAGCTACGTACTCTTGCCAAAAGTACTTCAACCATTCCTCAGTTTTACAATATTGTCTGCCATCGTTTTTATCATGAATAAACTGAAGCAAATTGAAAACATGCTACAGAAATGAAGAATACAGAAACTACAGGACGCACCATGAAAAGTTCAACTAACCCGGCTGAACCTCAACTGTCACAGCCCTATTCAAACAATGTTTGTTTTTGTGTGGCGTTTTAGCAACAGTGCGCGCGGCTGTAAGACGACTCAGCCTACCACTGACGTAAGATCTATTTTTTAGATACGCGCTCAATGCAGGAGCGGTCGGGGCTGTTTAGAGTTGGCTGCTTTAGCCAACAGTGCGCGCGGCTGTAAGACCACACTGCAGAGGCCTAACACTGACTAAGAATCTATTGTTAGATACCGCACATGCAGGAGCGGTCGGGTTTTGTTTAGGAGTTGACTGCCTTGAATTTCCACACAAGCACTTCAATGACTTTGTATATATTGCTGTGATTACTGGCTTCACTGCTTCGCTCCTATGCAACTGGATAACGATTTTTTGAATGTTTTGGCAACAAACTAGATATGGTTAGGCAGGGCCTTAGTACATCTCCCAGTATGGAGAGGAGTAGTGTGTGGCCAAAGCACTATCTCATATAAATGCTCCCAAATAAACAATACGATGTACTAACTACTGGCGATTATAGCCGCCATAAAAGCTGGCTACAGCAATTACTGCTGTAACACTGCCAAAGCCCGTTGTCAACCAGGTTGAGAAAAGAGGAGCACAGCAAGCACTGTCCAGTCTAATGTGTGAGTGTTTTGTTGTTTTGTTTTGTGTTTGTTGTTTGTTTGAGTGTTGGTGTTTAGTCTACCCCACGCAACGGCACGTCCCCCCACCCCCACCGCCACGCACGCACGTCCCCCCCACCCCCACCCACGCACGCACATCCCCCCTCCCCACCCCCACCCCACTCACGCACGTCCCCCCACCCCCACCCCAACGCACCAACGTCACCCACCCACACCCCCCTGTTACACCACACACAACTCCTACCCCCAATCGCCCACCAATTCTTAATTAAGTTTTTAATTAATCACCACCACCCCAAGTTCTTAATAAAGTTTTTAATTAAGTTACTCAATTCTTAATAAAGATTCTGATTAAGTCACCCCAAGAGCATAACTAAGTCATTCCTTAAGTATTCAAGTTATCTTATAATTATCAAAAAAAATACAAGCTATGTTTTTATCTTTAAATAGTAGATTTCAAATATAGTAGCACCACGCCCTCAAAAACGGCGCCAGCGTTTGAGGATTTCTTGCTCAGCATTCTCAGCATAGATTTTTAATGAAGGTTTTGTACATCCGACTCAACCGCAAAGATTACAATTCTTGGTCTATGGAAATGTCTTTATAGACACCCATGTCCCTTTATTTATTGTCTTTATCATTTTATAATACGCCATGATCTATTTTTATAAAAAAAATTTAAAATATATTGCATTAATAATGGAATCAAAATGAACCTTTTGTTATTGCGGTATTTAGGCGTGCAGTTGTCTTTTTCTGCATTTAATGGTTACAGATTTATTTTTGATTTCTTTTTGTTTCTGTTTGCAATTAGTGTATATAATTTAAGCCGCAAAAACATCCCCCCCAACAGCAGCAATGGCGCCAAAAATGGCAACAGTTTTAATATCAATATTCCAGAAGACTTTTGGGGCCCTTGTATCACATGGAGTTTTAATAGCAGGCATTGAAACACAACTTGTTCTTGGCGTTGGCGGTGTTATTTTTTCATGATAGGTATAATCTGTCAGTACAATAATTTTTTTATGTCTTTCCACTCTGCTAATTTTTTTCCTGCTACAATACGGCCCAGGATTTTTACCTGGTTCCTTTCTCCAACCTGATTCAATGTTTTCTGATTCTGCTGATTTCTGGCTTGTGTTACTTTCTCCACCTATTCTGGTTCTGCTGATTTTCCAGCTCTTTCATTTTGTGGAGAGGGAACAAATCTATATGATTAAAAGTTATTAATCCCATGATCGCTGGCGATAAAACAATGTTCGCAAATCTGTAGTATAGATCACATCCTAGAGACTCTAATGACTTATGTTAAAACTGGATCTTGCGTTAAATCAAACGTAAGATCTTGTTCAGAATCAATGGGTTGCAAATTCTCTGACTATTTAGTGTACAAACTAAGAACCGTTTGCCCCACACTTTTTCACCAATTCAAGACCCTCATACTTCGCTCAACCTTTATGAAACTTTAAATGTCTTGCGGCGACATCTGTTGAATCTGTTCAATGCTGAATTCAGTTTTCCGAGGAACTTTTTGTTTCCACATGCTGCCCAAGAATACAGCCCTCTCCTTTTTGGGCATAATAAGGCTACCTTGTCCATCAACTTGGTCATTCATAAGTTCGGGAAGGTTTATGCCGCCCTTGTAGCTGTAGGAGATCATCACTGTTCATGTTTTTTAATAATTATAATTATTTTATTTTATAAAAATGAGCACCGAAAAAACTGTCCACCAACCTTGTATACCATTCTGCTGTTATGGAGGACTAAGTGTAGAAACCAAATGCTTTGGTAAAAGCCTGTTAAGAATTAAACCAGCGATCTTGGCCAACTAGACCTTGAGGATTCAGCAAAGCTAATTGCTATCAATTGCAGCATCGGTTGCCACGAAGATTTCTAGTCAAGCAAGGAATAATTTTCCAGACAATAATAAATATGTAAGAAAAAAAATACAATTATAAAAAATGGCTTCACTCGCAATAATGATAGCGGCGCTGGTGAATGCGCTTGCTTTTAGCGGAAGTAATTTCGCATTAGAACAAACGGGGAATACGGCGAGAGAAAAAGACATAACAAAGCTATGGAGCAACTAGCAGCAGCACAAGACGCCTATGAAAGGCATAGACATGAGCAGTTTAGATTATTATTAAATGAAACACTGAAAAGACAGGGGCATGCAGCTTACCACATTTAAAGATGTTGGATACCAACAATAAAACAATATTATCTAGTAACAGGCAAACCAATCAGCAATTGCCCCCAGTCCAAAATTTAGCGACTTTATCATCCATCAGAAAAACAAAAGATGCAAGAAATCGCTTTATTGTCGTTGGGTATGACCGATGTGTATTTTGTTGTTGCACATAAAATTGGCTGATAAAAAAATGAACAAAATCCTATTATTTCGCCAAAAGGATATTGGAAGGGAATCTGAGCATTAAAAAAGCTAAGCAAGCATCGGAGACAGTGAACAAACAGCAAAATAATGGGTTATCTAAACAAGCGATTTGGCAAATTTATTTACCTGCGCCCAAACGAATTCAGATACCACACTTTGTCAATACAACTCCAAACGACCCCCCATCAAATGGATCTTCTATATTAACCCTCTGATAGGATTAGACGAAAAAGATTATAAGTACTCTACTCACAGTCATTGACATGGCTTCAAGATACAAAGATACAGACCCATTTAACTCAAATAGTGACTTCTTTCTGCTGTTGCTGTTGCCATACAGCCTATATACCAGCGAGGCCCCTACTTACCCCTCGCATGATCAAGAATCGATAATGAAAAGAATTTAAAGCCAAGTGGAATCAATTATTGTTAAACATAGAGTTACCATTAAAAGAGGCATTCCAGGAGTACACAGATCACAGCTTTAGTCTAAACTTAACAAACCCGTTAGCCGAAAGACTTTTCTCTCCTACCAGTATCAACATGAGAGCTGATTGACAATTCTTCCGCAACACAGAATGGTGTTCGAAGACTGCCCTCCAGTTTGTCAGTTTTGCGCGCACTCAAATATGAAGAATTTAAAGGGCTAAAACCAGTACAAAGCAATCAAAAGAAAAAAACAATAAATGTTTGCTGAAAGACTCCAGTACATCAACCCAGCAAACTATTACCGTTTGGATGAAAGTAAGGTACCTTTATTTACCGGGTGAAGCAGAAGGGGACACTCGCCTGCAGGGCAACCGATCCTCAATTTGGAGTGGTTGACCCTAACGAAATAAAAAGAATTGGTAAAATGAATCCGCCCGTGTTATTATTTTACGAGAAACTGACACAACAAAACCAACCAGCTCCTCAAAGATCTTTTGTGAAAGAAGAAACTGCAGATAATCCGCCAGAGCACAGTTCCGCTTTTTAAATTAATTTACGGTTCTACTCAGTGCCCAATTGCATATGAAAACTCAGGATAAACAACACCCCGTTTTGTGTTTGATCTACTCAATGACTTCTTGGTTACAATGTTAGTGTTAATCTCATGTAGATTAGATCGCAGTTTTTACGTTGTCATGAATGAAAAATCCTTATTGCCAACAATGGCTTTCTTTGTAGTTGTCATGTAGATATGTTTGACTGCACAACGCTGCGGGATGTTTCCTTTGCTTTCCTTATATTTTCTCCTGGCTCGAAATACTGTACATTTTTGACCTAAGCGCCCACATACTCCTTGATCACCTTTCCAGATAATCATCCTTCATTCTTTCTAAACCCTTCTTGTTATAATTGATGTAAAGCGAATCTTTAGGGAAATCAGATGGTCGTACCACACCCCCGCATGCCCTTTAGCTACTTCGTTTCCATGTCTTTATAGATGTCTTCAGTGGGATATCTATAACAAAACTATCTGTTATCTTGTACAGTACTCTGGACTCAGATACGAGGGCTTGAAAGTAGTCAATAAAGAAATTCTAACATCAAAAGCTTTGATAATACTAAAACAGTAAACCCCGATAAAAACAGGTTTGTCCAATTTGACTTTCTTTTATTTTTCACTTATGCCAAAAATCAGGTTCATGAAATCTTCTGAGCCGGATAATTAGGTTTTGAAGTCAGCATAACTGCTTCTCGTTCTCTTTGGTGACCAATCTGACATCTTGGCTTGTGCGGGATCTCCATTTAGTCTTTTCCGAAACAGCTGTTGTTTTCATCCAGCTTGAAAAAAGTCTTTTCGCGAAGCAATCTGTTATTTAGGTTCTGAAGATCATGTTACTTCAGATGTTATGGTTTCATGAACTGTTTCTTGATCAAAAGCAAAATATGCGATGAACTGCTGTCAACTTCAAACCATTGGGTCTTAAATAAATTGTAGAAGTCTGTAATGACAGACATAAATTTTTTTGCCTTCGAAGACTTAGGCCCACAAGTTTAGGCGGCTCTCTTGGATCCAAACATTTAGACTTTCTGCTGCAAATGATAGTCATTTATGCAGGTCATGGAGTTCATGAAGGAAATTCTAAGTCAACTTCAAGAATGAAACCACCCACGCTGCAGATTAGGCCGTTAAACTGATACAACCACTTTTAATAATGCCTTTTTGAATATTATTCGTACCTGTGTACATCTTGAAGATTACGTTAATGGAAGTGAATTGCGCCATAGCCCAACCCAACCATACCAGATTGTATGCGTCTAAATACATAAGATAGTTAGAACCTTTTACTGGGAAATCATAATCGTCCAGTAATTGTTGTTTGCGTTAACAGTAATGATGCGACGCCCATACTAATTTCATCCACGCATCCGTTTTTCAATCATCTGAATCATTGTA
Source organism: Conus ventricosus (assembly GCA_018398815.1). Lineage (NCBI taxonomy): Eukaryota > Metazoa > Mollusca > Gastropoda > Neogastropoda > Conidae > Conus > Conus ventricosus. Next base: position 74,419,654 of record CM031612.1, on the reverse strand, counting down.
GTCAGACAATAGATCAATTTGTACTCCAGTAAACTTTAAGAAAAGCATCCAACTCCATCCCGGGCGCAGAAATGTAAAAAATAGGGCGCAGGATCCAAACTGTAATGTTTCATTCATGCAGGTCCTTTACTATAATTTTCAAGGACGTCCTGCCACCAAACATACATCAGCCATTTAAATAGGAGTCATGATAGTCTCCCCATCGTTTTACAATCTAACTTTTGCAAGCATCTTGAAGCATGCTGGTAATCGAGTCCGCTGTAAAGTCCTTTCCTCTGAGACTAGAAAAGAACGGCGCCCTTATAGGATGAAGTGTATTTTCATCAAACTCTTTCCCAACTGATTCATGTACACATAAGGTAAACGCCCTTTCTAAACGAGAGGTTGGGTCAAAAATAATCTTCCGTTATTGGGCAGGAGGCCTTTAAGACATAGCTAGTGACTCCAAAGATCCCATCCAGAGTTGCATAGAGTCATAAACAGACAATGTTATTTAGATAAAAAGCACATGTACTTTTCTGATGACTGTGCAATGCAAGCTACCCGAAGCGCTGGTTACTGCATGCCTTATAAGGTGAGAGACAACCTCGCAAGGTTATGAAAGAATACAGCAGCTTCCATGTCTTTGGGATCAAACTTTAGTTTAGATTGCATTTGTGTATGCGCCGCTCCTCGAACTTTCCGCTAATGTGATCAGGTCTCTTACTGTCGGATTCTCTCTCTGCGTCTGATGAGGACCTAAAACCTGCCCAAATCCAACAATGTGTTGCCAGAGTCATACTGTTTGTTGTGTTTCTTTCAGTGTCATTAATGAATTTCATATAAGTTTAGATTAATAGAACCCAGCATTGCGCACTTGCTGCATGCGTTGGCTGGGGGGAAGAATATTCTGTCTGCGGCATTTTGGCCCTCTATATAATTCTTGGCTTGGAATAACGCCCTCCGACCTACTACGATGAAATCAAATGAACAAATCCTGCTGAATAACTCACATGGCTGTTTTAGGAGGGAGTCCTCTGTGGTGTTGGCCCTCATAAGGAACAATAAGCGCACTCGAAGTCGCGTAAAACTACGTATGAGAATGTTGCAGTATATGTCCCGATTTCTTAAACTAACTTTAATCCTGGCGGGGGCGTAGTTAGTTCTGTATACAGTCACAGGGCCGATAAATTTTCTTATGTTCAATCGCGGCTTTGAAACAAAGGCAATTCTGTTAAACATTTTCTGCAGAATTCTTGTTTATGGTAATGCTTTTGAAGTATCCGCAATAATCTACTCATTGTGCGTATTAATGATAATGCGGAAGCCCCGCTGGTGAAAACATCAGTAGTAGTCAACATGATTTTTGTCTGGTTCGCCAATCGTTGGACTGTTCTTGGACACTTTAAAATCGGTTGAGATTTGTTTCCTCAACCCATGTTGATACATTAACAGTTTAATTGGTTTGTTTTGTTCTTCAAACTGATCAATTTGGTCTACACTAACAGGAACGGGAGACACCCCACTAAAGTTAACGATCATGAGTAAGGGTGATAATTAGACACTCTCTTCTGCGTTTTGCGGGCGTAATGCAGCCCTTGCAAAACACACCACATAAAAACATTTGTCGTCTACTGAAATTCCTAATGTTTAGACTGCTCTTTTTAGCAGACTAATGCGGAGGTAGAGGAATGTAAGACCTGCCTACAATCGGCGCATACTTACCTGTTTTTAATCTGATCTCTTAAACTCGCCCTCTGACAACCAGAGCCTCACATTTTGGCTATCTCACACAGCCGCAGCATCAAACTGTGTAAGCAGTTCGTCGCCCAACCGGGTGTTAATCATTAGCTAACGAATTGTCTGTTTGTTTCGTTGAGACCCAACTTCTAGATTTTTTTCAAATTATAGTTACATAGTCGATTAAAACAGCAACCATTACTTTAACTGGCGGGTCTATAGTTAGTTTACTAGAACTTGAGACATAGCATGAACAACACTTGCCTGTACTTATTGGTTGGGTCAATAACTTCTAAAATACCATATCATTCAGGCTCTTGATAAACGCTCCTCTCTCGAAGCATACCTTCAAAACAATTCGTCCATGTCCTTCATAAATCTTAGCCATGTTGAGTTTCTTTTTCTAACTCAAAAATATTTATTTAAATTAAAAAAAATAATTAATCAGAATCAATAGCAACTGTCTTTTTGCGCTTGGACTTCATAAACCTAAAGTATAAACACCTTTTGGGTATTGTTAATGGACGCTGTTTAGAGAGCAAGTTTGAATGTCTCGTTTACTTTTTAAGCATTCCTTTTTTATCTGCTTCGGCCTGCTGTTGAGAAAAAGTTGCCCCCGCCTTTCTTGAGCAAACTTTGGTCTTTTGAAAGTCAACAAAATCGCCTGACACGAAATAAATTATTCTTCATCCGTGATGTTGTTGAGTCCCACTACGCTTTATTTAATTGTCAGTTTAAACAACAAAGTTTAACTGTTATTAGTTGACCCATAGCTGTGTCTTTTGAGTTTAGTTTTTTATTTTTTCTAGCACACCTACGCTAATGAACACAGCCGAGAGCTAAAGAACAAAACCCCTAGAGGTAAACTGCGGTGCGCCTATGCCTGTTGCTAAGAGACCACCACTCGATCCTGCTGATAGAGCACTTATAGTCGATGCTCATATTAACATAATTACACAGCATTAAAGGGCACAGAAACCTTCTTTTGGTTTTGCTGTATTTTGAAAGGTCATGCCTAGTAATTGCTGCATTAGCCGTAATGTTTGGTTTAATCTAAAGGTTTTTAAGTTAGGGGTTTCTACTATCTCTTCTTTTGGCGGCGCTGTAGGCACAATTTGGATAAACTTGAACAACAGCTTTTTATAAAAATAAAAATAATTTCGTATTGTAATCTATTTAATCACCTTAATTTTCAATATTCAGCTGCGCATCATATATTAAAAACAAATGTACATTAAGAAGCGGTTTATTCGGCTTCTTCTTCTTATCAATTTGAATTTTATTACGTCTCTCCACAGTTCTTTCTCCTGAGGGCCGCTTCCAAGCAACTGATTATCCTCTGTTGACCTTAGGACAATCCATAAACCTTATTTCGTTGTTAAATAATTCATCAAGCCTAACATTGTGAAGATGTAAATCTTTAGACACAGGTCTGCAGTTAGACTCTACCCCTCCCACCCCCAAACAATATTCTTATTTCGTCAAAATGATGATAAGGTCCCTAAGCCCGCAAGCGTAGATTTGTTAGGACTACCATCAATTGTATCATTGCACTTTCGCTATTTTAAGATAAAAAAATCTTTTCACTGCTCTTTTTGAATCGGTTCATTCATCTTCACACAGCAATAAAATACCTTTATTGCGATCTTTGCTGCGACACTAAAACTAAAATTCCGCTATAGTACGCTCCTGCTTCTGGGATAAGTTGTATGATGAAACACTCTTCCGTATATATAGCTAATATTTATACTGATATTGTTGCTCAATCAGCCTTGCTGAAATTAGGTTGCTACAACGTCAAACTCTAACGAGATGTCAGAAATGCTGTACATTGCCCCCCCCCTTTTTCCGGTTTGTCAGTTGATCTGATAACACTTTGTATTCGTTAAAAGTTAGTTCATATGACATCCCTGTCTTTAATGCTCCTTGAAAGAATGGCGCATGCGCTATAACACTCAAATCTAAAGGAATGGAAACGCGATTTCCATACGCAAACTTTACGGCTACATACTTTTTGCCGTCTTAGTATCTACAGCGCCTATCTATGTTTTAAGTGCTTCTTCATTTTTTGATTACCTTGATAACGCAAGATCAGGCCCTTTCCCTTCCCGGTTAGCCATAGACAAATAGGATAAAAATATGTCTGCATTGTGTAAAGAAAATATTTTCTTGCCCCTCAAGTTTTTATAGAAATTTTCTTAACAATTGCCGCCCCCACATTCTGGACAACTGTCGTTTGTGTCTGTTGTTGAACCGAGTACTATTTTTGAAAGTAAGAGAACGCGCAGAGCCTGGCACAATCACTTCATCTGCTCCTAGGTCCGGAAATTTGACAGTAAGAATTTGATCTGCATCAATAGTAGATGATTAATTGGAACAGTAATATTCCGTTTATTCCCTTCACGGCCAAAGGGTTCTTTCAGTCCTTCTATGCGGTCAAGAATCGAGCCATATGCATGTAATCTTTTTTTATAAAACCAAATAAAAAAATTAATTATTAAAGAAACATGGCAGGGCATGAAGAAGAAGATTAAGATGTTTTTTGATCGTGGAGACGACATGATTGAATCCCCTTGGAGCGGCATCGCTCGGGGGTCTCATTGCATGATGAATTAGCAGAAATCGGGATACATTACCAACAAGACGGTATAAAATTAACAGAAAGTAAAGGTCAGATCATTATACACAGTTAGGCCAAGAACCCTCCCGAATTTATAGACCCTAATGAATTTTGAAGTAAAGATTACCATTTGTTTGAGAGAGCGGCCAAGGACAACTTGTTCAGCTTACAACTAAAAAAGACTCCATCACAAGTTTTTAGGCCGAGGGTTCAATTAGAAATAGACTCAGTGTGAAAGATCAAAATCCGGCCTTGGCCTTGTTAGGCCAAAATAAAGGCGGAGGCAGTTGCCTAAACTTCAAAACACACTGCAAGAACTCCCAACAGATAACCAAATGCAAACCAAGGAACTTAACGCATTAAATCATCAGCATGAGAATTAATAAATGTAATAGAAGACCAGAATCCAGTTTTTCATGAAGCAACACGATAAAGACTATAACACTACACAACCGCTACCCATCGTGGAGAAATAGAGGCCCATGATCAAGCTTTAAGAACCAATCAGAGGCTGAATTAAAACAAAACAATTAAGCACAACTAGGTGAACTATATGGGCCTATAAGAAGAGAAAAAGAAAAACTCCGTTGAGGCTGATGACAGCCAACTTAGGGCATGATAATAAAGAAAGAATAACCCCAAGACAAACAATCTTGAAACACAGAGAATCAGTCAAGACTAGAAGTGCTAACTACTAACCGCGACAATTACGAACATCAAGAGAATAGAAAAAGAGATAACTACCGAAAAAATTTTATATGAAAACACAAGGCTAGAGAACGAATCCAAACACTGTTTAGAGAGTCAAGGAGCACTAATTATTAACTTATAACAGCCTTAGGATTAGCAATAAGTACACTGGTGATTGGCTATTACAGGCGGCGGTGGAGTCAAAAGTCCCCGTGCCTCCGCCACCATCGCCTCCACCTGATTAAATCATGGGTAAAAAAACAGCTTGATCATCTTGCGAAATTATAAAAAAATTAAGCCATAAAGCCTAAACGCTTTAACCGGGTAAAAGGGGTTGTTGTTAGCTGCTTTGTCTACGCAAGCAAAGTAGTTGGCTTTATGGCCGAGCACATATGGGCATAGTATCACTTAATAGTTGGGTTAATATTTAGAAAAATAAGAGACTCGAGTTAATCCAAGCCAGTTACTCCAAGAACAAGCGCTGTTCTTTTCATATTCATGGTCATCGCACACAGAGTCCGCAAGCTTTGCTGAGTCCTTCAATGACTTTGGGGGTTTGGACTCGTGATTGGATGACTTAATCTTGGGCGTTCTTTTATTGTTTGTAATAGTACTGCTCAGAATTTATGTCGTTTTTCCCCCAACCTTCTGTTCATTGCCTGCTATAAGAATGTCCAATAATAATAGTTAATTATTGACCTATCTGGAGTCTGAGGTCAGAAGGCAGCATGTATAAACCAGTGCCAACAGCAAAAAGTCTACTTTCCGATCTTGTGTATATGGTAAAACATGTTGGTACCTTTGAATACTTGAAGGTAAATCAACTGTAGAAATAATGCGTCCCTCTAAATTTGCTAAGTATGTTTTTTGTGGCATCAAAGCCAGTAGAAAGAATCATTCTTCTACGAACTGCCTGTGCTTGCGAACAAGCAAACACCACAGTACGTAACGAATAAGAGTCGTTTATTCGTTCTATTCCGCTCTAGTTAGGCCCTTAAAGTGTCTAGAATAAATGTAGTCCAATGCTGTTTTATGCTCTTGCTCTATGGACCAGGGACTGAAACAATATTGAAAGGAGGTTTCAAGATCATATTTATACTTTCTCTGTGCGTGCCCCGAAAATAAGGGGTGCCTATGCCATGATCAAGACCAACTTTGTCAATAGTTCTGTCTTGATGTAAATATTGAATTCGCGTTACAGATCCTTTCAAAAGCCTTCAAGTCTATTCTGTTGCTGATGGATTAAACGATTTGTCATTTCGGTAATGGCGCTTGCAGTTCAGTCAATAAACGTCATAAGGTGTAATAAAAAAATGATATCAGAACACAGACCTCACCAAAGATCAGGATGAGTTTAAATGATTGCATAACGACACTCCACACCCAGTTGATGCACAAAACACAGCTATTAACTGTTTCTGATAAAACTGCAACGGATGACTAAACCCACGCTTATCTGATGTTCTCTTTTCATTAGGGGGGGTGTTAAGATAACTCTTCAATTGAGTACTCACCTTTTTTATGAAAAGAGGCCAGTTTTTCTGGGTCACAGCAATGACCAAGAAGTAATCAGTTGCTAAATTTTTTAGGATTGTAGTGCGGCCCCACAGAATATTTTGCACATATATTTGAAAGCACTCATTTTTTTAATTTGTTTAAAAAATGTTATGTAACAATAACAACTCAGAGAACCGTCCTTCGTTTAGAACATGCCTATTGATAACAATCGGGGCCAAAACGTTCCGCCGCCTCCATGAAATAATCTACAAAGTCGTATGGTTAATATAACTGAAGCCAATGGGAATACTAAGATTCCAAAATATGAAAGAAGAACATACGACGTTAAACCGTAACAATACCTGATGTTTATTAAACGGGTATTTTAGCTCACATAAAAGAACAATGAGTAACATAGACCATTACTTCTTAAACTAAACAAAATGCAAAATCTAAAAACAATAATATTAAACATTCAAACCTGAAGAAGCAAAATACTATTTTGATAAGAGAGCTAGCTAAAAATGCAAGGCAATACAACTAGCACTCTACGCCACTCATAGATTTAGTGTTTTCGCCAGATGAAACTTCCGTATGAGGGGGAAAGTCGCTCAATTCTTGCATTACTTACATTACTCTAAGTTCATTTGGACGAGCAAGAGACACTGTATGAAAACGATTATATGATGGGAAGGTCCCTCAACTGTTTTAAGAACCTCTGCCGTCAGGGAAAGCTTCATATTGCGATAGAAATTATTACAATTCCCTAATTTACAGTTTAAAAAAGATTAGTTTGTGGGAGGGTCGAACATTTAATATAAAAATTCAAAGACCAAAACGGGTAAAGTCGAAAAATGTGATAACTGCACATTGTTTTGGAAATAAAATAATACGCTACTAAAAAATAATATCGCGTGGGCCAGAAGAACCAGGAGTACATTAGCGCCTGTGGAGGGTGTATAACCATAGAATTTAAAAGACCTAGCAGACGTTGCGGACTTTGAACAGAACGTGAGATAGGCACCTTTGTATGGGTTTTGAGTACACTAAAGATGGTGATTATTAAACGCAAGAGTTAGTGAACAGTAAAAAGTTTCCTAAACCTAGAAACCAGCTGCGCAATCTAGAAGCAAATCCTGTTGGCCAGTAAAGAAATATCAAAATAGTTTCGAAAACCTGACCTCAAATGGCACTTAGAACCATATTTAGAATGAGGAAAATAAATTTGAATTCATACGCCCATTACATAATTTAGCCGCCAAACAAGTTTCAGAAAAGCATTCAACTCTGGCCCTTTACAAGTAAGACGTATGCCGAGAGGACAATAGTCAGAAAGAGATAGAAATAACAGCCGTATGGGGAATAAACAGTACATCCTCCACAGAAAGAATCAGTTTTGAAAGATGCTTCACAAAATTACAGTTCATTCCGCAAATAAAATTAGGAGACACGTTCACAATAATTATTTGAAATTACCTGTCTTAAAAGATGTAAAAGGGAAGGGGTTGTGGGCATTAGTGACGTCCCATCTAAAAAGGAATTCTAATTAGCTGGGCAAAACTTAGACAGTTGAAAACTTAAAGTTAACCGACGTCCTTCTTCACAATGCGAGGCATATAAAGGTCATAACAACAAGTCAACAAAATCAATGATTAGTCTAAATAGAAACAATCTTACAGAACTGAATTGGGATTAATCTCACCCCTTTAGGACTCATAGGGTTTATTACACTGAACAAGTTTTAAAACAGAGGACATGATAAACAAAAACCGGATTTAGATTAAGTTCTGTTATAAAACTATGGAGCCTAAACATTATGACAAAAACCCCTCATTGTTTCATGATTTTGTGGACAGACTGGTTGTGGAAAACATATTTATCCTCTAACTGTTACAAACAGTTTATCGAATAATTTGAACATATTGAGATTTTTCTGCCCTACACTATAAAATGGCACAAAGCATTTTCATAATAGAAATGTTTAGAAGGACATATGATGACATATATTTAGTTTGATCCTATCAATAACCTGATTGAGTGTTTTAGACAGTTTTATAGACTGTTTGAAGGAACGCAGACACTATTTATTGTAGATGACTGTTCACGAAAGAGACATGTTTTAAAAAGAGAAACACCTTTGTCGAACTAGCTTTCAGTCGGAAGACATGCTGGGATAAGTTGTGCGGAATTTTATGCCAGAAAATATAACATCGGTTTTAAAAGAACTTTAGAGAACAGTTAAAGACTGTAGTTTTATTCACATGACGACAGAGACTCATTGAAGAATGTTTTTGCGTGAAAATGCTGTTTATGAAAATGACCAGAAAAACATAGATTAAACAAAAACTAAAAATCCTGAAAAGTTAGTAAATTAGTATTTGAAAACGGATAACCCTTCACAGTATGTTTGTTTTGTAGATAATCGTTAATTTTTTTGTTAATGACGTCTATACCTTTAATTCAGAGAACAGGGAAATGCCGCGTTCTGGTTTCACACTTCGCCGAAAGCAGGGTGAGGGCGAAAGTGAGGCCAGAACGGCATTTCCCTGTTACACTCGTGTAAATCGGACGTATTTGAGCTTGTTTATCAGGACGGTTTATCTGAGCTCAGTGAGATCAATATCTTAGCTAAGTCTAAGGTGACTCACTACAAAGTGTAAGTGATATCAACAGTAGTGAAGAATGTCATGTACAAGCAGTCGTTTTTCCCCATCATCTACCCACCCACGCCCCTTACCCACCCACGTCAACACCATTTTCCAACTACTGTTTGTGCAGAGAATTGCC
>CM031612.1:74377841-74400341 GCA_018398815.1 Conus ventricosus | reverse complement strand
GGGGTAAGAGAGAGATGGGGGAGGAAAGGAGGGAAGGAGGAGAGAGAAGGATGCTGACACTCACACACAAGCGCGCGCGATAGCATGTACACACTCGACCTGCCCCCCCCCCCCCCCCCCCACACACACACACATGTGTAAGAGACAATGAGTTATGCTGCTGTCCAATCTTTGCAATGGCCTATCCTTGGTACGCCATTGCAAATATTGCAGCAACATACCCTATTATAAAGAGTCCATGAAAAGCATGTTTTCTTCATGTCTATGTGTGCAGTATATGTGCTGGTGTACCAGTCTCTGTGAACCTTGTTCTATATGGTGTGAGTGGGATTCTTGATGTTCTTGTTATATTGATTTTTTATCAAATTTTGAAGAAAATGGATTTCTAAAACAATCTGTAGATGAGCAGTTAGCTGGAAAGGTGGGATCTCGTCTTTCATTTTCTTTACTTTTAATGTCTAGGAGTTACTGTCAAGAGACAAAAGTTGACTGCAGGGTTCGTGGTGACAATGAAAAAAATAATAAAGTTTATAAAAAAACCTTTTGGTGGTAGTCGAACCCTTTGGAAGGTAGAGACTGACGTTTCAAGCCTATGGCTTGAAACGTCAGTCTCTGCCTTCCAAAGGGTTCGACTACCACTAGGCTTGAAACGTCAGTCTCTGCCTTCCAAAGGGTTCGACTACCACCAAAAGGTTTTTTTTTTTATTTTTTTTTATAAACTTTATTATTTTTTCATTCAGTTACTGGCCAGCTTGTTTCAAAGTGAGGTGTCTGCAGCAGGCGCAAACTGAAACCAAACTTTGAAGAAAATGGCGATGACGCCGAACGAACGAACGAACGAAAAAAAAACAACAACACCACAAGACACACACGACGTGTTCTGTGGTCTGCTTCAGGCAAGAAAACAACAACACCACAAGACACACACGACGTGTTCTGTGGTCTGCTTCAGGCAAGAAAACAACATTCAAGACAATGAAAACGAAGAACGAATCATCATTTCTCTCTTCAAAGTGTGCACACTCTACATTCATTTTAGCGCCCAACTTGAGGAGATAAGTGATTGTTCATTCTTTGTTTCCGTCGTCTTGAATGTTGTTTAGTCTTGCCTGAAGAAGACCAAAGAGGTCGAAACGCGTCATACTTGTCTTATAATTAGTTTCTTTCTGTTTTTTTTTTTTTTTTTTTGGTTTGTTTGTTGCTTTTTTCTTTTTGTTCGGCGAAGTGGTAACTTTTCTTTACATTACTGTCAAGCTCATCAAACAGCCGTGGGGGGTGACCTTTCTGAAGGGATCGTGTTCGTTTGGATAGATAGACAAGACAGATTTGCGTGTGTGTGTGTGTGTGTGTGTGTGTGTGTGTGTCGTGCGTGCGTGCGTGCGTGCGTGCGTGCGTGCGTGCGTGCGTGCGTGCGTGCGTGCGTGCGTGCGTGTGTGTGTGTGTGTGTGTGTGTGTGTGTGTGTGTGTGTGTGTAAGCACACAGGGTGCTGAGTGCTTACAGGGTGCTTTCAGGTCTGTTTGATGCAGTCAGCACATCTCATGTTCTGATCATTTAAAAAAAAAACAAAAAGCAAACACACACACAACCCCCCCCCCCCCCCCCCCAAAGTTTTGATGCTAAATTTAGTGTTTCTCTCAGCCATTCAATGTTATCACCAGCCAGAATGTAGCAAACACTGACATTTATTCCCCTCAAAATACGGCAATGCCTAAGATATTGAATCTCATTTATGATTTTGCTTTGTCCTTTCTGTGACATTTCTTACATATGGTGTATACACCTTGACTTACAGTTGATTCAAAACAATGTGAAACATAGTTATTGAGCAATTTGAAATGTGTAGCAAAGTCTTTTACATGCTTTAAATATTAATAGCCATGATCCAGACAATAGGATTTTAATGTCTTCACAGACTGCACAATAAAATCAGCACCTGCTTTTCTTCTTCATGAACATATAAGTTATCTTGGTACTGGTGCTACATGAGTTAACATTGGAACATGAAGATCCATAAACGAAAACTTAGAACACAAGAATACAATTCCACTCTTCTAATTTTCGGCCACGTGGTCCTTTTCAAAAAAAAAAAAAAAAAAAAAAAAAAAAAAAATGCAGCTTTTGCTCTGTCCATTTGCCAAAGATGGACATTACGTAGTTGTATTGTTTTTGTTTTTTATCCCTTGAAAAAGGCCACGTGGCCGAAATTCAGAAGAGTGGAATTGTGATCTTTTGCACTGTTTTCTTCCCTTTGGAGGACTATTGCTTTTCTTTCTGAAAACTTAGAAGCTTGAGAATATATCAGAGAAAGTGAAATACTGGAAAGCAGTGTTTGCTTGGCGTAGCTACATCACCGATGTTGAGTTGTTCATTGGTTATCAACGAAACTTGAGAGAACAAGACCACTTTTATCATTATTTGTATGAATTTTAGTAAAAATGCGAAGCGTGCCACTGTCACCGTTTTAAAAGTAAAAGTGAATCATCCCCCCTGTTCATGGACACGTCGTGAGTCAAAGCCGAACTTTCCTCATTTCACAAGTAGATCGTTTCAGTGATTCGCTGACCGGTGCGAAAACATCTGCGCAGAATGCAAACACGCGACATGGATGACCCAGCTGCGAGCGTGGTCTGCAAAGAGCAGTACGGGTTAACATCGCTTAAGCGGCACTACTTGCAGCTAGGCACAGCGGGTCGTCTGGTTGTTCAGGACAAATCACCACGTCACACGTCGATCATACAGGTACACAATGGTACTTACATGGGATATTGCAACATTTGTCAAAAGGGATGAAGGTGGATATCCACAGAAAGAAAGATTCGTCAGGGGAAAAGAAAAAAAAAAAGAATGAAGTTTAGGAGAGTCAGAATTCCGATCATTCAGCCCACAAGTTTCAGTTTCAGTTTCATCAAGGAGGCGTCACTGCGTGCGGACTAGTCCATATACGCTACACCACATCTGCTAAGTTTTGAGACCACACTGCGCATGATTTTACGCTGATGGATAAATGAATTAACAACTAAGATGAGAGAATTGAATTTTTTTTCGCCTACCCCCCCCCCCCCCCCCCCCCCCCCCCCCCCCCCCCCCCCCCCCTTTACAAGTGTCAGAATAATCAGCGTGCTGATTGAGGACACTCTATGGATGAAGATGAAGACTCGACATATGTCTGACCTACGCATTAGCCCAATGGTGCTGAGCAGACCTTGAGTGCTTACCTACCATTGTTTTTCTTATATTTTTTTTGTATGTGTGTGTAGTGAGTGCACATATGTGTGTGTATGGATGTGTGGGCAGGGCCCGTGTGTGTGTGTACGCATGTGTGTGTGTGCATGCGTGTGTGCGCGTTTGTGTATCTGTGCGCACATGTGTGTGCGTGTGCAGAAGTGCGTGTGCATGTGTGTGTGTGTGTGTTTGTGTAATTTGTGGGTTTGTGTGAGCACACACACATACCTGCATATATAGATATATATATATCTGTGTATATGTGTGTGTCTTTGTATGTGGGCATGTACGCTTTGTGTGTGTGTATGCATTTGTGTGTTCATGTTTATGTGTGCATGTGCGCACACGTACAGCCCACAAGTTAAAGGATGTTACTTCCTACACGCATACTGTCCTTTGAATACCCATTCCATTATTATGAATATATGCTTACGCACATACGTACATAACCGTAGTTGCAGCAAAATGATTGCTTAGCATCCCTGATAAGAGCAGCATGTTGGATTAATGCATGGGTCACTTCACACACACATGCATGCATACACACACACACACACACACACACACACACACACACACACACACACACACACACACACTTGCATATCTTGTTTTTAGTTATTCATGATGTCATTCAGCTGTAAATCCTGCCCGCTGTGGTCTTGCGGATTAAAGGATGTGGCATAGCGTATATATATATATGAACTATTCCACATGTGACACCTTCATAATGAAACTGGAACTGACACTATAAACTGCATGGGAAGATTTATATATAATTATAACAGCACTACTTCATTCAAGAACAATGTCTGTTTTCCCCCCATATGAGAAGATATTCTCTTCATAGAAGTTCAAATGATGTAGAAAACTCGTTTTGTCAGCAAATTATCTTGCGGTTTTAATTAAAAAAGAAGAAGGGATTGACATTGTCAGTTAGAGATGAACTCCTTTCTTACAACTAGCCCATGATAAAGACATTTATCATGCTTGTATTGATGTTAAAAGGAATGTAGCTGAATCAGAGACCAGGTTGGTTAAATTTGGTGACATTTGAGTTTTGTTTTTCATCTCCCTCTCTTTACAAGTGTGGGACTACACCACTGGCCAACTCTTGTATACGTACTTCCAATCATTGGGCAGTCACCTGTTGATAGAGCTCCACTGCATGGCCTTGGGAAACAGTTGACATGTTTCTGCTAAATGTTAAAAAAGATTGTGTTGAAGTTGACTTCATTTTCATTAACTTTGCTTTACAATGGAAGAAGATACGAGTTACAGTTGACTTTACTAAAATACTGAAATGCATATTTCTTTTGAATTCTTGGAACATTTGGACATTGGGGAAAAAAACAGATTATTTTCTAAAACGTTTGATAGAAGGCCATGAAATGAGAAATGAATAATATACTGGTTAGGCTGTATACTGGGATATTACTCTTTGAGGGATGTCACTTGAGTATTAAGTTGTATTGAATTGCACATGGCTGTGCTGGATCAAATGTCACTGTAAGTGAGAATAACCTAATGCCCTGAGGTTTGCAAATCTTAGCTCTCACCAGCCGTTGAATTATGTGTCATGATGCTGTATGAGTGGGTAAAGTTTTGTTTAGTAGAAGGCACATATGATTCTCTTGCCCATCGAGTACTTTTCTGTTGTTGTCTGCTTCATTCTTCTTCCATACTCCATTGCAAATTCATGCCTCATATCCACTCTGTAGTGCAAACACTCAAGTAGTCCTCAGAATAATTTCTGCTGTCCTCACTGTGTGTGCCATTTGGCATTATTTTCATTTTTGGCCCAAAAGTCAGCTGCTTTCAGTGGGGCAGGGTTGTGTGAGTTTCAGTGTTATGGCAGGTTTCACAGAATCATTTTCTGTATTTCCGTATTCAGCATGCCACCTCACAAAAAATGGCATGCATTAGCACTTGTTTGGGACTTCTTTCTAATCTTGGACATGACAGTCAAACTATTGCAAAGGATAGAGCAAACTGTCTATTATGTAAGTGTCTCGGGAAAATCTTCCCTAAACTCTTCCTTAGGAAAAATGCTTAGGGTATTAGCAAACAAGCGTCACACAGCAAATACACGCAGCTTCATTTTTAGGAATGCATGAAGAGGATACGGACTGAAAAAGAATTAAACAGATGTTAGTCTGTCCATTAAGATTATAATTTAAAAAAAAAAAAAAAAAAAAAAAAAAAAGAGAGAGAGAGAGAGAGAGAAAATAGCCAGAGACATTTTAAGAAAATCCATAGTTTCTACGTGCACATTCTGACTGTCAGTGCATCACAACCGCTTTAAAGTTGTTTGAGTTTTCAGGATTATGAAATGTAATTAATCCAAGGCACCTTTTTGTTTTCTTTCTTTTTAAAAAAAATCCAATGTGGCTCTTGTACAGTGAGAGTATGCAATAAAATCCCTCAAAAGTCTACAGAATGACAAAGATGGTATTGAGTCATAGTTATGAAATGTATAGGTCATCTCAGTGGGACGAAAAAAAAGTGTTTTCCTTCAAATGTGTATGGAGGTGGTGACCCAAAGCGTTGACCTGTGGCAGGTGCTACGCACAGTGTTCCTGCCCCAGGGCTACCCAGATAGTGTCAGCGAGGACTACATCCAGTACCAGGTGTGGGACACTGTGCAGGCCTTTGCCAGCAGTCTGTCTGGAACTCTGGCAACCCACTCCTTGCTGCGTGGCATGGGCGTGGGGGATGAGAGTGCCACTGTGCTGGCTGCCACTCTCACCTGGCTTCTCAAGAGTGGAACAGGTGAAAACTTGTGAACTTTTGTTATGTGAGGAGTGTGTGTGTGTGTGTACGTGTGTGTGTGTGTGTGTGTGTGTGTGTGTGTGTGTGTGTGTGTGTGTGTGTGTGTGTGTGTGTGTGTGCATGTGCGTGCGTGTGTGTATGCGTGTGTGCATGTATTGTGTGTGTGTGTGCGTGAGTGTGTGTGTGCATGTGTGCGTGCAAGTGTTGTGTGTGTGTGTGTGCGTATGTATGTGTGTGCGTATGTATGTGTGTGTGTGTGTGCACTTTTTTGTGTGGGCACATGCACATGTGTGTGTGTTTGTGTGTGTGTGTGTGTGTGTGTGTGTGTGTGTGTGTGTGTGTGTGTGTGTGTGCATGCGTGTGTGTGTACATGGGTTGTTATAAAGACCAAGAGTTAAGTTAAATACCACTGGAGGCATTTTTTGTTTTAATTGTTGCCCTGGTGACCACACACCATGAGTCGGATATATGTAATTCATATGAATGGTAAGAGCATTTAGCAGGTCAGCTTTCACTTTTCATTAAAAAATCAAACTGACAATAATTCTGTTAACGATCTGTTGATAGTGATTGTGCAGATCTATTTATGCTGCTCCTGCTACTACTAATATAACAAATCTTACTGTTGTTTCTTCTGTACCAAGGTTCTTGACTATGATTCATGAAACATGTGGCGCTTCAGAAGGGGGAATGGGGTGGGGCTACCTGAAACGAAGAGTTAGATGAAAGAGACAGACAGGTAGACAGAGAAGGAGAAACTCAGAGAGAGAGAGAGAGAGGGGGGGGGGGGGGGGGGTAAGGAAAGAGGGAGGAAGCAACAGGGATGGAGAAAGAGAAAAGGAAACTTGGAGACGGTGTGAAAAACAAGAGAAATACTGGTCTGTTAGGTCTGTGGCTAGAATGATTGTACTCAACATTTACAATAAACAGTATGTGACAGGGAATATTCCTGAAGCAGGGGGTCCTAACAGGTCATGGAAACGGTGGAAAGTCACAGGATTCCTAAAAGTAATTTCCCAGAACTGAAAAGCTATGGGATTATGATCTAAGCTACAGAAAGTCGTGGAATCAAAAGTACAATCTTCAAGAAACACAAATAGTGCTTGTAAGTGCTGGCGTATAAGAGTGAAACAAACATATAACCATTTTGTTCGTTACAGGTGTCGCTGAAACTGCCATTCTGATAACAGTTGGATTACATTTAGTGCGTGAAATTAGCTGTTGGCAGTCATGGAATGTGTCAAAATGGCATGGAATTTTGAAATTTGTCTGTGCTTAGGACCCATGCATTAGAACCAATTTTGATGATGCATGGCAGAAAGATGGATTGCAGCCCAGGGACGATTCCATGAAATTATTCTGCAGATTGGAATTGAAGGACGGATCCAGTTCTTCTCTAGTTACTGTTATCATCATTATTGTCAGTAGAGTTATGATCATTATTATTTTTGATGTTAAAGTTATCATTGTTACACCAGTAAACCTCCTAGTTATTGTTATCATTATTGTCAGTAGAGTTATCATTATTATTTTGATTTTATCGTTTATTATCATTCTTCCATTATTCCTCTACCGTCTATTTTTTTTTAGAATCATCATGACCGTGTGTGTGTGTGTGTGTGTGTGTGTGTGTGTGTGTGTGTGTGTTTCTTGAAAGCTTATTTGCAGTTTTGGAGTGTTGGATGAATGCCAAGTTCCATAGGCACTTGTTTACAAAATAAAGATGTTTGTAAAAAATATCATGATAGGTTTTGTTGTTGTTGTTGTTTTCCGCAGTCTTTGGCATTATCCCACCGTGAAAGTGTGTGTGTGTGTGACAATGAAGTGTCTGAAATTATTGTCACTGACAGTGTATAGATGTGACAATGAAGTGTCTGATATATCATTGTCAGTGACAGTATGTGTGACAGTGAAGTGTCTGATATATCACTATCAGTGACAGTATATGAGACAGTAAAGTGTCCGATCTATCACTATGAATGACAGTATGTGTGACAGTGAAGTGTGGGGTATCTATACCACTACCAATGACAATATGCATGACAGTGAAGTATCTGTATCATTTTCACTATGATTTCAGTGACAGTATATGTGACAGTGCGGTGTCTGAGAGTATTGTCTGTGAAGTGTATGTGACAGTGAAATGCCTGAGATTATTGTGTGGTGGCAGAATATGTGACAGTCAGGTGTATGAGATTATTGTTAGTGACAGAACGTATGATACTGAAGTGTCTGATTTGTCTACTGTTAGTGATGGTGTGTGTGAGAATGAAGTGTTTGAAATATCACTGTCACTAGTGTCAGTGACAAAATGTGTGACAGTGAAGTGTCAGGTGTCATTATCAGTGACAGTGCTTGTGACAGTGACGTGTCTGATATCTCCTAGTATGCATGACCAGGGAGACATGGCATATCGCTATCAGTGCGGCTGTTGAGTAACAAGAAAAGTGTCTGACATCTCTGTCGGTGACATTGTCTGTGTGACTGTGAAAGTATCTGGTATCACTGTCATTGACAGTGTGCATGATGATGAATGTCTGATGTCACCATCAATGACATCTGTGCTTGTGACAGTGAAGAGTGGTTTTACCATCAGTACTATGTGTGACGGTGAATATTTTATGTCACTGTCAGTGACACTGTGGGACAGTAAAAGTGTCTGGTATTACTATCTGTGACAGTGTGTGTGACAGTGAGATCTGATGTCACTGTCAGTGACATTGTGTTTGTGACAGTGAGGTATCTGATGTCGCTGTCTGTGGCAGTGTGTGAAACAGTTAAGGTATCTATCACTGTCAGTGAAGTGTGTGTGTGTGTGTGACGGTGAAATATCAAATATCACTCCCAGAGCATCCCTGAAAGTGGCAAATATGTTTCTTGCCATGATGAGTAGAAAAAGAGAATTCCTGGATGAAGATTATGTTCACTGACCCAAAGGCAAGTACATAATAATAATAATGAATACTTATATAGTGCCTATTCTCGGCTAGAGACCAAGCTCTAAGCGCTTTACAATCAACACTCGTTTACACAGCGGGCTGCCTACCTGGGTAGTGCCGACTGAAGAGCTGCCAGCTGGCGCTTCATTCAGTCGTTTCCCGTGTCATCCAGTTAATATCGTTCAATATCGTTCACTCAATTTCCTTACTTCCTTCATTCTTTCCATTTCTCACGCAGGGTGCATGCTATGTGTAACGTGTCATCCATACCAACGGCCAAACTGGCCTACTCTTCCGAAAGTTGGTGATGGGATTTGACGTGTGTGCAAGATGTTATGCATGCGTTCACACACGGAGCCTCGGTTTATAGTCTCATTCGAAGGACTGTATGGGAAATGGAGTCAGAACCAATTTTAACTCCGAGGGAAAAATCCCCCTGTACCGAAACGCCCTGGCAGAGGTTCGAACCCACAACCCCAGGATCACCAAGATTACGAGTCAGGCGCTCTACCAACTGAGCTATTCCATCATGATGATCGTAAACCTTGGCACTCATCCTCCCAGCACTGTGGTGTAGTTTTTCTGGTCCTTTCATCCAACTTTATGGCATGTTGTTGAAATGTATTTCCAGCACTCTGGCATTCCAGATATGGAATTTTTGTTTTGATTTTTTTTTTTCATTCGATGATGATGATGATGATTGCCTGAGGGAAAAAATACGGTAGCATCTGTTTTATTATCATTTTATTTTTCAATGTTTGGATAGGAATGGAAGGGGTGGATTAGCGCATGTTATTCTGTCCTTTTCCTTTTTCACATATTGTCTGGTGAATTCAAAGTTGCAAAACACCTTTTAACATTGAGTCACAATATTTTGTGTAATCTGGTATGTAAAATATTCAGGCTGGCAACTGAAAATTTGATTTTACCTGTAATGTTTTTTCTTTTTTGCACTACTTAAGGACTAGTATCCCCCCAAAAAACAACAACAACAACAACAACAACAACAAACAAACAAAAACAAAACAAAAACAAAACAAACAAACAAACAAAAAACCCCAAACTATTTCCAGGATTGCAGCAACTGTGTGAGTGATAGTACAGTGTCTGATATCTCTGTCTGTGACAATGTGAGTGATGGCAAAGTGTCTGATATCTCTATCAGTGACAGTGTGAGTGATAGCAAAGTGTCTGATATCTCTGTCACTGTATCAGTGACAATGTGAGTGATGGCAAAGTGTCTGATATCCCTATCAGTGACAATGTGAGTCATAGCAAAGTGTTTGATATCCCTATCAGTGACAGTGTGAGTGATAGAAAAAGTGTTTGACATTCTTACCAATGACAGTGTGAGTGATAGTAAAGTGTCTGGTATCTCTACCATTGACAGTGTTAGTGATAGTAAAGTGTCTGATATCTTTACCAGTGACAGTGTGAATGATAGGAAAGTGTCTGATATCCCTACCAATGACAGTGTGTGTGTATAACCCTACCAATGACAGTGTGTGTGTGTGTGTGTGTGTGTGTGTGTGTGTGTGTGTGTGTGTGTGAGTGTGTGTGTGTGTGTGTATCCCTATCAATGATGAGTGTGTGTGTGTGTATCCCTACCAGTGACAGTGTGTGTGAATATCCCAACCAATGACAGTGTGTGAGATAGTAAAGTCTCTGTTCCAGGTATGGTGGGCAGCATCATCTTTGCCTGGTTGAAGGGCAGCCAGCTGGACTACGACGCCAAGCGATGGCGCCTGTTTGCCGACGTCCTGAACGACTTTGCCATGTGCCTGGAGATCCTGGCCCCACTGACACAGCCTTACTTCAGACTTGTGGTCTGTGTGTCAGGGGTGTGCAAGTCCATGGTCGGGGTGGCAGGGGGTTGCACCCGTGCAGCCCTCACCCAGCACCAAGCCCGCCGCAACAACATGGCCGACGTGTCCGCCAAAGACGGCAGTCAGGAGACGGTGGTGAACCTGGCGGCGCTGGTGAGCAGCTTCGTGGTCCTTCCGCTCGTCGCGGGTCATTTCCACCTGACGTGGGCGCTGTTCGTCTTGTTGACTGCTCTCCACATCTTCGCCAACTTCCGAGCAGTGAAAGCCGTGTGCATGGAGTCCCTCAACCAGGCTCGCCTGCACCTCCTGATGGAGTACTACCTCCTCAACGGCAGTGCCCCGGCAGTGGCCCCAATCAACGCTTGTGAGCCCGTCTTTTGGACTCCCAGAAAGCCCTGGGATATTGAACTGGGAGCATCATTCAGTTCCATCACCACGGACCTGGACCACTTGAGCCAGGCGTACAACGGCCTGTCCATGAAATACCTGCTGAACATCTGCAGGCGCAGCAAGAAGATAATCATTGTACTGGCCCCTGAGGCACAGACGCCAGACCAGCTTCAGGCGTGTATGCATGCAGAGCTTCTGAAGTTTGTGCTGTCGGGTCAGCAGGTCAGCAGCGACGTTGTCATGATGTTTGGTGTTCGCTTGACTGTGGGGATGACTGTCGTCTGCTGAGACAGAGTTACGAGGCCATGCAGAGCTTGTTCCCTGTGTTGGATGGGGAGTTGAAGGCTCAGGGCTGGAGCACGGACCACTGTCTGCTGGGCGCCGATGAGTGGAGAGCGTCATGGGATTTTAGTCACCTGACCAGCAGAAAGGATGTGTGACTGGGGGATTTTTTGTTGTTCACTTTGTCTGTCAAGGGCTCCTATTGGTGCGCATTTTGTACAAATGAACCTTTTGAAGATCTGCTTCAGGTGTCTTTCATAGTTTCAACCCTTTGAAATGAAATTGCCAATCACTTTAGACAAACCTTTAGAATTCTACAGTGTCCATAAACAATATCAAAGTTTTGCTGCAAATCATTTAAGAGGTTTTCCCACTCAGTGTTAAAACACAAGAAACACCTTTAATTTCTGAACACATGGGAACAGCGACAGCCCATATACAGTGCATTGCAAGCAAGGCAAAACAGAGTGTTCATGTGAAGCATTGGGTCGCACTTACAAAGGCGATGTTGAATATGTGACTGAGGTGTAAATGAAATGATTCAGAGGCTCATCATGACCCTGTGGAATTCTGTTCTGGAGGTCAGATGACTGCCTGATAACAATAAGCAGGTCAGGCTCAAAATAAGTTATCTGACAGAGGTCAGTTGGTACACAGCTGATCCAGCTGTCGTTTAAGGGTACGTTCATACTGGCACGCACCTCAGTCGCGCGGACAGACAAAAATCGTGCAGATGCGGCACTCCCTTCTTCATTTTCACTCACAGAGTGGAAGGTGTTCATACCGCCACAGACATGTACGCACAACCCTCCCGCAAAAAAAAAAGTCATGTGTGCTTGCCACAATTCAAACGCACATGCGGACAGAAAAGAGTCATGCGAATGAGGCAGACCCTTCCTTCTTATCACTGGCAGCGCTCTGGATGTTCATACCAACACGATTTTGTGTGTGCATGCATCAAGGAGCTGTACTCAGATTTTTCATTTCATTGGTATACTTCAAGATGGACGACGACAAATTGATTGCTGCAGTCAGGAATCGACTATTTCTTTGGGACAAGTCCGATAAAAAACATTTCAACAGATATTCCACAAATTTCTTTTCATCTGCCAGCAGTTCACGCATTAAGTGATAATACTTTCCATGCACCTTTCGTGATCTGTCTATTGGATGCACAGAAAATCGGTGAGCTATTCGGCACTTCATGTTTTTTTCCCTCCACCACCACCACCACCAAATACGTTTCTGTCGCCTCATCAGCGCCATGTTTACTAGAGTGGCAGTATGAACGTAGCCTAAAACAATGGTGTGGGCTCTGTTACTGATGAGTAATTCTGCGGCGATACTGCGCTCCGCATTACTTTATTTTTCTTTCTATAGCACTTCCACAGACAAGACTTCCAAAAGTTTCCCGATATACAATCTTGGCCTGCAGCAGTGGAAAAGATTCCTACTCTTGCCTTCTGGTTCGTGAAATAAGTATCATTTCATATTGCTTCTGTTTGTTTGAACAAATATGGTATCACTCTCCGGTTTGGTGAACTGAAAATAGGGTTGACACATTCCTTTATGCACTCCTTGAGTACAAGTCATTGTCTTTTGAGGGATCTGGAACGACGACTTCTTCCTGTGGTTGCTTTTGTTCACAAACCAAGATATGTATCAAAGCGAGTTACCACGGTGAAGTAGTTAGTGTCATGGGTCACAGATTGCTGGTTTGAATCCAGTCACATTCATATGTGTTAGAGTTTTTGGTTCCTATCCAGAGTTGCTGAATGTACTGTATGAGTTCAAATGGAAAGACTGCTGCCATACAGTCAGGTTTCATCCACTTAATCAAGTGAATGGATACCTCTCAGAGCATTGCTCGGATGCTCTGACCAGCACTGCAGGTATCAGTATCTCTCAGGCCTGTAAACATCAGGATAGAGAAACAAGCCTAGAGTGGAACTCCCACAACATCATCTTTGTCATCATCAGTTTTGCTGATCATCGTAGAGAAATGTCTTAATTTTTGTGGCCCATCATTCTGTACAGTCATGTTGACATCAGGTTTCATTTCCTCTACCACATTCCTTTCTGTACATCCATGAGAGGTTGTTTTTTATGGTTTTTTTTTCCCCTATAAAAATCATCGTTTTTAGTGTTAGAAAGTTTGTGGGGACTGTCATTGGATGGATAAGGTGACCATCTTCCTTCCAAGGGAAAGTGAGAGGAGGTGTAGGGGGGAGAGTTCACCCACAAGGGTTCTGTAACTAAGTTCTCTTGTCAGTTAGGGACTTTGATAAGTTTGTATTCATTGCATGTTAGATCACGTCACTGAACTCCTCCAGAGTGACTCAGCTGGGAATGCAGGGTCTCCTCAGAAGGGTTTCCCACACAATGACCTGATTTCAGAGAGCTGTCTGTGAACAGCTTGTGCTGGGACTGCCACAGAAGCAGCTCAGGTACAGTTGTGTGTGTTTGTGATGGGGGTGGAGTTGGGGTGAGGGTAACCAAAGTGAGTTGCTTGGGAGAAGTGCCAGGGCACAGAGTATGGAGACCAAAAACCCCCCCAAAAAAACCCCAACAAACAGGGCACAGAGTATGGAGACCAAAAAAACCCCAAAAAAAACCCAACAAACAGGGCACAGAGTATGGAGACCAAAAAACCCCCCAAAAAAACCCAACAAACAGGGCACAGAGTATGGAGACCAAAAAACCCCCAAAAAAAACCCAACAAACAGGGTACAGAGTATGGAGACCAAAAAACCCCCCAAAAAACCCCAACAAACAGGGTACAGAGTATGGAGACCAAAACCCCCCAAAAAACCCCAACAAACAGGGTACAGAGTATGGAGACCAAAAAACCCCCAAAAAAACCCAACAAACAGGGCACAGAGTATGGAGACCAAAAAACCCCCCAAAAAAACCCCAACAAACAGGGCACAGAGTATGGAGACCAAAAAAAACCCCCAAAAAACCCCAACAAACAGGGCACAGAGTATGGAGACCAAAAAAAACCCCCCAAAAAACCCAAAAAAAACCCCAACAAACAGGGCACAGAGGATTGAGGCAGAAAAAAAAAGAAAGAAACAAGCGAACAAATAAAAACCTGTGAAAACAACAAAGTGTATTGCCCTGTGTACTGTGAGACTGACTGGAGGAAACAAGGTGTATTGCCCTGTGTACTGTGAGACTGACTGGAGGAAACAAGGTGTATTGCCCTGTGTACTGTGAGACTGACTGGAGGAAACAAGGTGTATTGCCCTGTGTACTGTGAGACTGACTGGAGGAAACAAGGTGTATTGCCCTGTGTACTGTGAGACTGACTGGAGGAAACAAGGTGTATTGCCCTGTGTACTGTGAGACTGACTGGAGGAAACAAGGTGTATTGCCCTGTGTACTGTGAGACTGACTGGAGGAAACAAGGTGTATTGCCCTGTGTACTGTGAGACTGACTGGAGGAAACAAGGTGTATTGCCCTGTGTACTGTGAGACTGACTGGAGGAAACAAGGTGTATTGCCCTGTGTACTGTGAGACTGACTGGAGGAAACAAGGTGTATTGCCCTGTGTACTGTGAGACTGACTGGAGGAAACAAGGTGTATTGCCCTGTGTACTGTGAGACTGACTGGAGGAAACAAGGTGTATTGCCCTGTGTACTGTGAGACTGACTGGAGGAAACAAAGTGTATTGCCCTGTGTACTGTGAGACTGACTGGAGGAAACAAGGTGTATTGCCCTGTGTACTGTGAGACTGACTGGAGGAAACAAGGTGTATTGCCCTGTGTACTGTGAGACTGACTGGAGGAAACAAGGTGTATTGCCCTGTGTACTGTGAGACTGACTGGAGGAAACAAGGTGTATTACCCTGTGTACTGTGAGACTGACTGGAGGAAACAAGGTGTATTGCCCTGTGTACTGTGAGACTGACTGGAGGAAACAAGGTGTATTGCCCTGTGTACTGTGAGACTGACTGGAGGAAACAAGGTGTATTGCCCTGTGTACTGTGAGACTGACTGGAGGAAACAAGGTGTATTGCCCTGTGTACTGTGAGACTGACTGGAGGAAACAAGGTGTATTACCCTGTGTACTGTGAGACTGACTGGAGGAAACAAGGTGTATTGCCCTGTGTACTGTGAGACTGACTGGAGGAAAGGGGCACAGTGTGGCCTGGTATTG
Source organism: Conus ventricosus (assembly GCA_018398815.1). NCBI lineage: Eukaryota > Metazoa > Mollusca > Gastropoda > Neogastropoda > Conidae > Conus > Conus ventricosus. The sequence continues at coordinate 74,384,747 of CM031612.1, read as the reverse complement.
TCTGACCATACCAAAGAGCAACAGGTTTTTGCCATGACTGACTGCATTTTCAGCAGGATGATTTTCAGTTATCTGTGTAGTGTGTGTGAGATGTGGTTTTGATGGGGTGATGGGGAGGATGTATGCTGGAAGAATTAAAAGGAGGAAAATTCTGTGTATGTGTGTTTGTTTGTGTGTGTGTGTGCGTGCGTGTGTGTGTGCATGCACACGAAGTTGTATTTATGTGTGTGTGTGTGTGTGTGTGTGTGTGTGTGTGTGAACTGTTTGACTCTTCATCTAATGTATTGCTTTGTGTTTTTAAAAACAGTGTGTGTGTGTATTTGTGTGTGAGTGTGTGTGTGTGTGTGTGTGTGTGTGTGTGTGCATGCGTGCGCGCCAGTGCACAAAGTGCAAGTTTCCACAGAAAGAGATAGGGGTAAAGAGGGTTTGAAAAGTTAATCTGACAATAAACTGGTTTTAGCCATTGTGTGTGTGGTGTGTGTGTGTGTGTGTGTGTGTGTGTGTGTGTGTGTGTGTATGCATATGCATGCATACGTGCAGTGTGTGCAGGTGTTTGTATGCAATGTGTCTGTGTATGTACCTACATGTAAAAGAGGACACTATTGACTAACGACCAAGACCACTACTACTCGGAATCTGAGAGGGGTTGTTAAAATCCCAACCAATGATTGAACATACAAGTTCTTGTTTCTATGGCTAAATGAGAAAAAAAGAGGTTTTATTTGTTTCTGGTCTTTTGACAGTTTTATGGGAATGAATGCAAGCTTGTTGATAGGTATGAAATTTTTCATTGAGGGGATTGTTCATTTGTCTTGAACTTGTTTTTATTGTGGGCTGGCTTTGTATGCAAGCACTTGCATTGCATGAATAACTCTCTGTGTGTGTGCATGTGCTCACATACACACACACATTGTGCTTGCATCTGTGTCGAATGGTTCACTACTGACTCAGTGACTGGAGCGTCATTTTGAATTTTAAGCAGTTTCGCCGATATGTTTATCAAAACTGCAAATTCAAGAATGAACTAATTTGGAGGATGTTTTTTGTTGTTGTTGTTTTTCTTAAAGCAGAGGAAATAGTTTTTTTGCAGTTACCAGTCTGGTTGGGAGGCATTTTTTTTTAACTGAGTGTAGTCCATTTCTTATTGTTGAATGTACTTTTCTAGCTTGTTCTAGCGTTCAGTTCCTAAAGAATCGTTCTGAGTATTTGTCCTATTTTTGTAAATTTTATTCCTGTGTATGAAAAATCTCTCTCTCCCTCTCAAAGGGATCATTAATACAGGTATTCGCATCAGTTGCAATTTATTTCTTTAGTTGTCAAAACATTTAAAGATAAAAACATTTAACACAAACAACATGCACACTCACTTTTTCACTCGCTCACTCACTCGCACGTACACACGCACGCACATGCATATACTTTGTATCATATAGCCTGGAAGAGTCACTACATCTCATTAACAGTATTTCACTTTCTCAGCGAAAATAATCCAACAACTAGAACTAGCTGAAAATCATAGCAGTGTATACTGTACTCTCTTTGAGCTTGATCCTTTGTCCTCCATCACCACAGAGGTTTCAGTGAATGTCCTGTTTTTGTGTTCATGGAGTGACGTTATTTCCTATGATACCATTCATGCACCTTCAGCAGTTAGCTGGTGTCCAGATCTGTGAGACAGTGTGATCTGCAGCTCTCAACATTTAACAGAAAATATCATTTAGTGCTAATAGTAGATAAAAGAAAGGAAATGGAACAACATATATTGACAACAAAACTGGCTTCAAGCTTTAAATTTAAAAACATAACCATTGAGAAAAAAAGGTGAATGATACTGCCACAGGGGTGAAACAACACAACTGTAGTTTTTACCCAAACAATGAGACAAAACAAGATGAGACCGAAGAAGACAAAATGGATGGGCCAAAACGGAACCGTTAATTTTGTTGAATCAATTCTGACATGTGCGCTCGTTGAAAGTGGTTCTGAAGAACTTTTTTTTCAACAGCTCTGAACCATCTACAAGTTTGCGTGTCTTCTTTTTGTACTCCCAGGGAGTACTTTAGAATGGGAACGAAGAAATGCTGTCTGTGTGTATGTGTGTGTGTGTCTGTGTGTCCGTGGTCAAAATGTGTTCCACTCGCTCCAGACAAAACTACTGGGTCGATCTTTCTGAAAATTTGTAGGTATGTTCATTATGGGTCAAGGATGATGCCCGACGTTTTAGTTTACCGTTACAGCCGTTACTAACGAAATATGTCCGCTCAAAATTGAATGTCAACTCTTCAATTAGTCCCCTGAGAAAAGAAGATGGTAATATTGCAGTTAGTGATAATGATAAGGCCGAGGTGCTAAATAAATTCTTTTCTAGTGTATTCATACATGAAAATATTGAAAATGTTCCTGAAATCGACAGCGCCTCTTTATCTGATGGAAAAACTCTGTGTGATATAGTCATTACACCATTAGCGGTAAAAGAAAAATTAAGTAAATTGGATGTTGCTAAAGCTTCTGGTCCAGATGGTTTACCAGCTAGAGTACTAAAGGAGTTATGTGTAGAACTAGCAGTGCCTTTGTGTGTGCTGTTCAATAAATCAATATGTGAAGGAGTGGTACCCAGTGATTGGAAGTTTGCAACTGTAACTGCTATATTTAAAAAAGGCACCAGGTCTGACCCAGGAAATTATCGCCCTGTAAGTTTGACTTGTATCCTTTGCAAAGTGCTTGAGTCATTTGTGAGAGATGCAATAGTAAACCATATGAATGATTTTTCCTTATATTCAGATTGCCAACATGGATTTAGACAGGGTAAATCTTGTATGACACAACTTTTAGAAGTAATGGAAGATGTTACAAATATGATCGATGATGGGCTTGCTTTTGACGTAATTTACTTGGATTTTAGGAAAGCTTTTGACTCTGTGCCCCACTACCGATTGTTAAAAAAATTAGAAGGTTATGGTATAAATGGGAATATATACAACTGGATTAAGAGTTTTCTTTCTAATCGAGTACAAAGGGTGAAAGTTGGAAATAATTATTCTTCAAATATAGATGTTGTAAGCGGTATTCCGCAGGGAAGTATTCTTGGACCTATTTTGTTCACAGTTTTTATAAATGACCTGCCAGAATGTGTAATTAGTTCATGTAAAATATTTGCAGATGATACGAAAATATATGATTCTGTAAGTAACCATCTTAAATTACAAGATGATATTGATAATTTAATTAAGTGGAGTGAAACATGGAATTTATATTTTAATCCAGTAAAATGCAAGGTTATACATTATGGAAAAAATAATCCGGAGTATACATATACTATGAAATATAATGATGCTGTCTCAGATGTTGACTCCGTTTCAGAAGAAAAAGATCTTGGTGTAATGTTTGATAGCAGTCTGAAATTTGACAAGCACATAAACAGTGTAATGATGAAAGCAAATAAAATGCTTGGCATAATCAGACGGTCTTCTTCATATTTGGATACTGAAGTTTTTACATTACTATATATATAAGGCATTAGTTAGACCCCACCTGGAGTATGGAAATGTGATATGGAGCCCTTATTTAAAAAGGCAATCAGCAAGTATTGAGAAAGTACAAAAAGAGCCACCTTGTTAATTAAGGAGTTCAAATATGTTAGCTATGCAGATAGATTGCGAAGGTTAAATTTACCATTGTTAAAGTTCCGACGAATAAGGGGAGACTTGATTGAGACTTACAAGCTATTTAAGGGACTTAACAATACAAATTTTAATACATTTTTTCAACCAACCACTAATCAAATACAAGAAATTCTGATACCAAATCCAAATTAAATATTGTCGCACTAATATTAGAAAATTTTCATTTAGTAATAGAGTGGCACCGTATTGGAACAAACTACCTGCACACATTAAAAAAGCAAAAGATTTTTTTAAAAACCTTCTGGATACTAACGCTGAGTTAAATATGTTAAAATTTCAATTTGATTGATAGAATAGATTAAAGTATATCCTGAGCATATGCATGCATTAAGCAACCAATGTTTACGAATAAGATGATTGGGACACAAAAAGCTGTGAGGCTATCAAAGTCCCAAGTGAACTGAACTGAACTGAACTGAACTAACGGCATCTTGATGATAAAGCAAGAAAGGGAAGCAACTTTCAGACACACTAAAAATTCACAGAACCACCTAATTATCTGCTTATAAATAGAAACTAAGTAATGGTAAGTTTCAAAATGGAGTGACTGAGGGCGGAGAATGAAGCAAAATTTAGAAAGAGAGGGGTTAGTTACCGCCAAGGACATTGACAAACATAACACAGGACAAGACACTTGTGTCTTGTCCTGTGCTTTGTCAATGTCCTTGGCGGTAACTAACCCTCTTTCTTTCTAGATAAAGTAATGGTAATTGTGTGTGTGGTGTGTGTGTGTGAGTTTGTGTGTGTGTGTGTGTGTGTGTGTGTGTGTGTGTGTGTGTGCAAACAGGTATTGGAAGCTATTTCCATTGTATGAAAACAAAAATAGAACTATCGAATAAGCTGGTTGGCATGTGGCATTGGAATAGGTGACGTTGACTTCAAGATAAAGCATAAACAAAGCAACATTTAAATAAAGTTGGTATGGCCTCGTTAAAAAAAAAAGGGGGGGGGGGGGGGGGGGGTCTATTTTCAGTTTCGCCACTACATCTTGGCAGAACGCCCTACTTCTTGAAGGCAGGCAGCCATAAATACACCCTGAATTACCCACTCGTCTACGAGACTTTCCACAGCAGACGTTGGACGACGCACATTACCATATGTTTTGTGTGCTTGGGTTTTCGTTTGCTTTTAAATCACTGCAGATCGGAAGAGACGGTGTTCCGTGCGTGGCCTTCATGTTCCAGGTTTTCCCCACTGTTTCCCTTTTTCTTTCTTTCCTTGCCCCCCCCCCCCCCCCCCCATCCTCCCCCCCCCCTTTTTTTTTTGAGAGGGGGTGGATGGGGATGCTCCATCCTATTTTCCCAACTTTCTTCTCCCCCTCTTGCTTGTTGGAAAAATAAACAAAACCCCACATTGATACACACACATGTCATTCATTAAAATCTCATGGACGTATGTTCATAAAAGGATATTTTTCACCTAAGGCGTTGCTGTGAAGTTTCTTGTTCGTCCTCAGGCTTACATGATGGTGCCGAACTCAATTTCTGTTTTTCTTTTAATTAATTTTGCATTTATTTGTTTGTTTGTTTGTTTGTTTAATCATTTATTCATCCATTTCTTTAGTTATTTATTTCTTTATTTCTCGCTGACACTTTCCTCTCTTCCAGCAGTGCTCATGAGCGAATTCGTGTGTGTGCGTGTGCCTGTGTGTGTGTGTGTGTGTGTGTGACAAATGTGCGCGCAGGCTGATAATTTCGCCAGTGTGTTATACATGTGTGTGTGTGTGTGTGTGTGTACGTGTACGTGAGTTTGAACGTGTGCGCGCGTGCAAACGACCGAGCAGTTAACATTTTCCTTATTCCCTCAGACTCAAGCCGGTTGTTCACAATGAGTGAAAATGAAAGAGTAGTTTGCCCAAGGTGAGAAAGTATTTGCCAAGAACAATAGACTGTTCTTCTCAGTGCGATTTAACGTTCCTGTGTGGAAAGAGAGAAATAATCTTTCTACATTTAAATGGCTCTACGAAGTCTCGTTTCTTGTTCAACCACGAAGTCCAAAGAAATGTTTGATTTTGTTTTGTAAACTGTACTAATGCCGCAGAAGAAGAAGAAGAAGGTGATGATGATGATGATGATGATGATGAAAAGAAGACGGTTTAAAGAGACGAGCAAGCAAGCAAACAAACGTCTTTCTGTCGGTGTGGTCGCGATCGTGGACGAAGTGTCAACCGTCGTCGGGTCCAGGTTGAGCATTACATAATGGATCCCAATTTTTATTCATTTATTTTTTGTTATTTACTTCTTTCTCTTTTTTTTTTTTTTTTTTTTTTTTAGGTCAGAGACATTGTCACTGCCTGACACTAACTACATGTAAAAAAGGGGCGGAGAGAGAGAGAGAGAGAGAGAGAGAGAGAGACGTGCCCAGACTGTTATTGGACAATTGGTCTCGTAGACCTTGTTTCACGCTGTTCTAAATGTAAATTTGCCCTGCTTTAATAGCTGTATTCGTCTCGCCCCGCCCTGTCTGTCTGTCTCTCCGTCTCTCTCTCTCTCTCTCTCTCTCTCTCTCTCTCCCCGACTCTTTAACACACACGCAAGAAAGCGCGCGCGCACGCTCGCACGCACGCACACACACACACACACCACACACACACACACACACACACACACACACACACACACACACATACGCGCGCGCGCGCGCAACTTCTGATTCGACCCCAAACTGGATTTATCGAATTTTCAAATACATCTTTAACAGCGTTTCAGTATAAACGGAAATAATGTAAAGTTACTAGATACCATTTTGGCACCAAAGCTGGACCTTCATTTCAACGAAATACAATGTTCTACAACTTTTTCAACATTTTACAATTCAGATTTTTTTTCTGTTCTTCTCTCTCTCTCTCTCTCTCTCTCTCTCTCTCCTCTCTCTCTCTCTCTCTCTCTCTCTCTCTCTCTGCTTGCCGCAGGAAGGGAACGAAAGGAAATCGTGCCAAGGGTACACACTTTAAGGTCACTGAGGCGGTGATTGAGCACAGTGACATTGACTGAAGTGTTTTACTGTTTTCGAATTAATTTGTCTTGTAAAAGCCTTAATGATTAATTTGTCTTGTAAAAGCCTTAATGATTATTTAGATTCCCGTGTGTTACCCCATCACACTATTTTTTTTTTAATTATTTTTTTTTTTTTACTGTCCCAAATTCTGCGCCACCTCAGAGGCAGTGCACCCACGCCGCTCATTCCGACACCCCGTCCACAGCCACAGCCCGGTCGGTCCCGC
>CM031612.1:74367841-74370341 GCA_018398815.1 Conus ventricosus | reverse complement strand
TTAAATAATTTCACTAAAAAAATTAACACTGGCTCTCCTGCGTTCTTAAAGAACTCTCCGATTAAATTATCAGGTCCAGCCGATTTACCATTCTTCAACTTTCTAACTGCTATCATTACTTCGTCCCTAGATATTGGCTGTCATATATCTCATCACCATCATCTACTGTATCATAATCTGGAAATCATGTGTTTCTCTATCTAACAATATCTTAAAATGACCAAACCATGATCAATGGATATGTTGTTTTGTGGCTGTGTTTCTTTACGAGAGAAGTTTCTTAACAGTTTCCAAAATGTCTTTTGGCATTTTAACAGATCAAGCAGTTCTTTTACATTGATTCATTTCGTTCCTCCTTCTTCCTCATAATCATGTTTTTATATTCTCTTCTAGCTATACAAAATCTAATTCGGTCATTTTTATCCAGTGAAACGCTTAAACAATCATGAAGTCTTTTCACTTTTCGTTTGTTTGATTTGCATTCATGGTCAAACCATCCTTTGCTTGACTGTTTATGTATCGGTATTCGTTTTCTCATATGTCCTGCCTGGTCTTTAATAATCTGGTTAACATATCTATCGCTATATTAACATCAACATTTGATTAGTCTGTGGCAACTTCTAACTCTTTTTTTACTTTATTCGAGTTCATTGAGTCAAAAAATGTCTGCTCATATGATGAAATCCATTTATATTTATCAATGAAACATGTCTTCACTCTTATTCACAGAATTCCTGATGGAAGTGATTCGTGTTTGATTATTAAAGCACAACAAAAGAGGCAATGATTGATTCTAATCTGTCAAGGACACTTAGAGTCATAAACTCGCACGCGCTATCAAAGAAAGATGTGGAAGTTAAGAATTAATCATTCACACTGCACCCTTGATCGGCTACATATGTATACTGACCATTTTCATCACCATGACATAAACCATTTAAAATACATAGTCCCAAAGCCGTACTGAGGTCCAGCAATTTTTTACCGTAAGAATTCATTACTGTATCATGGGACATTCTTTTCTTCTGGTCTAAAGAATGTTTTGTATATTGTCATGCAATCTGCTTTCATCAAAGTAATCAGGGGAACAATCGGAAGTTCTTGCATTCAAATCACCACACGTATTACATGAGCATCATCAAACAAAAACATCTTGTCAACAAGACTTTCTTCAAGTTACTAATCCCATTATCACAATCGTATGTAGAATAATATGGTGAATGTTCAGGACGGTACATATGTGCAAATCAAACAGAATGTTTTTATAAAACTGAAGAAAATTCTTTATCTAATACAAAATACATTACAAAGATACTATCATTCATCATATAGCGTATGTGGGGAACTAGAGGTTTACGTACAAGACAGACAATGCCTCCGAACACCTCCCATGTCGTGCCAGCTTAACAGCTGGTTTTACAAATAACGCATGCTCTTTAAACAAACTAGACTCAAACTTTTCAAGAAAAGTTTCTACAATGACATACAAAATCGAATGAAGAAATGAACTCAACATAATCTATATCCTCAAGTTTTGAAAGCAATCCACACACATTCCAATGAAGAAAAGACATTTTATCCAAACATGTACCCATATTTACAGAATTCGCAGAACTAAACGTATCATCTATATCAGCTCCATTTTCATCCAGTTGATTATTGTATCCTCTTCTTCATTTCACATGCCAAATAGTCATTACTCCCTCTCCCTTCCTTGTATGTCTTTCCTACTCCCACTCTCTCCCCTGTTCTTATCCTTTCTATTCCCATTTCCTTTCCTTATCATGTCATCACTACACCCAGCTCTCCATTATCCTATCTTCAGCACACTCTCCCCTCTGCCTACAATATCTATGCCTCAGAACATCTTTCTCACATGCAGTGTTGGACATTCATCTACAGGCATATATATAACATCGTCATCGACTGGTATTTCCATAATCTTCCTTTGTCATCAAATAGTCATCCTTCATTCAAAACATTTTTACATGCATTAGAAGCAACGGTTGAACAAAAAAGAGAATCTGTGCCTTTCTTCTGACACCATGGCATCATTCTCAAAACCTTCATCTTTACAATCAATCACACTCGCTTTCTCATTCATGCGAATTGTGTCACGAGCGTCACACGCTTGTGTCATAAACACGGAGAATAAAGTGACATGCTGGACACGAGATGAAATGGTTTTATCTCTGCTGCATGTCTCACGTGCTCATTGACAACACACATGTTGGACTGTCACCGGCAAGATCAGCACACACCCACCCTCCCCCTCCGCACGAACCACTTCACTGTCACACAAAACAGGTTGGCTTGGATGGCCTATTCCAGTCCGTGAACAAGTTGTAGCGGTGTCACCTTAACGGACTCTCTGTTGTAAAATAACTGCTAGGTTAGAAATTGCGCTGGTTACACAGGGCCGGCCGAAATCCTAGGTGGACAATTTCAGTCTTCATCAGTGTCCAGTACATATTTCCTTCCTTCAATCACTAAGTGATCG
>CM031612.1:74352841-74357841 GCA_018398815.1 Conus ventricosus | reverse complement strand
TGTGTGTGTTTTCAGTGACGTGCGGTGGTGTGTTTCAGTGACGTGTGGTGTGTGTTTCAGTGACGTGTGGTTGTGTTTCAGTGACGTGTGGTGTGTGTTTCAGTGACGTGTGGTTATGTGTTTTCGTGACGTGTGGTTATGTGTTTTCAGTGACGTGTGGTGTGTGTTTCAGTGACGTGTGGTGTGTGTTTTCAGTGACGTGTGATGTGTGTTTCAGTGACGTGCGGTGTGTGTTTCAGTGACGTTGTGGTGTGTTGTTTCAGTGACGTGTGGTTATGTTGTTTCAGTGACGTGTGGTATGTGTTTCAGTGACGTGCGGTGTGTTTTCAGTGACGTGTGGTGTGTGTTTCAGTGACGTGTGGTATGTGTTTCAGTGACGTGTGGTGTGTGTTTCAGTGACGTGCGGTGTGTGTTTCAGTGACGTGTGGTGTGTGTTTCAGTGACGTGTGGTATGTGTTTCAGTGACGTGTGGTTATGTGTTTCAGTGACGTGTGGTGTGTGTTTCAGTGACGTGTGGTGTGTGTTTCAGTGACGTGTGGTATATGTTGTCAGTGACGTTGTGGTTAGTGTGTTTCAGTGACGTGTGGTGTTGTGTGTGTTTCAGTGACGTGTGGTTGTGTTTCAGTGACGTGTGGTGTGTGTGTGTTTTAGTGACGTGTGGCGGTGTTTCAGTCACGCTGACCCTCATCAACAGTTACAGCACCAGTGCCGCGGCCAGAGTGCAGATTGTCTTCACCGTGGCCAAGCTGGGAGCGCTGTCCATCATCATCGTGGGAGGACTGATCCGAATGGCCCAGGGTAACAACACGAGAATTGCCACCGCTTCGTCTACCAATCAGATAACGCCCCACTATTTCTGGTGCATTGAAAGAGTAAAACGGCTGAACATAATGAAGAGGGGTTTCCTTGTGGACTTTGTGTCCATGTGGATCACATTTACCTTGTTTGTGAAAGAAAAAATCTGAAATGAGGCAGGGAACGGTAAACAGTAGATGACAAACAGGTAGGGTACCTCTTGCTCCCAAGATGAAATAATGACAGGCCCATCACTCCAAACGAGTGCGGCTCGCGACACTGAACCACCTAGCAGAAATGAGAGCGCAGAGCTCACAGAATAAACAAGGAGATACCCCCCCCACCCCCATCCCCCCAAGAAAGGATGTTCCCAATGTGACCGTATACCCTGTACCTGGTACATCTACCTAACAACAGCAGCTTGAGAAAGGAACAGATACAAATCACACCATTTATACAAGATCAGCACAGACTTTTCGATGTTGATTATTATTGTCACACACACACACACACACACACACACACACACACACACACACACACACACACACACACACACACATTTACGCGCGCGCGTGCACACACACACACACACACACACACACACACACACACACACACACACACACACACACACACACACATTTACGCGCGCGCGTGCACACACACACACACACACACACACACGCACGCACGCACGCACGCACGCACGCACGCACGCACGCACGCACGCACACACACACACACACACACACACACACGAACGATGTCTCCTCGTTTGTTCTGTGTGTTCTGTATTGACATTTCTGCTGTGTGTTCTGTGTGTTCTGTATTGACATTTCTGATCGGCGATTCGGTGTCGTGAGCAGCATTCGTTTGGAATTATGAGCCTGGAATTATTTCCTCATGGGAGCAAGAGTTACCTAACATTCAAGACAATAAGCGATCGCTCGTTCTTCGTTGTCAAGAGTTACCCTACTTGTTTATTATTTATTGTTTACTGTTCCCTGCCTCATTTCATGTTCAATTTCGTTTCAATTAAATCGAGGTTATTTGTATTTGTTTCTGTCCGTCTGTGTGTTTGTCTTTTGATCTCCCTTGCATCCTTGGGTGGATCCTCAGGCGTAGGCTCAAAGATTGTCCAGTACATTTCATACTGTTGGCATAATGTCTTCAGTTTTTCAGCAACTTTTTTCCTCCCCACACTTTCGTTTTGTTTCATTTACTACCCTTCGCTGGCTGCTTTGGGTCGCTGTTGGATTCTTTTTTGAACCCTTGGTGGTGAAAAAATCACAGTATTATGGACTGTGGTGTGTCTCTATTTGACGCCAGGAGCACAGACACAATCAGCCGTGTCTCCCTGATAAGTTCGATCCAGCGAACGAAAGGCCTAAGAGCAGGCATTACAAATAGATCTGTCTTCGAGAGGGGTTACAATGGTTCCCTCATGCAGCTAGTGAAGAGTTTTCATATTTATGATATATTTTCTCAATTTTATGTTCCCATTTTCTTCATCTTCAACTCCCCCCCACCCCACCCCCTGCCCCGCCTTAAGTTCAAATCTTTACCATGTCATTACTGTGATGACGGAGGGGTTTGTTGGCTTGCGTTTGTTTTTCCCGCCACTATTAGATTGTTCGTCTTTGTATTTGTCTGACTTTATTCAAGTTGAAAAGGCAGTGCCAGTCTTGAATAAAAGTTACTCTGAGTTAGGTTTCCTTATTATTTTTCATTTTTGTTGATTTTAAAATTTTTATTTTCAAGGCTACACCAGCACGCTGGAGACAGGGTTTGAAGGCAGCATTCACAACCCGGCCACAGTGTCCCTGGCTTTCTACAGTGCTCTCTGGGCCTATGACGGCTGGTAAGGCGAATGGCTCGTTTGTGTTTCTCTCTCTCTCTGTGTTGATAACTTTCTGTCTGTCTCTGTCTCTCTTTCTCTCGCTATCTCTCTGTCTCTCTGTTCTGTCTCTGTCTTTCTCATATGAGTCATTTGTGGTTCTCTCTGTTTGCGTGTTTATAACTCCATAGCTTTCTGTCTATCTCTCCTCTGTGTGTGTGTGTGTGTGTGTGTGTGTGTGTGTGTGTGTATTTTCTGTCTGATATCTCTGAGTTTTCTTTCTCGCTCTCATTATCTTTCAGTGTGTGTGTGTGTGTGTGTGTGTGTGTGTGTGTTTTCTGTCTGATATCTCTGAGTTTTCTTTCTCGCTCTCATTATCTTTCAGTGTGTGTGTGTGTGTGTGTGTGTGTGTGTGTGTGTGTGTTTTCTGTCTAATATCTCTGAGTTTTCTTTCTCGCTCTCATTATCTTTAAGTGTGTCTGTGTGTGTGCGCTCTCTCTCTCTCTCTCTCTCTCTCTCTCTCTCTCTCTCTCTCTCTGTATGTGTGTGTGTGTGTGTGTGTGTGTGAGAGAGAGAGAGAGAGAGAGAGGAGAGAGAGAGGAGAGAGGAGGAGAGAGAGAGAGAGAGCAATGCATGTTACTAATAGGCCAGCCGACCGTATAAATGGTCATATCAGTGCTGAGAGAGAGAGAGAGAGAGAGAGAGAAGAGAGAGGAGAGAGAGAGGAGAGAGGGGGGGGGGGGGGAGGGAGGGAGGGAGGGAGGGAGGGGGGAGTATCTTATTGGGTATTGGGTCCAGGCCCCCACGATCGACCATATTATCATTGCCAGTGCATGTAATAATAACATGGATGTACTGTTCTTGTTTTTCAGGAATAACTTGAACTTCGTGGTGGAAGAATTACAGGAACCGCAGAAGTAAGGGTGATTTTGTTTTCTTATCTTGTTTGACAAGCTGATCGACTGATGAATTGATCTGAGGTGTAATATGATTCGTGTCTTGATTGACTAGTTAGTTGATTGATTGATGGATGGATGGATGAATGGATGGATGGATGGATGGATGGGTGGATGGATGGATTGATTGATTGATCGACTGATGAATTGATCTGAGGTGTAATATGATTCGTGTCTTGATTGACTAGTTGGTTGATTGATTGATTGATGGATGGATGGATGGATGGATTGATTGACAGGTTGATCGACTGATTGGTTGGTTAGTTGGTTGGGTGATCGATTAGAGTCATGATAAGTTTGCTGTCTTGATCGATTAGTAGGTTGATTGATTGGTTATTTCGATTTGTGATGTTTTTTCTCTCGATCGACAGCTTGACCGTTGGACTGATTTTAAGTATGATCGAGAGAAGAAAAAGAAACACCCGTGCTTCTCTGGGTCCTTCCCAGCACCTTCGGGTGTTTCTTTTTCTTCTCTCGATCGACAGCTTGACCGTTGGACTGATTTTAAGTATGAATTGTTTTCAGGTCTTGAACATCTAAGGAATCGATTAGCTGATCGACTGGAAGTGGGATGTGTTCCTGTTTCCCGTCATACATTCGTGATTGATTGATTACCTAATCGATAGTCTGCTGTATTATCTCATAAACTGAATAGTCGATGTTTTTGTTAATTTTCTATGTAGAAGTTCTCTCTTTGTCTCTGTCTCTCTCTGTGTCTCTGTCTCTCCCTGTCTCTGTCTCTCTCTGTCTGCCTATCTCTCGATCATCCACACTGTAATTAACATGATTGACTGATTGTCAGGAATCTGCCAAGGGTCAGCATGATTGACAGCTGACATCCGCACTGTAATTAACACGATTGACTGATTGTCAGGACTTTGCCAAGGGTCAGCATGATTGACAGTTGAAATCCACACTGTAATTAACATGATTGACTGATTGTCAGGAATCTGCCGAGGGCCAACATCCTGGCGGTGATCGTGGTGACCACAGTGTACGCACTGACCAACCTGTCTTACTACACTGTCCTCGCCACTGACCAGCTTCTCACCGCCTCCGCCGTCGCCGTGGTCAGTATATGTATACATGCTACATTTTTCTCCAGAGATGCTTTTTTGACCTGTTGGTGATGTACTGATTAGAAAGATGATGAAGAAAAAAGGTTTTCTATATGAAGTCATGATATGAATCATATAGGTCTTGCCTGTCTTCGCTCCCTGTCGATGAAGATCGCTGTCTTGTAATCATCTCGGGTGTCCACAGACCTGGGGGGACGTGGTATTGGGAGGGGCAGCCATGCTGATGCCTCTCGCTGTCATGGTGTCCACCTTCGGTGCGGCCAACGGCACTGCCTTCTCTGGGGTCAGGTGGGTGTGCTTTTATTATAACACCCCTCCCCCTGCACGTGC
>CM031612.1:74340341-74345341 GCA_018398815.1 Conus ventricosus | reverse complement strand
TGTCATCCAGTCCATATTGTTCACTCATTTTCCTTACTTCCTTCATTCTTTCCATTTCTCACGCAGGGTGCATGCTATGTGTAACGTGTCATCCATACCAACGGCCAAACTGGCCTACTCTTCCGAAAGTTGGTGATGGGATTTTACGTGTGTGCAAGATGTTATGCGTGCGTTCACACACGGAACCTCGGTTTACAGTCTCATTCGAAGGATTGTATGGGAAATGGAGTCAGAACCAATGTTAACTCCGAGGGAAAAATCCCCCCGTACCGAAACGCCCCGGCGGAAATTCGAACTCGCAACCCCAGGATCACTAAGATTACGAGTCCGGCGCTCTACCAACTGAGCTATTCCGGCTCCCAAATAGCGTCGCGTGTAGCATATAATGGTCAGATGCGGTGTAGTATGTGGCATACTTGGCCAGATGTGGTGTCACGTGTAGCATTTCATGGCCAGATGTGGTGTCACGTGTAGCGTATGCTAGGTACGGTGTAACGTGTAGCATTTTGACCAGATTTGGTGTAGTATGTAGGGTATGTGGACAGAGGTAGCATATGTAGCCAGATGTTGTCAAACGTGCAGCATACAGGCCAGATGTAGTGTAGCATGTAGTATAGGTAGCCAAATGTAGAGTAGCGGGTGTGGGCTTGTGCGCGTGCAGAGACGCCCTATTCATAATGAAACGGAAATTGGTTGGTTGGTTGGTTGGTTGATTGGTTGGTTGATTGATTGGTTGGTTTCTTGTCTGGTTTGTTGGTTGGTTGGTTGATTGATTAATTGGTTGGTTGGTTGGTTGGTTGGTTTAGTGGCTGGTTGTTGGTTGGTTGATTGGTTAGTTTTTGATTGGTTGGTTTATTGGTTGGTTGTTGGTTGATTGATTGATTTTTGGTTGGTTGGCTGGTTTAGTGGTTGGTTGATGGTTGGTCGGTTGCTTTATTGGTTAATTGTTAGTTGGCTGGTTGGTTGGTTGGTTGGTTGGCTGGTTGATTGGTTTGTGAGTGTTCGGTTGGTTGGTTGGTTGGTTATGGTTGATTCTTTGGTTGGTTGATTGGTTGGTTGGTTATGTTTGGTTGGTTGGTTGGTTGGTTGATTGGTTGATTGGTTGGTTGGTTGGTAATGGTTGGTTGGTTGATTGATTGGTTGGCTATGGTTGGTTGGTTGGTTGGTTGTTGGTTGGTTGGTTGGTTGGTTGGTTGGCTGTTGGATGATTGGTTGGTTGGTTGGTTGGCTGTTGGTTGGTTGGTTGGTTGGTTGGTGTTGGTTGGGTTTGGGTTGGTTGGTTGGTTGGTTGGTTTGGTTGGTTGGTTGGTTGTTGGTTGGTTGGTTGGTTGGTTGGTTGGTTGGTTGGTTGGTTGGTTGTGGTTGGTTGTTGGTTGTTGGTTGGTTGGTTGGTGTTGGTTGGTTGGTTGGTTGGTTGTTGGTTGGTTTTTGGTTTGTGTTGGTTGGTTGGTTGGTTGGTTGTTGGTTGTGTTTGTGTTGGTTGGCTTGGTTGGTTTGGTTGGTTGGTTGGTTGTTGGTTGTGTTGGTGTTGGTTGGTTGTTGGTTTGGCTGTTGGTTGTGGTTGGTTTGGTTGGCTGTTGGTTGGTGTTGGTTGGGTGTGGTTGTTGGTTGGTGGTTGGTTGGTTGGTTGGTTGTTGGTTGGTTGGTTGGTGTTGTTGGTGTTGGTTGGTGGTTGGTTGTGGTGTTGGTTGGTTGGTGTGTTGGTTGGTGTTGTGTTGGTTGGTTGGTTGGTTGGTTGGTTGGTTGGTTGGTTGTTGGTTGGTTGGTTGGTTAGTTGGTTGGCTGGTTTGTGGTTTGTTGGTTGGTTGGTTGTTTAGTTGGCTAGTTGGCTGGCTGGCTGGCTGGTTGGTTGGTTGGTTGGTTGGTTGGTTGGTTGGTTGGTTGGTTTGTGGTTGGTTGGTTGGTTGGCTGGCTGGTTGGTTGGTTGGCTGGCTGGTTGATTGATTGATCGGTGGTTAGTCGGTCGGTGGATTGGTTGGTTGATTGACTGATCGATTGGTTGGTTGAATGATTGATTAAGTAATTGATAAATCAATTAATTGGTTAATTGATTGTTGATTGTTTGATTGATTGATCGATCGATTGCTTGATCGATTGATGATTGCTAAGTTTGCTCGCTTGGTTTGCGGGTTGAATAAATGATTGGTTGATAGACTGACTGAGTTAATAACCGATCGATTGATTGACTATCTGTTTCAGAGGGGGTCTGTCTGTTCATACAACTGTTACTGCAAGTCGTTCCAAGCAAAAAGGAGGACTGATTCACTGCAACTCCCCCCCCCCCACCTCCCCTCACCTGCCCCCTGTCCCTCTCTCCTACCCCTCCTCCCCTTCCGCCTCTCTTTCCGACCCCCCGTCCCCCCATTGCTTCTTCCCTCCCTCCCCACCTCCTTCCCCCCCTCCGTCTCTCTCGGCTCCTCCTCCGTTGTTAGGGGCCTAAGGAGAAAATTCAATGATCAGACATCAAACATAAATCCTTTGGAAATGAAATGAGGCAGGGAACAGTAAACAATAAACAAGTGGGGTAACGTTTGCTCCCATGAGAAAATCTAACACAGAGTAATTTTATTCAAGACTGGTACAGCCTTTTAAACTTAAATAATTTTATATAAAGTCAGACAAATACAAAGACGAACAATCTAATAGTGTGGGAAAAAAACAAGCGCAGGCCAACAACTGAACTATCTTCATAATAATGACTTGGCAAAGATTTGGACTTAAGGAGGAAGGGGGGGGGGGGGGGGGGGGGGGGGGTTGAAGATGGAGAAACTGGGAACATGAAATTAAGAAAATATATTACAGATATGAAAACTCTTCACTAGCTGCATAAGGGAACCATCGCAATCCCTTTTGAAGGCAGATATATTTGTATTGCCTGCTCCGAGGCCTTTCGTCCGCTGGGTCGGAACTCATCAGGGAGACACGGTTGGTTTCGACCCAGCGGACGAAAGGCCTCGGAGTAGGCAATACAAATATATCTGCCTTCAAAAGGGATTGCGATGGTTCCCTTATGCAGCTAGTGAAGAGTTTTCATATCTGTAATGTGTAACCGGTACTCACCCGTCTTAGGACATGAGCATCGGGATCTTTAGAGTCCGTGTATGTTCCCAGTTTCTCCATCTTCAACCCCCCCCCCCCCTCCCCCTAAAGTCCAAATCTTTGCCAAGTCTTTACTATGAAGACAGTTCAGTTGTTGGCCTGCGCTTGTCCCCCCCCCCCTCCCCACTATTAGATTGTTTGTCTATGTATTTGTCTGACTTTATTCAAGTTTAAAAGGCTGTGCCAGTCTGGAATAAAAGTTACTCTGTGTTAGGTTTTCTTATGGGAGCAAACGTTACCCCACTTGCTTATTATAAATCCTTTGAATTGATTCCATCTGTATGTTGATGAACTGGCGTGTAATTTCTTGTGTCATCGACGTGATTGCCAATCGACGAAATGGATCAGTGTATGGTAATTTGTAAACGTGTATTCTGCAGTACATGTTTTCGAAGTCATGATAACATTATCCTGTTGATTTTACCACTTCATTCAGTGCAGACTTGGCCTCGTTAGCCAAAATAGTTTCAGTTTCATCAAGGAAGTGTCACTATTTGCGGGTTAGTCCATATACGCTACACCGCATTTTTTGTCGAAATTTTGTAATAATCAATACTAATAATGTGATCAAATCATGGATCGACAGTTTTGATCCAGAACCGTACTAAAAATTCAATAGGCTCGTTCACAGGCCACAAACCATCCATACACCGGGCGTTGGTAAGACTGGTTCAGCACTCTGGCGGTGATGAAACTGTAGTAATATTGATGAACGGATCCGTTTCATCCGCAGAACGGATTCGCATAAAAATTTCCCGAGGTCGTCATTAGACAACATTTTATCTTTTGATAAAGTTTGTTTTGTAATAATTCAGTACATATTTCGCTTGCAAGACAACCCAAACCAGCGGACTCCGATCAAAACGTTACCTCTTTGGCGGAGACAATTATAGTAATGCAGTTTAATTATACCCCGTGGGGATACTGTGGGGGTCTTTTGTACAAATAGTTCCCCCTCCTTCTGGATATTCTGTGCTAGTCACGTCCCCATTTCCTTTCGCTCTCAGTAACTCTGTCTCCTCCTTTGCAGTACTGTCCTTTCTGTCTACCATATCTTTTATCTATCTTTTCCCACAACCTCTTCCACAAATTTCTGCACTCAACGAAGTCGGAGTGAACTGACTATACTCTCTCGCGTATAGTGTGAGTATCCCAACAGGGTAAAACGAGTTCACACGCTACTAGATACTGGAACGCTGAAGAAAAAGATGTGTCATTTTAACTGGAAGTTTTAAAGCGTTTTGTGTGCCAGTCCCTAAAGAACCCTGCGCTGTGGGCTGGCCGCAATGAAAACTCGAGCGCTGTATATAGAAAGATTTTTTTTCGCTCTGTATGAAACGATGTTATCATCCGTTGTATTACTTGAACATGCCACAGTCCTAGGACACTGACCATTAATTTTTTGTGTGCATGGGTATGTTGTTTGACTTATCATCGTTCATGGTCTATGCGTGACCTTCAGAAAATCAGTATTCGTTGCGTGATTTTCATGAAGACATATCCTTGTTCTATTATCGGTCAAGTAATATCGTTAGAGCTTTACATGAACTGGTGAAAGGAGGAACAGAGGGCATCAGGTGGATGAAGTGAATAGTGGGTTCAGTAGAATTGGTTTTGCATTTAAAAAGCAAACAATTCAAACGGCCATATACTCCAGTACTGTGCGTGTGTGTGTGTGTGTGTGTGTGTGTGTGTGTGTGTGTGTGTGTGTGTGTGTGCGCGTGTGCGTGTGTGTGTGTATGTGTGTGTGTGTGTGTGTGTATGAGAGAGAGAGAGAGAGAGAGAGAGAGAGAGAGAGAGAGAGAGAGAGAGAGAGAGAGAGAGAGCATTCTCACCCATGTTGCACTCAGTTTGAGGGAATGAGGAATCTATAGTGTGTAGGACCACGCTCGCATCTATAA
>CM031612.1:74305341-74335341 GCA_018398815.1 Conus ventricosus | reverse complement strand
AAGCTGGTTTGAAGTCTTACATGTATATCAGGAAGAACAAATTGTTGTTAATACAGAAAAATGTTTTTAAGTTCAGCCTTTATGATGAGGACCTGCAGAAAAAAATAGAGGTTTGCTGAAAATTACAGGGCCAGTATGAGAAAATTTGACATGTAGCCTATGTTAGAAGATAGAAAGTTCAAATATTGCTGGAGGAACGAAGAGTTCGTGGGGAACGGTGAAGGGAAGAAGTTACTGAAGGTAGGCAGATACAGAGCTAGATATGATGTACGTAGGACAAAAGAGGTAGGGCCAAGTCTTGTTATCGGTCTATCCACTCAAATATATTTAGCAGCCATTTCAGTTGAGCTAGAAAGGAGTGATGATATGGTCTCAGAAAACGAGGCGTGCACATCCGATTTTGAATGTTGCCAATGTCTTTTAGAGAGATGCAATCTAGTAGGGAACTTCATTTATCAATTCTGGATATAAAAAAAAGGACGTAACCAAGGTTTTCGTTAAAAAAAATCTGATATTACAGAATCTCCTGAATTCAACGTAGCCGATCTGATAGACCTTAGACACATGGCAAGCTGACTGTCAGCAATAACATTGCATGGAAAAAAACAAACAAACGAAACAACAACAAAACACGAAAAAAAGTCACAGGCTGTTGTTAAGGAGGCAGTGATGATGAAAGATCTGAAAAGGGTTAAATATCTCATGAGAACAGAACCAATCTTTTCCCCATTCATCTTTCACTCGTTGATAAGTGCTCAAGTCTCCATATGAATGTACACTGCATTGCCAAAAAACAAAACACGACTTTTCGACAAGGCAGTAGCAAACCACCTGCTAGAGTTATAAAACTTACACTTTGCGATGTTCCCTTTACAACTAGAAAAAAAGCACACATATTAACAAACAAAACCACGAACTTGGGCTCGTTTAAGGCTACCAGTGAAAGGAAATTTTGGAAAACAGAGAGAAAGCAGAACGGAGACATGTGGTGTGAATACAAAAATACATAGAAATACGTAAATGAAAGGACGTCAACGATTTACAGACTAGTTAGTATTACAACAGACACAGATGTTCACCCTAGTGCAGAACTCGAACACACACACACACACACACACACACACACACACACACACACACACACACACACATACACACACACACACACACACACACACACACACACACACACACACACACTGAATTAAGTAAACCTCAAACTTACAAACTCCAAAAGGTACATACATTACATCATTGAAAAAATAGACGGTGGTTGTTGTCAAATGCTAGACAATGATATTCAAGTTAATGATCGTCACAGAATTCCTAACGGAAAACGCGTGTCAGCTGAACAAAAAATTGCCTTAACTAGGCTGACCCTGGAGAAAGGTCCAGTGACGGTGAGGAAAGACCCACTGACCACAGGGAAAGTCCTGTTGATAGTGGGAAAGACTACAACTTTGGATTCTCTCTTGAGGGCACATAAGACCGTATGGCGAAAGCTTGGCTGTGTCTGGAGTGGCACCGTCTTCATCTGTCCGTGGGCAGGGGTGGTTGGGTCTGTGGGGTGTGCTCGGCAGCTGGAGGGTGGTGTTTTTCGCCGGTGGGCTCTGCAGTCATGAAATACGGGCTGGTACACCCATGGGGATGCTACTTTAAGGCTGTTATGAGCTGCATCCTGTAGTCTAATTTACCTCTGTTCAGGAGCAGTTATGTCCCTTGATATCTTAATGGAGTGTCCTGCGCGTGCCTGTACCCATCGTCAACACAGCGCAGGCCTCCAAGGGTGGTACAGGACTGCTCTAAAGGCGGGTGAAGACGGTGCTTCTCTGGGTCCTCCCAGCACCTTCAGGTGTTTCTTTTTCTTCTTACATTTTTTTTAGCAGTGTAACTTTTGAGATTGCTTGGCCTAGTGTAGTATGTTTTAAGCAAGCATGTGTTTATGTCGAATCATGAAGAAGTTGTCGAACAATAAATGTCTTGGGTATACCTTTTCATAAGGATAGCTAATGCTGATGATATTTTCCCTGAAAACCTTGGTACATTGTCTCTTCAAAGGCACTACTCACTTCGGATGTGTTACAGGGATTTCTCCGTTTACAGAAATATTTTCGCAGAGAACAGGTAACATGGACCGCCCGCCTGCAGCCAGTGGCACACACGTTGTCCTGAGGATGGAGCCAGAAAGGAGGGGGGAGGTGGAGGGTGAGGAGAGGGTGAAGATGGACACGTCAGAAGTCACCTTTGTCAGATCCCTAGGTCTGGTCGGAGGATGCTCTATGATCATCGGTTCTGTCATAGGTGAGATGCAGTCTCTCATGGTGTGTGTGTGTGTGTGTGTGTGTGTGTGTGTGTGTGTGTGTGTGTGTGTGTGTGTGTATTGTTGTTGTTGTTGTTGTTCTTCAATTTAACCGTTGAGCGCCTTTAGTCAGTCAGCTGACGCTGTAATAAAAGTGCTTTTCCAGTGCCTATGGGCATTCCCCTGACGTCATGCATTTTTCTTGAATTTTCATTCGTTACTATTTCTATCAACGGACTCAAATAGAGTTTGCGTAGAAAGCCTTATATGTCTGTAGTCTTAAAATAATATGTAAATGACCACACGTGAGGGGAAAGCCATTTATTCTCATCACTGACTGGATGACCAGCCAGCACTTCGTGTCTCGCTTGCAAAGATGGCGGCGCAACCTTCGACAAGCCCAGCGACCAAATCAACGTATTTACACAGCTGAGCAGGCTCTGCTGATGATTTTTGACTAACACAATAATCTTTTATTCAACGACTCACTCGAGCATGAAGGTGAGATGATGATAGTGGTGGAATTGCCGACCATATCGTCAGTTATTGAGTAGGGCTCTGTGACCTCAGTGTGTGTGTTCAGCTGACAGCGTCGAACGAGCCAGCCTAGTGTGTACTGTGCACCGCGTGGTGTCCAGTGATGTGAAAATCAGTGCGAGAGGGGAGCGTGGCATGCTCGCGGCGTGACACACGGTGCAGACGGAAAGGTAGGGGAGATGAGGGGTGAAAGAGAGGGTTGAAGTCAAGCAAGGGGGTGTGGTGGGGAGAGGGGGGGGCGTGGTCGTGGACTGGTCAGTCTGCATCGAGTGTGAGCGTCTTGATAGACTTCCAAACTGTTTTACTTTCATTTACAGGTGTAGTGTGACAATACAAACTTTATTTTCAACTTTTTTGCTGTGTGTTCTTGTTTGGATGTGAAGATGTCGTGGTAAATACATATGTTTTTGATCGTGCAAAAAAATCTATCCAAATCTAAATGCCTAAATACTTTTTTATTATCAAAATTAAAACAAAAGAAGCCCAGATTCAAAATCTTCATTGAATTTCCTTCAAAAATGATATAGATTTCATTTTTCTATCTTTTGTAGTTTCTGAGCAAGAAGTTTTTGTTAATTATGACCCCCAAATCATGAGATGTCCCTGGCACCAGGGGAACACCTTTGTTTGTATTATTGTGAGGCACTGATTAACGTCTTTCCACTAAATCTGATATTAGACAAGGTGTGTGTGTTTGTGGGTGTGTGGGTGTGGGTGTGTGTTTGAGTGTGTGCGTGCAGCGTGCGTACGTGAGTGCGTGTGTGTGTGTGTGTGTGTGTGTGTGTGTGTGTGTGTGTGTGTGTGTGTGTGGTTGTGTGTGTGTGTGTGTGCGTGTGTGTGTGTGTGTGTGTGTGTACACGTGTATGTGTAGTATATATGTGTGTATATGTGTGTGTGCGCGCGCACGCGCGTGTGTGTGTGTGTGTGTGTGTGTGTGTGTGTGTGTGTGTGTGTGTGCGTGAGAGAGAGAGAGAGAGAGAGAGAGAGAGAGATTTTTAAATTATGATTCTCTCTGTGTCTATCCTTGTTTACTTGTATAGTTATTTACCTGTCAACTCAACACA
This sequence comes from Conus ventricosus, assembly GCA_018398815.1. Taxonomy (NCBI): domain Eukaryota; kingdom Metazoa; phylum Mollusca; class Gastropoda; order Neogastropoda; family Conidae; genus Conus; species Conus ventricosus. The sequence continues at coordinate 74,331,441 of CM031612.1, read as the reverse complement.
CGTTTTACATTGTTTTCTGTTCGATTCTTTCACACTGACAGTGCATAAGGGGCCTTAGTTTATCTCCAGTATGAAAGACTAATACCCAGATCGCAATTCAAGCTGTAGTGGAGAATGGAGAGGTGTATATGTATTGGGGGTAGGGACGGGAGAAATAAATCCTGGCCTCAACAAAACTCGAACCTGGATTCCACTCTGGAGAATGGAAGGAAGACTTCACTTTGTCTCGCTCCGCAACAAGAAGGAGCCATTATTTTCGGTAGCTAAAGGTTCGTCGGGTAGCGTCTTGCGTATCCGAATCAGCGCAAATAAACTCCACCGAACTGACCAGGCTGTAGGGCCGTGTCTCCATTTGAGGGTGGCCTAAAAGCGCCCTTGCTGAGGTCATGCCCTGTGCATTGCTGGTTTTGGAACTGCCGTTCATGCCCTGGTCTTAAGGTGGTCATCTCAGTTTCGATCGCCTGTCCACGTCTATGGCCTTGGATTGATTCTGTCGCCGTCGCCGATGTCGGCAAATTCATGGGGACTGTAGTTGGATGGACGTGGTGGCGCCCTTCAGAGGGAGAGCTCACTCACGCCGGCTCCACGAGTAGGCAATTACTGTCGTCAGTAGGGGGCTTAGTAGGTGGTGTCTTGCGTGTTCGTTCGTTCTTTAATTTAACGTCTATCCACCTAACAGTGATCTATCCACCTAACAGTGTGTGTGTGTGTGTGTGTGTGTGTGTGTGTGTGTGTGTGTGTGTGTGTATGTGTGTGTGTGTGTGTGTGTGTGTGTGCGTGGTGTGTGTGTGTTTCAAACCCACGTTTGTCCAGAACCCAGTTTGCATTAGCACAGATGCCGGCATGTTTATAATTATGGTCACACATATTTTTAGAATGATTTATACTTCCTAAATGGATGACTTAGAACAAAAAAAAGGCAACATTACCGAGAAACCTGGAAAACTGAAGTCCCAGAAAGCTGTCGTGTGACAGTCTGCTCTGGCTTTCATGAAATGTTTTAGTGTTTTTGTTCTTAGGACAATGTCGCACGGGATTCGGGAGACGGGCGTTTCGCGCAAAATTAGCATGCAGTACGGTGTTTCGTGCATTCCCTGTCTGACTTAGCTTCAAAATACTCACTGCTCTGTGTGTGTGTGTGTGTGTGTGTGTGTGTGTGTGTGTGTGTGTGTGTGTTTCAGGTTCAGGGATCTTTGTGTCCCCCAAGGGGGTACTGGCGGGCACGGGATCTGTGGCTCTCAGCATTGTCGTATGGATCCTCGCTGGACTCATCTCTCTTCTAGGTCTCCCTCTATCCGTCAGACTAGCCCCCGTCCCCCGGCCTTCCCCCACCTTCCACCCCCATCCGCCCTTTCCCTTCCCCTCTACCGCCCCCCACCCCTCTCTCTCTCCCTTTCTCTCTCTCTCTCTCTCCTTCTCTCCCTCTCTCTGTCTTTTGAGTCCCCAGATGTTTGCGTTTTTTTTTTTTTTATTAATGAACTAGCCATTGAAATGTCGAAAAAGGGAAGACATGGAATCCAACTTGTACCTGGAGCTCCTGAAATATTTTTGCTGTTATTTGCAGATGATATGATTTTACTTTCAGACACTGTTATTGGGTTGCAGAATCAACTAAACGCATTGAAACAAGAGGCAGATAAATTACAACTGACTGTCAATCTTGAAAAAACTAATATAATGGTGTTTCGTAAGGGAGGTCACCTTTCACAACAGAAAATATGGCGGTATGGCAACTTGGTAGTTAAAGTTACAAATGCATACAAGTACTTAGGGATGGTATTTACAACCAAATTAAGTTTAAATACTGGATGGCAAGAAATGTGTAGAAAGGGAAAAAAGGGAGTTGTAGAAATTATGAAATCCATGAGGAAGTTGAGATCAATTGATTTCTCCATTTTTTGGAAATTGTTTGACACTCAAATACAACCCATGATAACTTATGCTGCAGAAATTTGGGGGCTTTCAGAAAATATTTATATGGAAAGAGTTCATACTTTTGCTATTAAAAGATTTCTGAGTGTTCCAATTCATTCATCCAAAACCTTAGCTTATGGGGAAACTGGGAGATATGCTCTCTTTATTTGACTTATATAAAATGCATTAAATACTGGATAAAGTTGATACGACTTTCTTCAACCCGGCTATGCAGACAAGCTTATGATATGTTACTCTCACAGTCTGGGGCAGGGAAAGCAAATTGGGTCAGTCAAGTAAAACATGTTCTTACTGTGAACGGGTTTGGTCTTGTTTGGCTTTGTCAAGAGGTGGCTAACGAAAGGGAATTTATATCAGAATTCAAGGATCGTATTATATCATGTTTTAAACAAAATTGGCACTCCAAAATTGAGGAAAATGAAAGATATTCTTGGTTTCATTCATTTAAAAGTATTTTCCAGACAGAAAAATATCTGTTACTAGTTACAAATAAGTGGCATAGGAGCATGTTAGTGAGATTTAGAAACCGAACTCTTGGTCTGAACAATAATAAAAGATGGTACTATAGCGATAACATTAACAATTTGTGTAGCTTTTGTTCAGATAAACATCATGCATTCAAGGAGAATGAAGAACATTTTCTGTTTCATTGTGAGTTGTATAAAGATTTAAGAAGTAAATGTAAAGTTTTCAAAACAAATGTTGCAGTCCGCAATGACTTATGTGGGTTGTTATGCATTGAAAATGAAGAATTGCTCCAGTCACTTGCGAAGTTCATAGCAGAAGCCAGTTCTATCAGAAAAAAGAAACTAAGTAATTAATATAATACGTTTTCGACAAATCAATAGGTAAATACCTATTTATTTACTTCTTACAATGATCTGTCCCAGCCCTGTTTAAAACTGGACGAATAAGCTGAGACGCAAAATTTTGACGCTGAAATGTGGTTTTGTACGCACACTTTTGTAAGTATGTCAGTGAGAATGTGTGGGCGCACGCGCGCGCGCGCGCGCGCGCGCGCGCGCGTGTGTGTGTGTGTGTGGTGTGTGTGTGCGTGTGTGTGTGTGGGGTGTGTGTATGTGTTCCCGCCACAGTATTTTCACATATGTGTTAAAGATTTTTCTACATTTGTGAAGCTATGGTTTCTGATTATTATTTCTATCTTTCGCCTTTGATAAGTTTACGAAGACAATGTACACCCCTTGACATAAGGGCTAGTTAGGCCAATGTCAATAAAAAGTGTCAGTGTCAGTGTCAGTGTCCCTCTCTCTTTTTTTCCCCTCTCTCTCTTTCTCTGTTTCTCCCTATCTTCCTCTCATCACTAGATTCACAAGGTTACAGATTGGGCGATGGCAGGTTCCTGACTTTCGTTGCCTCGGTGAGAGTGGGGTTTCATTAGAGCTTGTAACCACTACGATCACTTCCCAAAAAAAACCCTCCCCCCCCCCCCCGATACAACTCTTCCCCCCCCCCCTAATATCTCTCTCTCTCTCTCTCTCTGTTTTTTCTCTCTCGGTCTTTCTCTCTGCTCCACTTTCTTCTTCCTCTCCCCCCCCCCCCCAGCCCCCTCCCCCCTCTCTCTCTTTCTCCCTCTCTCTTTTTCTCTCTCACTGTGACGGACCCGGTGAGAGTGGGGTCTATTGATAGCTGGTTACTACTACGGTCACATTTCTTCCCCCCCCCCTCCCCCCTCTCTCTCTCTCACTCTCTTACGGATCTGGTGAGAGCAGGTCCCGAGCTTCCGTGGCCCCAGTGGGAGTGGGGATACAGGAGGGCTTGTTTCTGCTGCGTCCATTTTCCTCCCCCCCCCCCCCCCCCCCCCTTTTCTCTTCCTCTCTCTATCTCTCTTACGGATTTGGTGAGAGCAATTCCTGGATTTTTGTGGCCCCAGTGAGAGTGGGGTCATATGAAAGCATGTAACTACCACGACCACTTTTCTCCCCCCCCCCCCAATCTCTTCCTCTCTCTCAATCTCTCTCTCTCTCTCTCTCTCTCTCTCTCTCTCTCTCCCTCTCTCTTATATATTGTGTGGGTATGTGTGTGTGTGCGTGTGTGTGTGTGTGTGTGTGTGTGTGTGTGGGCATGTCGGTTCGCTCACACGGATGTGGTATGGAATGTGCGGTTGGGTGTGATCGCTTTTTCAATGGTTGGGGTGTTGCACGTGCAGAGCCCAGTGAAATTTCGGTTGAACAGAGTAACATGTGTGAGAGACGTTTTTGCCAGCTAGTCACAATAAACTCCCCGGAGGAAGGCCGTGTGCCGAAAATTTGGGTAACAAACGGTACTTGTTCTCTTCCTTGTTTTGTTCATGTATATATATATATATATATATATATATATATATATATATATATATATATATATATATATATGGATGGATGGATATATAAAGAGAGAGAGAGAGAGAGAGAGAGAGAGAGAGACAGACAGACAGACAGGGGAGGGGATGCACACACCTGTGCGTGCGCTCGCACAAGCGCGTTTCTGTATGTATGTGTGTGTGTGTGTGTGTGTGTGTGTGTGTGTGTGTGTGTGTTTGTGCGTGCGCGCGCGCGCGCGTGTGTGTGTGTGTGTGTGTGTGTGTGTATGTGTGTGTGTGTGTGTGTGTGTGTGTCCTTCATTTAACGTCTATCCACTATTCGTGATATTAGACCCCCCCCCCCAAAAAAAAAAAGTGAATGTGTACGGAAGTTATTGCGAGCGTGCACATAATGTGTGTATGTGTATATGTATGGGTGCGCGTGCACGCGAGTGTGTGTGTGTGTGTGTGTGTGTGTGTGTGTGTGTGTGTGTGTGTGTGTGTGAGTGAGAGTGTTATGGATGTGTAAGTGTGTGAATATCTTTAAACAAATCATTACAGAAGATTAACATGAAACAAAATACTTATAACCAACAACCAACTAATCAATTAAAGTCAAAACGGATGACAGTATTAAAGAAAAAAAAGAAAAAACAAACAAACAAAACAAAACAAAAATCCTTTGCTCCCCCCCCGACCATTTTATCCCCCCCCCCACCCTTCCTTTCTTATCTCCCGCAAATAAAGTTAATAAAGAATATTATAAGTATTTTCCAATAGGGGTGCGTTCTAAGTGTACAAAGAATTCGTACGTTAAAGCTGGCGACTGGAAAATGGCCTGCACAGTATTTTGCTTCAGTACTGGAATGGTTTTTTTCATATCATTGCATGAAACAATATGAACTGGAGTAATCTGGATTATTCTATCCATAATACTATTCTTAAAGAAACTAATGCTGCAAAATATCTAGGCGTGATTATAGATAGTCGTCTCAAATGGAAAGAACATTACAATTTAGTATGTAAGAAAGCAAATAACATCTTAGCTTTCTTATACAGGAATATCAATGACTGCCCCCAAAAGGTTAAAGACGACTGCTACAAAACACTGGTTAGACCAGTACTGGAATATGGTTGCTCAGTTTGGGATCCTTACCATCTAAAGGACATTGATAACCTCGAAAAGATTCAGAAGAGAGCAGCACGGTTCGTAACAGGGAACCACATCAGAGAAAAGGGGAATACTAGGAAGAACATGAGGAAATTAGAATGGAAACCCTTAGAAGAGAGAAGAGCTTTTATCAAACTTAACATCTTCTTCAAAGGCAAAGCTAAAGTAATTGATATTCCAATGGAACAACTAGTATTGAATAAAAGTAGCACCAGGAGTGGCGGTCAATGTATATACCATACCTGCATCAAATATTGACAGCCACTTACATTCTTTTTATCCCAGTTCTGTACGGCTGTGGAACTCACTGCCGGGTGCCATCAAGATTGCCACAAATGCAATCTCATTTAAAAAACAAATTGATTCGACAGTTTTGAGATCTGCATATTGACGATTTTCTATTTTTACTTCCCCAGATATTTTACTATTACCTGGGCCTGAATTTGGCCATTGCTTTTAACTTCTTGAATATCGAGTGCGACCCCTTGTTGCCAAATTTGCTCCAGGGGCCAACAGTCTGAGTCGCACTGTTTTATATTATTTTATTTTACTTTCTAACATGCGCGCTGGTGACCTACTCGTTTTTGAGTGAACCAGTATTTTAGGAAGAAGAAGAAGAAGAAGAATCTTGTTTCCACATACGCAAACTACGTTTTTTACATATTTTGTTTTAAATGCATTAAGTTTCCACCTGTGCATTAATGAGAGTAATTTTCTATTAAGATTAAAATTCTCTTTGATTCTTTTAATATCAAACTGTTCTTTATAGACGTGATCTGCCATACTATATTCAAAAGCTTTCCAGATATGCGACTTAACGAAGTTACACTGTTCATGTACTGATAAGAGGAAATCAAACAGTTCTGAATCAAAACTATTTTTGGCTCCACGTTTAGCTGCCCTGTCTACTTTTTCATTATACATGTATCCTGGATATTAACCAGGTTCATTAGATTCTGACATCAGCAGTGCTGGCTGAAGGAAATTGGATGATCCAAAGAACCGATCAAACCACGGGCAGGGAACGGGTTGGGATACATTCTGAGGATGTGCAGGAGTTGATTACTACCTTTGAGAAATTAGTGATGACAGGCAGTGACGCCTGAGCACACAGAATAACTGCCGGCCAGGGTCACACCATGGTGTGGTTGTTAGCATCGCTGACTTATGAGATGGGAGATCGTAGGTTCAAACACCACCAGAAGCTCATTAAAGTGTGGGGGATTTTTGGCCCCCGGCCATGAAAATAAGACTTGAAGAACTTATTCACCTTAGAGTTACACAGTGTTGATGACATAATTCATTGTCCAGTTAAACTGTCACTTGATGACCACCATGACTGCCCTGTCCACGTGGCTATCAGACGGCTCATCGCCATACCGTGTTGTTTTGTATTGGGGAATGGGTGTGTGAGAGTGGGATTATGATGAAAGCTTAGGAAAACACATAATACCACAGTGTAGGACACAATCACGTAATACCACAATATAGGACACTAACGCATGTGCACGAAAATGCACATAAATATAGGTAAATATGTAAACACACACACACACACACGCACGCACGCATTCTCTCACTCTCAGTCTCTCTCTCTCTCTCTCTTACACACACACACACACATGTCCATATAATGTTCCAGGCAATGGTTACTTTATTTTTAACAAGCTTATACATGCTTAACATATCATACGATTGTAATATGAGTAGACAATTGACACAACTTATTTACACACATTAACATAAGTGAGAAGGCATTCTCTTTCTTGGACTGATACAAATAATCAACACAACGACAGAGATTGTCAGCCTCATGACGGGGAAATCCTTTCTGACCCAAAGTCACTTGTGATGTAAATACATTTTTCAGGGAAAAGAACTACAAGTAACTTTGGTGCTGTACCGCTGTAGAATTTCAGAGACAAGTCCCATGGTTGTGGAATTGTCCCAAACAGTCAAATTTCAATCCTTCGTAAAGAAAAAAAAAAAATCAAACTGTTCTGAACTAAACATGCATTATGAAAACAAAACCAAAAGCAAAACAAAAAACTCTTCAGTCATCATCATTCCCATACATTTCCAGTTATAGAAAATAACGACTCTGCGATGATTTCAACAGCATTCATGACGACAATCTGCTGCTTCTTAGGAATAAACACAAGCCACAAGCATATGGTTTTTATGGATAACTTTTACATCATTGCATGCAGTTTTTCTTTCTTTTTTTTTCTACAAAAAACAAATCCTTATGCGAATGCTATGAGCTCCTTTAGTAAATACTGAATCTTCACCCTCTGCAAATTCTGTGCTAATAATTTTTTCCGTCATGTCTGTCTGTCTCCTGCTCCACCTTTAAAGAGAAAATTCTTTACTCTTGTCCACTGTTTTTTTGTTTTGTTTTGTTTTTTGTTTGTTTTGTTTTGACTTTGTGGACCTTTGGGTGTCTTAGTTCCAAAACTACTTTACACTGTTTTCTTGTATTACAAATCATAAAATGATAGGTTGTTGTTGTTGTTGTTGTTGTAAATATGGCCCTTCTAGTATCTTTGTTCCATAAAGGCGTTACACTGTTTTCTCCTGTTACAATTCATAACAGGGTAGTTTGTTGTTGTTGTTGTTGTAAATATGGCCCTTCTAGTATCTATGTTCCATAAAGGCGTTACACTGTTTTCTCCTGTTACAATTCATAACAGGGTAGTTTGTTGTTGTTGCTGTTGTAAATATGGCCCTTCTAGTATCTATGTTCCATAAAGGCGTTACACTGTTTTCTCCTGTTACAATTCATAACAGGGTAGTTTGTTGTTGTTGTTGTTGTAAATATGGCCCTTCTAGTATCTATGTTCCATAAAGGCGTTACACTGTTTTCTCCTGTTACAATTCATAACAGGGTAGTTTGTTGTTGTTGTTGTAAATATGGCCCTTCTAGTATCTATGTTCCATAAAGGCGTTACACTGTTTTCTCCTGTTACAATTCATAACAGGGTAGTTTGTTGTTGTTGTTGCTGTTGTCTGGTCAGAAGGTCATGAAACTCAGAACACATTCCAAAAAGACACTGCTTGTGAATTCTGCAGTGTCTGGTTATCCTATTGGCTTAAACAAATCTTGATGTATCAAATCTGTTGATTAATGTTTTGATTTATTTCTTAACTGAACTGGCTATGAAAATAAATAAAGGAAAGGCATGGTGCCTTGAGCATGTCTTGATGTGGAGGATGTCAACAGATCACTTATCCTGATATAAATTTGTTATACAGATTTTGTACATTACTGCATTCTGGTTAATGTTGTTGTTGTTTTGGGTAAGACTTCGTTTTCAGCACTATTTCTCCTCATGTAGTGACAGCCTTGTATAATCCACTAGGGTATCAATAGAACTAAAACTGACACTTTTAAATGACACCACAGGTTTTTTTTTTATATCACAGTCTTATTGAGGCTCATCTCTTCTCAGTCAACAAATACAACTCAAACGTCTCTTACCTGGAAGGAAAAGAAAAACATTTATAATCATGTGCAATGCTGCACAAGGACCTTTTTTTTAAAATAAAAAAACTCCAGGACTTCACAGGAGTCTCAAACTGATTGAAAGACCTTGTGCTTTCTGTAGTCTAGTCTTACAGCACCTACTAGGTATACTGAAACCCTGTCACTGTGGCTTTTAAAGGAATGTAAATTGCTTTATTTTTGTTTTGTTTTGAAGGAATGGAAATTGGTTTCATTTTTCTTCTAGAAATTAGATTTCACTGTAATGAAGCAGATGATAAATCATCAAAATAAACAACAACAACAACAAAAAGAAAGTAAGTGACGAAAACACTAGACTGTCAAGATGAGAGTCTTCGTTCCAGCATGAACTATGCCTCCTAAGTGAAGGCAAAGCGCTAGATTTTCACACCTGTTCCAGGTCCATATATGTGCACACCTGCTGGGGTCTGAATCTCCTACTGAGAACATTCACACACATGCACACACACATGTACACACTCACACACACACACATCAAATATACACAAACATACACATCAAATATACACATTATAGGTCATGTATTCCATGTCAGCATTCAGTTGTTATTAGAGAAACACAAAAATACCCCCAGCATACCCTGGACTCCTAAAGAGGAGAAGGGCCCCCTAAAGCATCACCCCAGTTTTGATTGAAATATGATGAAAACTTGGACAGCAACAGCAATGCTAATGTGCATGACTGAGGACAGTCTCTGCCATGGCACTGCTATGATGGTTTTTTTTGTTTGGGGCTCTTTGATTATTTTCAGCCTCAGCTACGCACCTTTATAAAAAAAACAACAACTACTGTATGAGTGTTTCAGGCAGCCAACATTCTACAATGACAGTCAACACAATGTAGTCATAACCACATTTCTTTTTACACGTGATTCTAAAAGGCAAGTGGAATCATAAAACACACAGAAAAACACTACAAGAAATGGATGGATGGAATGTTCTGAAATGATGCTCTGGAATCACCTTCCAAACCAAACTGGATGTGAATATTGTGAAAGAACAGCTGTGCTCTGTTCTAGGTATGGCAGGATTAACATGCAACATTTGTGCAAGAAAAATTGTAGTTTGGCACCTGTTCAAAACAAACGAAAGTTACGAATGTTCTCTTCCTAGTTTCAACAACACACTTCTCCGCTCATCTTTCATTGTTTCATTGAAGTCCTTTACCCTTCTCTTTCCTTTCCCTTTCTGCATTGCTTCTGTTGTTCCTGTGACCTTCTCTCCAGGCATGGGATTTTTCTATTGGGGCATCATCTTAAGCACCGAGAGGTCAAATTTAACCGAATATTTGTTTTTCTACCATTTCAAAACTGTAAAGAAAAAATAACAGAGAGTGCATTTGTGGAGTTAATTAAGTAGCCTGTTATAATTGGCTGGCAGAGCTGTTGCAGACAGCTCCAGTTTCCCCAGTTTCATCTATATCATTTGTTTAATTCCTTTTCTCTAGCTCACAGATCTAGTGTTTTCTAAAATGTCAACGGGCATTTAAACTGACAATGTCACTCCATCTACTAGTACCTTACCACTGTCCACCTTTTCATGGCATGTACTTCTAACAGAAGGGACCATGGCCAAATGGTTAGAGGGGTTGCCTGCAAAACTGAAGATTATGAGTTCAAACCAGCCATGGTGTCGGTGTTTTATGGCCTGGAAACCCCCCTCTCTGTCCACCCTGCAGTAAACAGGTACCTGATTCAGATAAGGGAAGGGTAAGGCAGTGGAAAGAGAGGGATGGGCTCTGCCTTTAGCTGCGCCCTAGACATGGTGAACATCCAATGGTACACTGTATCTATGATCATTTAAGCCAGAGACTCTAACTGGTTTTTTTTCCCCTTTTAAACTGTTAATAGTGTTTTTTCTTTGACTGCATGGCTGGAGAGTGTCCTTCCATGGCATGCACTTTGTAAATGTCCTTCCTTTTACAGCATGTACTTAATGTCCTTCCTTTTACACACATGTTAACAAAGTTCTTTCCCTGACGGAATGGTTCAACAATTTTGACTTTGACTGCATGTCCTTTAACAATGTTCTTCCTTTAACAGCATTCACTTTAATACTGTCCTTTCTTTGACAGTATACACTTTAGCATTGTCCTTTCTTTGACTGTGTCACTTAAACATTGTCCTTTCTTTGACTGTGTCACTTAAACATTGTCCTTTCTTTGACTGTGTCACTTAAACATTGTCCTTTCTTTGACTGTGTCACTTAAACATTGTCCTTTCTTTGACTGTATGCACTTTAAGAATGTTCTTATTTTCAATGTATGCATTTTAACAAAACTTTATTCCCCATCCCTCCTATCCTGAAGTGTTACAGCACCAGTAACTTTACTTCCCCATCCCTCCTACCTTGAAGTGTTACAGCACCAGTAACTTTACTTCCCCACCCCTCCTATCCTGCAATGTTACAGCACCAGTAACTTTACTTCCCCATCCCTCCTATCCTGAAGTGTTACAGCACCAGTAACTTTACTTCCCCATCCCTCCTATCCTGGAGTGTTACAGCACCAGTAACTTTACTTCCCCACCCCTCCTATCCTGGAGTGTTACAGCACCAGTAACTTTACTTCCCCATCCCTCCTACCCTGCGATGTTACAGCACCAGTAACTTTACTTCCCCACCCCTCCTATCCTGGAGTGTTACAGCACCAGTAACTTTACTTCCCCATCCCTCCTACCCTGCAATGTTACAGCACCAGTAACTTTACTTCCCCACCCCTCCTATCCTGAAGTGTTACAGCACCAGTAACTTTACTTCCCCATCCCTCCTACCCTGCGATGTTACAGCACCAGTAACTTTACTTCCCCACCCCTCCTATCCTGAAGTGTTACAGCACCAGTAACTTTACTTCCCCATCCCTCCTATCCTGGAGTGTTACAGCACCAGTAACTTCACTTCCCCATCCCTCCTATCCTGAAGTGTTACAGCACCAGTAACTTTACTTCCCCATCCCTCCTATCCTGAGGTGTTACAGCACCAGTAACTTCACTTCCCCATCCCTCCTATCCTGAAGTGTTACAGCACCAGTAACTTCACTTCCCCATCCCTCCTATCCTGAAGTGTTACAGCACCAGTAACTTTACTTCCCCATCCCTCCTATCCTGAAGTGTTACAGCACCAGTAACTTCACTTCGACAATCCATTCGCTGAAACGCATGCACACCTTGCTTGTTCTTATGCACACCTTGCTTGTTCTTATGCACACCTTGCTTGTTCTTATGCACACCTTGCTTGTTCTTATGCACACCTTGCTTGTTCTTATGCACACCTTGCTTGTTCTTATGTTTAGTTGGCTGCTCTCTCTCTTTTGTCTTTGGAGGGGTGGGGGGAGGGGGGTGGGGGTGGGGGTGGGGTGGCGTAAGGTGTGTGTGGAGGCTACAGAATTTTCGTGATCCCTGTTCACCTCAACTGTTGGAAAGCAACGGCTTGTGCTCTCTGTTAATTTTCTTTTTTTTTTTTTTTTTTAATCCATCTCACACCTCTTCCCCTCACTACCATTCTCAGTCCAACTGTCTCCAACACCAGTCCCTTACTGTTTTTTTTTTGTTTTTTGTTTTTTTTCTTTTTCAAGCCCCAACAAAATGTTCTTCATTCCTTCCTGTTCATCTCAACTGACAAAACGGCTACATTGGCAGTGAAGAAGGAAGGAAATACCTTGGAGCTAAAAAAAAAAAAAAAAAAAGAAAAGAAAATAGAAGAAAAAAAAAAGAAAAAAAAATAGAAAAGGAAAGCTGATCACAGTTTCCTTCCCACACGCTTGACGTCGCCGTTGGACAGTCTCTCCAGCAGCTTGGACTGCTCCAAGGGCTCGGCGTCCTGCAAGGGGACATCGGGGCCGGCGGCAAACGCCCAGCGCACATAGGCCTCCATGGTGCTGGAGTCCATCTCTGGGTCGGCCAGGGTCAGGGCTCGCTTCAGGTCATCCACTGTCACGGGGCTGTCGACAGGGCATGGTAGGACAGATTACATATTGTTCACTGTAAAAACAACAAAAACAAAAACCTCTGCAAAGGAAAGACAGCGCGGCTCATAACACACGGTATCTTCAGAATTTGTACGTTTCATGAGCTAATGAAATGCGAAGACATTGTAGCATGCAACTGTTTGTCTAGAGTGTTGCAATTTTGATGTATTTTCTTTAATAATTTAATGTATCTGTCCTTATACTACATCTTTCGTGACAACTGAATAATAAACAGCAGTTACGTTAGAAAATTCTGTGGTTGCTAACACAACAGGACAGATCTTGTGACTGTCAACAACTCATTGGATGAGAGACCCCGCTTCAGACTAAAAGCAAGAAACAAAACCTGGATGTGTTCAAGGAAGAACCCTTAGTTGTGAGGTTTGAGATGATGAAATGGAAAGAGGAACTGAAATGTTCATGAAGCACAATCTCTTAAAAAACAATCTCTAGAAATTCCTAAAAACAAAAAGCAAGAAAAAACAAGTCTGGATGTGTATAGGGAAGAAATCTTGGTGTGAGGTTTCAGATGATGAAATGGAAATAGGAACTGAAATCTGTACGCAGCACAACCCCCTAAAACCAAAGCAAGGGAAAAAAAAAACCCGGATGTACACAGGGAAGAAACCTTAGTAGGGAGGTGAACCCAGCACAAAGTCAAACATGTTCTAGAACAACAGGTCTTTGTAGAGGGATGGTGTCTTTATTTGGGATTGCTTCTTGTGAGGTTTTGTTATGGTATCTTATTCATACACTTATCATTTATTTTCTTTTGCAAACGCAAAGCACAGTTGATAGCATTATAATGCATTTATAAAATATCTGTGGAGTCAGTGTTACTGATTTGAAGCATGATTCATAGCATTATAATGCATTTACACATTTCTGTCTAGTCGGTGTTGGAGCATGATTTACGAAAGTCTAAGTTTGCACGCATATTTTTCATAAAAGAACAGAAAGTCTTTGCACCAGTCCAATAAAACATACAAGCTGCAGACGGCAGTATGACTATGATAGTGTCCTGTCCTCAGTGTGACAAGCTGGTCAAGCAATTGTTAAACCAACAGATATTTAGCCTCTGTGAATAAAATCTGTATGATGTTCTCCACATGCGTAGCAAGTTAAAATAGCAGACTTTGCCAGTGCTGACTCACTCACATTCTCCTCTCTCTCCTCTCTCTCTCTCTCTCCTCTCTCTCTCTCTCTCTCTCTCTCTCTCTCTCTCTCTCTCTCCTCTCTCTCTCTCTCTCTCTTCTCACCCCTGCTGACACCCATTCCCCCTTCCATTCCCATCCTCCTATTTTTTTCCTCCATTCCTTTCAAATACACACACATACAACCACACACACACACACACACACACACACACACACACACACACACACACACACACAGAGAAAGAAAGAAGAGGAGTCTTTGTTCATAGGGAGGCAAGAATGAGCGGTTTGGAAGTAACGACACTGAGAAGGCACATAAGAAACAACAGAAAAGAAAAAAACAGGACTTGTAGCACAGACAATAAAAAAGAACACACATGAAAGCCCACATACACAGAGATTAGAAAAAAAAATTGAACAACAATGTTGTCTCTATCAGACAGCCAAAGACATCACAGAAGTAAATGTAAACAGGAATGGTGTAGCAGCAATGAAAAAAAACCCACACACAGCAAAGAGTGGGCATAACACTATCAAGTGACTTATTCACATGGAAATGTCACCATCACAGCAAAACACAGTTGTGAACAGAGGCACTCAGAACATGAACACAAAGGGAATTCAGCAATCTGTTGACACAAAGTGATATCACTTTCTCTCTCTCCACCCAAGCATACAAAGAAGATCAGGTAAAAATGCCACCATGACACTAGCACACACAAAGTAACACACACACACACACACACACACACACACACACACACACACACACACACACACACACACACATATACGTACACATACATGTGCAGATGCATGGGTGCAGGAGCATGCTCACACAAGCTTACAGATCAAACATGTCCATGCACACACACACACACACACACACACACACACACACACACACACACACACACACACACACACACACACAAACTGCACTAGCACACGCACATGCACACGCATATGCACAGGTATACATACACCCCATACACACACACATGCACTCGCACACCTCATGCACTGGCACACATACATGGGCCTGTTCCCACACATGTATACACATACACGTGTACATTCACTACACACACATACAATGATAATAATGCCATGGCTAATGTTAGGTAGGTACCCAAGCTGTGCATTGGCTAATGCATAGGTCAGACATCTGCTAATCGTAGCCACGAGACCCTCTTCTTCAATTCTCTCATCTTAGTCATTGATTCATTTATACATCAGCTTAAAATTATGAACAGTGTGGTCTCAAAACTATGCAGATGTGGTGTAGTGTATAGGGACTAGTCTGCATGCAGTGACGCCTCCTTGATAAAACTGAACACACATGTACACACACACGCACGTACACACGCACACACACACACACACACACACACACACACACACACACACACACACACACACACACACACACAAATCAACCCAACTTTTTAAAAACTGAATCATTCTTGTAACTTTTTTTTATATCAAACTTGAAGAAGGAAAAAAAGAACAAAATAGGGACCAAACTGATATGTTTTTTTCTTCAAAAATACCCCATATAACATAAGAAGTACAAGGGAAGATGTACAGCAGTTAAAAAAAATGATGACAAGAAATTTTGACTTAGTTTAAAAAGATACTGAAAGTTTGTTGTTGTTGTTTTTTTTAGATCAGAAGCAGAGAAAAGATGCAGGGACAGTAAGAACAGATTCACACAGAAGCACAAATCATCTGCAAAATCTGAATATCCAATATGTGCCCATACACGAAGAGAAGAAGAGAGACTGATGGAGAAAATACTCTCCAAAACACTCTTCATTTACAAATCAATGTTATACACAGGTCTTTCATATAAGACTATCCTGTCTGCATATTAAAGAGAACTTGCATATCAAAAAAGAAGTTGAGGATTAGACCTTACACCTGCCTTGTAAAAGTGTTGTCTTATTAGCCTGCAAGTTGTGTACACACCGAAAAAACACAGTGATGTTACTGTCTTCATCAGAACAACAAAGGAAGGTCCTAGTGTCGGAGAAACACACACATACACACGGTCTAGAATACCAGGGACTTGAAGTAAGAGAGTCACTGGGACCAACAACAGGGTTCATACAGTCCTATCTATACAAACAAAATCAAATTTCCTTTTTCCCCCAAAGCCTGTCAAGGATTGCAGCATTCTTACTGCTTGCCAGAAACACTGTGTTATATCATCAAAACACGTGCACCTTAATCAATGTTACAGATACACCACATCTTTGCTATACTGTTTTGCATCTGTGTTATTACTTTATATTTCTCCTGTTTTAGTGTCATTTTTGTGGAGACAAAGGAAGGTCCTAGTGTCGGAGAAACACACACATACACACGGTCTAGAATACCAGGGACTTGAAGTAAGAGAGTCACTGGACCAACAACAGGGTTCATACAGTCCTATCTATACAAACAAAATCAAATTTCCTTTTTCCCCAAAGCCTGTCAAGGATTGCAGCATTCTTACTGCTTGCCAGAAACACTGTGTTATATCATCAAAACACGTGCACCTTAATCAATGTTACAGATACACCACATCTTTGCTATACTGTTTTGCATCTGTGTTATTACTTTATATTTCTCCTGTTTTAGTGTCATTTTTGTGGAGACAAAACTCACACGCACAGAGGTGACAGCATATTTCAAGGACTTTTCAAGTTGTAGAAAAGGGAATCTTCGAATCTGAGGAACAGTTCCAACTGGCAACACAGCCCATCAGCCTGTGTAGTGTGCACTGCGAACAAGGGCAGTCTCAGCAAACAGACTCTCTAAGGTCATCTCATTTTGGGCTTTTTATGTTTCACCTTGAGGGGAGTCAATCGCCTTGAGAATCCCTGCAGTGCGTTGCAAAAAGGTCAAAGTTCATCAAGGACTGTATGAGCCCTGGACAGACTGTCAGAAAGTCACATACTTGCCATCTCAGCCGACCCCTCTTGAACACAAAAGAAAATAAAAAAAACATGTTGGATGTATCATGAAAATGAGCTGAGGCATGTGACATAAACTGATGAAGTAATAGGTCGACAAACTTATGTACCTATGCATACTTCTCTCTCTCTCTCTCTCACTGACAAAATGAAACTGCTTAGAGGGAAAGAAAAACCTCAAAGTAATGCAATCTATTGGTAGATACAAATTCATCAAAAAGCTAAGGAGAAACTCATGAGATTCCCCAATTTGCACATTGTGCACAATCACAAAATGTGAACTCATACACACCCATACATTCATGTAAAGATATCACCATATCTTCTTGTGTAATAACAAGAAACAGAACTTACATTTTTACCAACAATTTACAATTTAGCTACTATTCATTAGTATGGAACCAGAAATAGCAAAGCAAAAAACAACCCCCCCAAAAAAACAAAAACAAAAAAAAACAACAACAACAAAAAACAACCAAACAAACCACAACCAAACAAACAAACCAGTAACCAATGATATAATTTTTTCTAAAAAAAAAATAAAATCAAATTTCGTCTAACTGACTGATCAGTAATAAATGAATACAAATCCAATAGTAGTCCTAAACAGGAATACAGAAAGTATAAGCATTTATTTCAAGATTCACGTTTTGTACTCATACTAATCCAAGAAACAACATAATACAACACAAAAATGTCATAAAAAACAAAAGTTAAAAAGAAAAAGAGAATAAAAACAGAGGCCCGCAAACCGTCTCGCCAAGCAGCATGTCTAGCTTACAAGGCCACAGCTTCATGCAGGGAGAGGCAAAGAGTTCCACTAGGCGGGGGCTCACCTGATGTCTTCCAGCTGTTCCTTGATCTCCTCAATGTACTGATCCTTCTGAAGTTGCTGCCACTTCTTGATCTCGTCCAGGAATGGTCCTGTCTTCCCTTCGTCATCCTACGATAATTCACGAGTCAGATTGGGTCAGTGTTAATTTGTCCGCTTTTTACAGAGTGTGGGGCAAAGGTTTAGGAAATAAATAGTTCTACTGTGACCATAAGTTCTAGGTTGCTGCAATGGCTGTTTGGGGGTCCACATCTCCACAACATTTTGTCCTCCCAATGCATCAGTGTATATCAGAGGTGTGTAGAATATGGCGATTCATTTGGCTGTGAGATGACTCTTCTTTTGCTGGCTTTGACAGCCTGAGAAAGACATACACTTGAAGTGTTGATCAGGAGCTTTAAGGAGCACTTACTGAAACATGTCCAGGATGTATTCCCCCTCAAAGTTTGCAAACAATACAAGAAAAGGAAAAAAATCACGAAGGCTCTCCTTTCCTTAGTTTGAAATTTTTGTTGTTGTTGCAACTGTTCCCCTAAATATGTTCATCAAGTTGTCAGCCATGTTCATGTCTTTCCTTCCCTTCTTCTTTTAAAGGGAAAAAAATGACCCCTCTCTCCATCCCTGAAATCTGCCCCATAATGGATATCCATTAATCATCATCACTGTCATTGTTATTACCATGATCATCACCACCACCATCATCATTAAAAAAAATTCACTACCATCATTAAAAAAAAAGGACCGTCTCCCCTCCTTCCCTAAAATACCCCCTATAACAGACATCAACTGATAAAGCATTAATCATTGTCACTGTCATTGTTATCACCACGATCACCACCACCACCATCATCATCACCAGCATCAACATCACCACCATCATAAATGCCACCATAACCATCAGCAAATCATCACCACCATTATCATCATGACCATCATTATCATCACCAACATCCTCACCACAATCTTCATCATCATCATCATCATCATCATGTCCATCATCACCATAAGCAGCAGCACGACACAAATGCCGGCGTCCCAGCATCCCCCACTGACCTCCGTGAACAGATTCTTGTAGTCCACGTCTGCCGACTCTTTGTCGTCCAGCTCCGTGTCGGCAGCGTTCATGATGGCGGCCATGGCATCCTCGTCTATGCCGGGCAGGGCGCTCTCCAGGGTGGACTGGAAGAGCAGACGTGGCAGTTTTCCCACGTTGCCCTGCTCCATGTCCACCTTAGTGAACTCCGTCAGCAGGCTGTGGAACAGATGGAGCTGCTGATGGTAGAGCTCCTCGTCTGCCTGCAAGGAGGATGGACACGTGGAGTTGTCACTGGTTACTTACTTAGGCCCATTGCTCTTGCCAGAGCATATGTTATTTTATTTTACTTTTTAACATGCGCGCTGGTGACCTACTCGTTTTTGAGTGAACCAGTGTTTTAGGAAGAACAGGCCATCAACAACTGCACGCCAGTGACCACGGTCCTGGGCAGTCTTCTCTATTTCTCCCCAGCTGTAACCCATCTGCCTCCAGGTCCTGCCTCCAGGTCCCGCCTCCAGGTCCCGCCTCCAGATGTTTCTTGGTCTTCATTGCTTTCTCTTGCCTTGAGGATTCCAGGTCAGAGCTTTTCTAGTGGTGTTGTCGGGTGGTTTCTGAAGGTGTGTCCTATCCACCGCCATCTTCTTTTCTGGATGTCTTGCTCTACTGCGTGGTGACAGCCCTGATGTGGCCCTTTGCGGTCGGCTGGGCTATAAGCAACATTATCTTATCTTATCTTGCTCTACTGGCAGTTGATTAGTTCTTTCCCACAGCTCTTTGTTGCTGGTTGTCTCTGGCCAGTGGATGTGGAGAAGTCACCGGTAGCCCGGTTTATAAAAAAACAACAACAACCCATATTGCATGTATATGCTTGGTCTGAATTTCTTTGTAGTTATCACTGAAGTTCATAGCAATTCATAATCACTTCCCTTCGCTGACCTTGCCCTACTCATACTGCCACTTACAGGTATGGCAGGCTAAAGTTCAACATGTTGTGTGCCTCTCCCTGCATCATAAGTGGGCGAGTGTGGACTGCATGCTGCTCTGGCCTGGGTTCGATGCCTTTGTTTTATCACAATTGATTATCATTGATAGAAAGACTGGTGTGCTTTCTCTATGAGCTTTTCTTGCTGCTAAGGTGTGTGCATGTGTGTGTGTGTGTGTGTGTGTGTGTGTGTGTGTGTGTGTCTGTGAGAATGTGTTCACATACCTATTGAGACTTTGATGTACAATACTTTTTAAATCTCTGCCAAGTGGGCTATCTTTTCACTTGTGTCTGTGTTTGTTTTAAGTCTGTCTGTAAGACTATGCAAAATCTATTTCATAAACTTTGATAAATATCGGTAGAAAGATCAAATGTAGCCCAAGAATAATGACACTGAATATTGGTGCGCATGCAGATTTGTGTCACAGATCCAGATCACGACAAAGATCCAAGATCCATGTAGCAAGATTGTGACAAATTTTCCCACTGAACATGAATGATGTAACCTTAAAGTTTACAAATTAATATTTACCATGTAAAACGTTTTTTTTTTTTTCAGCACATGGGAAGACACTCTTTCAGTCCGTATGTACATTTACTTCCCTTTGGAGAAAAAAACAAACCATTCTGCGTGGCAGAGGTCTACCTTCTCCTGAGCACCAAGGTAATTCTTCTCCCCGATGTGATTTAAAGTCTGTAATGATTAAGATCAACATCACTCTGTGTCTTAAGAATGGTGCCTGATCAACTTCCAAAGAGGCCAGTGGTATCACTATAGCCATAGTGATGTGATGAACAGAGCAGAGAGTGCATTAATTAACCGTAATACCATTTCTATTCTATTGGCACCAAGACCAACACCATCACAGTTTAGACTGTCATCACCTCATTGCTGAGAATTTCCAGTATAGGCCAGTGGCATGTTCAAAAGCGAAACACTGACAATAGTACCATTTCATACCCACTGACATCGAATACCAATGCTACTTTCAAAGTGAGGTGATTGCAGGCAGAAATTGCAACAAAAGAAAAATTACTGTTCCACAGAATGAAAGAGACGAACAAATGACAAGACAAAACACAGGTTTTGACCTCTTTGGTCTTCTTCAGACATGACATTCAACGTTCAAGACAATGGAAACAAAGAACAAACAATCACTTCTCTCCTCAAACAGGGGGCTTTTGCCATTGGCACTGTCAAGTTCTTCACTGGTACTAACCGCTGTGGCGAAGTGGTTAGTGTCGCAGACTCCAGGCAAGGAGGTCGTGGGTTTGAATCTCATCAGAGTCATGTGGGTTTTTTTCTGCCCCGACCGGCTCCTACCCAGAGTTGAGTTTGCTGTGGACTCAGTTGGGAAGACTGGGATCACACAGTAGAGTTTCATCCACTTAATGGATGCGTTTCTGAGAGTGTTGCTCAAATTTCCTGACCAACACTGCAGATGCCTGTATCTCTTGGGCCTGGTTGATGCCGGGATATAAAATTATTATGAAAGGAAGCGTAGAGTACAGCCCTGCCATGTAGTCTCAGACCGAAATGGAAATCCATAGCATCATCTTAATCATCCTCATTCTCATCGATCAGCATTAAAAAAAAGTCACAAATTCTGTGGCCCTTCATGCCCTGCTCTCATGGTGACCTCAACTTCGATGTCCTCTCCACGTCTGTGGTCTTGGTTTAATTCCGTCGGTGTCACTGGTATCGGCGAGTCCATGGCGAGTCCATGGGGGCTGTTGTTGGATGGACGTGGTGGCGCCCTCCGGAGGGACAGCTCACTCACGCCGGCTCCACGACTAAGCAATTATTAAACAGTAAACAAGTGGGGTAACGTTTGCTCCCATAAGAAAACCTAACACAGAGTAACTTTTATTCAAGACTGGCACAGCCTTTTAAACTTGAGTAAAGTCAGACAAACAGACGAACAATCTAATAGTGGGGAAAAAAAACAAGCGCAGGCCAACAACTGAACTGTCTTCATAGTAATGACTTGGCAAAGATTTGGACTTAAGGAGGAGGGGGGGGGAGTTTGAAGATGGAGAAACTGGGAACATGAAATTAAGAAAATATATTACAGATATGAAAACTCTTCACTAGCTGCATAAGGGAACCATCGCAATCCCTTTTGAAGGCAGACATATTTGTATTGCCTGCTCCAAGGACTGCTGGTGCCGGGGCTGCGGCGGGGCCGACCGGGCTGTGGCTGTGGATGGGGTGTCAGAATGAGCAGCGTGGGTGCACTGCCTCTGAGGTGGCGCACAGGTGGGGACAGCAAAAAAAAAAAAAAGTTCTTCACTGGTCATCTCACCTAAGCACTGAGGACCTCCAGAGGAGGTCGATAATACAGTCAAGATCTTCATCATCAGTTGCCTCACCTCATCGTTGAGGACTCTCCAGAAGAAGCCAATGGCGCTGTCATGGGCATAGCGCTGACAGGCATCATGCAGATTGTAGCCCCACTCCACGACCATCTGCTCCAAGGAGAAGCGCTGCTGTAGGTAGGAGTACAGGAACTCCCCCATATTTGACCGAACCCCGTCCGTTCTCTGAGGAGAAAAGAACAGTCACAATAAGAACCTGCTTCTCTGTTAAAGGACCACCTGTTCCGTTCTCTGAGGAGAAATAACAATCAAAATCAAAACCTGCGTTTCTGCTAAAGGACCATCTGTTGTGTTCTCTGAGGAGAAATAACAATCAAAATCAAAACCTGCTTTTCTGCTGAAGGACCATCTGTTGTGTTCTCTGAGGAGAAATAACAATCAAAATCAAAATTTGCTTCTCCATCATATGACCACTTATGTATGGTGTCCATTTGAAATTTATTGCCCTGGCAACAGACTCCCAATGTCAAAGACAGCCACTACAGCTCACGGCTGTTAGCCTAAGTTCCTCCCAATGTCCAAGACAGCCACTACAGCTCACGGCTGTTAGCCTAAGTTCCTCATTCGCCAGTCTGCCGTCACTGCAAGTGTTGCTGAGGACAAAGGGTGCTGGAAGTTTGCTGACATAGAGTCCTTCCAGCAGCTGCTGGTTCTGCCCTCTTGACAGTGTGCATTTTAATATAAATCTGCTTGAAAAACCAGATAATGATGTTTACCTGGGAAACAATTTGCGACAAGAAATGAACGTAGAGTAAAATGAAATACAGCTTGGTAAACTTTCTTAAAAAAGAAAAAGACAGCAAACATTGACAGATGGCAACACTACTACCCCTGCACAGCCTCTCCTGTTCCCACACACACGCACGCATGCATGCACGCACGCATGCGCACACCTGCGCACACATGCACACGCACACTCACACACACACACACACACACACACACACACATGGAAAGCTGTCATACCTCAGCATCGGCTGCAGACTTTTCTCTCCAGATGTCTCGAATGAGCAGCAGGGTGTCGCGTTTCCCCAGCCGACGGTTCCTCACCGGACCATCAAAACTCAGGTACTTTGGCACAGAGGGACCTGTTCCCTAAAAATCAAACAGCAGGAAGCCTGACCATTCATACCCCTACCCCTGTGTTGCAAATGGGTGGATTTTTAATTCTTTTGTAATGAGTAAAAGGAAAAAAAAAAAGATTCAGAGTTCAAAAACCAATGAGTCATATATACATTTCGGGGAGGGTGGGTGATTGAAGCCAATGGATTCATCTCCCTTGTGTCATTAACACTAATTCTCATTTACACAAACTACCCAGCCATGCATTTGGCTACAGCTCAAAATGGTTTGTATTTCACAACTCATCTTGAAGGAAATCTTTGTTTATCCCTTTATCTCTTGACAAATAGAATTTTGCACATGTTTTGTTTACTAACTGATATTCCCACTTGTTCTTTTAACAGCATTTCAAATCTGTGACATGGTTGTTATATGGTACCAATGCACATGAACTCATTATGTGAAAATGAAGCGTCCTGAAATGTAGAAATACAACAGCAAAACAGGAAATGATAGGAACTAATCAGAATCACACACAGAACCATCAGAAATACATCTTTTGTTGATCAAACAGCTTAGTAGATGTTAGATGAAAATATAGTTCTACGGACGATGTCCATGACACGGGAGAGGTGGACATGTCAGCGACCCCTTTTCTCGCATCTTTTTACTGTTATGTCTTTTTACTGTTATGTCTTTTTACTGTTATGTCTTTTTACGTCTTTTTACTGTTATGTCTTTTTACTCTTATGTCTTTTTACTGTTATGTCTGCTACCTCCCTTCTTACTCCATCACTTTGTTACCTCAGCTGAAAGGTCATGTTTTTACCCATATCTGTGGTGTTTATTAAATTATCAGCAGGATGACATGTAAACCTCGGGCCTGAATTTAAAAAAAAAGAATTAGTGAAGTTGTTCAAAAATGAACTCATCCACAAAAAAATGGAGGATCCTAGAATTTGTTTTTTCTTTTAACACTGCAAAAATACAGCTTAAAAAATACCTTCATGAATTTCTACAACAAAAAACAATAATAATAATACACGGATCTCAATAAATAAAAATATCAAGCTTATCAAATTTAATTATATCTACAGTTATCTGATTAAACTTATGAAAGATAATTATATCTACGGAGTTGTCCAACTGGGGCAAATCTGGATTACAACCTGGATCTAGTGGGCAAAGGATTGTTCAACACTGACAGAGGTCTGTACTCTCTTGATGCCCTTCTTGTTTGACATTTGATGATCTGTTTCACTTCCTGGTGTTACACAACCCTGTCTCTGTAATCATCATATTTCATAGCGGCATACTGTTCTTCATACTCAGAAACCCCTAAAAATCTCAGGACATCTGGCCAGTGATCTCCAGCTAAACATTAGCAATGGATACACTTACACGCCCAAAATGCCAACAGCCATTCACCCTGAACACACAACAATTTCAACACTCTCACCTGCCCGTCAAAATACTCCGCTCCGCCGGGGTCCACGAAGCCGTCAGAGCCGATCTCGTGCAGCAGAACATCCACCAGCTCGTTGCTGCCCTTGCCCTCCGACAGCTCCTTCCAGCGAGTCATCCCGCCCTGAACAAAGTCCGCGCACTTCTCCCAGTCAGGCCTGGACAGACAGAGCCAGACATGATGTGATGAATGGTCTGCAGCGGAGAGATGGACAGTGCTGCTGTAATGGTGTTGACGGCCATCTTGGTTGGAAGCGGAACACTGACCAGGTAGCGCTGACATCACTGACCTGTCATTGCCTTTAATCGTTGATGATTACATCAACACCTTTCTGTTGTGAACGATGTGTACTAATGTCACAAGGTGCACACTAGCAATCACTAGCTCTTGTGCAATGATGGGCTGAAGTAGTGATTCACAGTCAGGAACGTTGGGATCAAGTTCTGTAAGACCTATGTATCGTAAATGTGACCAGAAGAGCAGAGCTATCTGCCCCTATGCAAGAGGCATGCCAAATTGATTTGCTGTTATTTTTAAAACTGACACCTTTTGATTTTTGAGTGTGTTATTTGGCTGTACTGGCCTCATTTCTGCCAACCAGTGTGTGTCTGCAGTATACCTACAGCCTTTTCATCACGGCCACACATGATTCACCGTGTCAGCCTTTGTGTCTCTCAATGCAGTACCTGTGCAACCTGTTTAATATGGCCACACACGACTCACTGCTCACCACTTTGTCTCTGACAGCAGTTTATGTGCAAACTTTCCACTATGGCCAAACACATCCTGCTACAGTTAATCTGCTGCCTTCTCATTAAAGGTCAATTGTGACCCATGGTGCCAATCACTGAGTAATCTAGCACACCATATTCTACAAGCCATTTCATTTGGGCCACAGATGACTCATTGTGCTGATCATCAGGTTTCCCACTACAAAATATCCACTGTCTTTTCATATGGGCTACACGCAGTTCACTGCACCCATCGTTGTGTGTCCCACTGGAGAATAGCTAGAGCATGTCAGTGAGGATATTTTCTGCCCCCCCCCCCCCCCCACAAACACATGTAAAAACACTCTCTCTCTCTCTCTCTCTCTCTCTCTCTCTCTCTCTCTCTCTCTCTCTCTCGCCCTACTCAGGATGAGGGCTGGATGTAAAAATGCGCACAGTGCTCATCTATTATCCTCATAAATAAAGAGTTCTAGTTTTCCATATTCTCTCTCTCTCTCTCTCTTATATTTTTCCTTATTTCATATCTCTCTCTCTCTCTCTCTCTCTCTCTCTCTCTCTCTCTGCAAGTGCAAACACACTAAAACCATTGTTCAGCCTACATA
>CM031612.1:74295341-74302841 GCA_018398815.1 Conus ventricosus | reverse complement strand
TGTGTGTGTGTGGGGTGTGTGTGTGTGTGTGTGTGAGCAGTCACCTGTTTCTGTACATCCAGCAAGGCACTGGAATACACAGCAGTCACCCTGCATTAGGGGTGTGTGTGTGTGTGTGTGTGTGTGTGTGTGTGTGTGTGTGTGTGTGTGTGTGTGTGTGGTGTGTGTGTGTGTGTGTGTGAGCAGTCACCTGTTTCTGTACATCCAGCAAGGCACTGGAATACACAGCAGTCACCCTGCATTAGGGGGGTGTGTGTGTGTGTGTGTGTGTGTGAGCAGTCACCTGTTTCTGTACATCCAGCAAGGCACTGGAACACACAGTGGTCACCCTGCATTAGGGGTGTGTGTGTGTGTGTGTGTGTGTGTGTGTGTGTGTGTGTGTGTGTGTGTGTGTGTGTGTGTGTGTGTGTGTGTGTGTGTGTGTGTGTGTGTGTGTGTGTGTGTGTGAGCAGTCACCTGTTTCTGTACATCCAGCAAGGCACTGGAACACACAGTGGTCACCCTGCATTAGGGGTGTGTGTGTGTGTGTGTGTGTGTGTGTGTGTGTGTGTGTGTGTGTGTGTGTGTGTGTGTGATGTGTGTGTGTGTGTGTGTGTGTGTGTGTGTGTGTGTGTGTGTGTGTGTGTGTGTGTGTGTATGTGTGTGAGCAGTCACCTGTTTCTGTACATCCAGCAAGGCACTGGAACACACAGTGGTCACCCTGCATTAGGGGTATGTGTGTGTGTATGGTGTGTGTGTGTGTGTGTGTGTGTGTGTGTGTGTGTGTGGTGTGTGTGTGTGTGTGTGTGTGTGAGCAGTCACCTGTTTCTGTACATCCAGCAAGGCACTGGAACACACAGTGGTCACCCTGCATTAGGGGTATGTGTGTGTGTGTGTGTGTGTGTGTGTGTGTGTGTGTGTGTGTGTGTGTGTGTGTGTGTGTGTGTGTGTGTGTGTGTGCGTGTGCGCACACATGTACATGTTCCTGTGCAATTGACTCATTACACACACGTGAGTGAGAGTGTGTATTTGCAAGTGTGTATGCATGTGCATGTGCGTGCGTGCATGCGTGTGCATGCGCATGTGTGTGAGCTTTTACAGGTTCAGAACCCTAAGAATCAGGATAAAGCATCAAAGAAATAATCATATGCATCATTAATTAGATGCACACACATACACATACACCATCACACAATACACACACACTTCACACACACATCACACACACACACACACACATCACACACATACACACATCACACACACACACACACACACACACACACACACACACACACACACACACACACACTGTCACACACACACACACACATCACACACACACACACCACACACACATCATACACACACACACACCACACACACACACACACACACACACACACACACACACACACACACCCAACACCACACACACACACACACACACACACACACACACACACACACACACACACACACACACACACCACACACACACACACACACACACACACACACACACACACACACACACACACACACACACACCACACACACCCAACACACACATCACACACACAGCACTACATTCTTCCTGCTGTAACCATTTTCCTGTTCAGAGGGTCTCATGGTGCAAAACCTCCAGCAACAAATGTCGACAGATGGAGTCCACTCACTTGAGTTCTGCCTGCAGAGTGCTGAAGTCACTCTGAGTGGTTTCGTTCTGCTCTTTCAGCTCCTGCACAAGATGGACAAACCTGTCAAAGGTGTGTGCAAATCCTTCAACGCTTGTCATCAAAATAGACAGAACCAAGATTTTCTTTCATGTCCCATATATGTGCTTTGACATTCAACACGAAAACAGAACACTTTTGCACTCCATACATTTTTTTTTTCATATTATTTTTTTTGCAGAAAATTCCTTATTAGGTCTATCTGTCACTCTCTTAACTGTTCTACAAGGAATTCTTGCACTCCATACTTATAAATTTTGCAGAAAATACCTCATCAGGTTTATCTGTCAGTCTCTTTAACTGTTCTACAAGGAACTCTTGCACTCCATACTAATAAATTTTGCAGAAAATACCTCATCAGGTTTATCTGTCAGTCTCTTAATCGTTCTACGATGAAGACCTTGTCAGTGTTTACACAAAATATTTGAACAATACTGGTTGCTGGCTTTGTGGCCCAGATTTTCTGCTGTACATGAAAGCCTGTTGGCTGGGAGTGGTGTGTGCCTGAGGTGCTGGAAGCGACTGAAAAGGAACAAACCACACTGGTTCCCTCGGTGTTCCTGGACTGGCTGTCATCCATTGGTTCCTGCACTTACCACCATCTTTCTGTCTTTGCTTGCAACCATCACCCTCCACCACTCCACCCCATCACACATGCATGGAAACGCACATACGCACATGTACCAGTACCAGCTGTCATCCCTTTGTGTCTCCCCATCCACATGCTTGCCAACTTGTGATCCCCACCCTACCAGATTCAGTACAACTAACCAGCCACCATGGCGAAGTGGTTAGCTTCGCAGATTCCCCGCTGGGAGGTTGTGGGTTCGATTCCCATCAGAGCCATGTGGGATGTTTCTGCCTTGACCAGCTCCTACCCGAATTTGAGTTTGCTGCAGGCTCAGCTGGGAAGACTGGGACCACACAGTCAAGTTTCATCCACTTAATGGATGCATTTCTAAGAGTGTTGCTCAGATTTCCTGACCAACACTGCAAGTGTCTTGTCTCTAAGGCCTGCTTGAAGCCAGGATATATTATGAAAGGAAGCATAGAGTACAGCCCTGTCATGTAGTCTTAGACTAGAATGGAAATCCTCAGCATCATCTTCATCATGCTCATTCTCATCAATCAGCATCAAAAAAAGAAAACAGATGTGTGGAATTCTGTGGCCCTTTATGCCCCGCTCTCATTGTGACCTCTGATTTGATGTCATCTCCATTGTCTATGGCCTTGGTTTGATTCCATCAGGGTTACTGATATCGGCAAATTCATGAAGGCTTGTCATTGGACGGATGTGGTGGCGCCCTCCAGAGGAAGAGGTCACTCAAGCCGGCTCCGTGATCTAGCAATTATTGTCATCGGTACGGGGCTTAGTAGGTGGTGTCCTGCATATGTTAGATCTGAGAAGGCGCCACTGAACACTCCTGAAGTGACTCGCCAGCAGTGCAGTGTCTCCTCCGGTGGGTTGCCTCTTGAGGACTTGACATTGACTGCTCCCTGTGGATTGCTGGTGCCAGTGCTGTGGCAGGCCGGGCAGGGCTGAGGCATGAATGGGGGGAGGAGGGACGGGGCGGGGGTTGGAATGAGAGGTTTGGGTGCATTGCCACTGGGATGGCACTGAAGATGGGACAGCAAAGCACAACACAAAAACAAAAGATGCTGTACAATTCAGTCAGGCCCACCTTGTACTTCTTTTCCAGGGCCTCATAATCCCGCCTGGGAATGACGTCCCCGTAGTTGGCTATCATCTCATTCAGCCTGACAGATGCTGATTTTTCGTCCTCACGAGCTTTCCTGTGGGACAGACATGGACAGATTCTGAATGGACATCACACTGTCACTCCTGCTGTCGCTGTTTGTGCATTGTTACCTCCTAACATGAATATCTTGTGAAGAAAGATTCTCTCCCTTTGAACTTTTTTTTTCCTGGAACTGTTTTTGTCTTTGTCCGTGTCAGATTTACATCCACAATAAAGATCTCCCCTTCACCCTCCTTTTAAACACATGTTTTCAGAAATGTTTTTGCTTTTGTCCACACTAGTTTTAGCTCCCAATAAAACGTCTTTCCCTTGTTTTCTTTTCTGTGTCTGCAACATTTATGCCTTTGTCTACACTTAATTTACCTCCCAGTAAAAAATTCCCTCCCTTTAAAGAGTTTTTATTTTTCCCTTTGTCAAGAACATATTTGTCCTTGCACTAGACTTGCCTCCCATTTAAAGACTCTTCCCTTTAAGACTCAATTTCAGATGTCTTCACTGACAGGTACCCCTGTACTAATCTTTAAAACAAGAAAGAAAGAAAGACAGGATACAATTTTTCTTTGAAGAGAATCCAAATATTTTTTGGGGGGTATCTTTTGTTTGTTTGTTCATAAACTCAAATTACACAGAGTTACTACTGCACAAATCTGATGATAATTCATTGTGCACCAATATCTCTGTCAGCCATGGGGACCACACTGAGTACATTAAATGTACTACCACCCAAACAATGACAAGTGCCTTTATCATTAGGCAAACTGGATGGAAAAAGAGCAAAAACAAAACAAACAAACAAAAAGTGACCAAAACCTGAGTCAATCCACAGCCAAGATTTAACCATCATGGTCACAGATAATTCCAAAATATTCTCCAAAGTCTACAGCCAGATGCACCCAAAGAGAACACAGTGTAAATGGAATTTGCTAGAATATTGAAAAGCAAGAAACCGTCAACCTAGTCTTAGAAGATGAATTAGGAAAAAAAAAAAAGCCAGAAAGAAGATGAAAAGAACAGATAGTTAGAAAAAAAAATTATAAATTATGTCAGAAGTTGAAAATCAGTGACCCACATTTCCAAACAACCTGATGTTACAAAAGCCCAGCCCAGAATTTCCAACCGTGTTCTCTAAACCACGTCTACATCTCCTCACAAGCTTACAAGCATAAGAAGCAGGAAGGACTTGAACGAAGAGAAAGAAATTAACAAACAGGAAGATACACAGGCACCAGTAATAAAGAAACAGAGGCTCACAGGCACCAGTAATAAAGAAACAGAGGCTCACAGGCACCAGTAATAAAGAAACAGAGGCTCACAGGCACCAGTAATAAAGAAACAGAGGCTCAGGCTAAAGATACAGAAATAACCAAATTCTTCAACTTATCATGACAATAGAAAACAAAAACTGCATTGAAAGGGGTCATTCTATGATTTTATTGTTGTTGTTTCTTTAGTTTTTGGTTTTGGTTTTCATTTTGTTTTACAAATAAGATCGTTTAACTCTCTCATCACGAACAGACGCTATAGCATTTCGCGATGACTTTACGCTTTCTTACGAACGAACGCTATCACGGTTTCGGCCTTCAACAATTTTTCATGCGGTGGTAGCGTGATCAGTACACGGCAACAAGATAGAGATAGTATCATCAGCATTCCTTCCTTCACCTCCACAGCGATTTCGTGGCACACCACCACCCACTTCGGCTCAGTGGCTGATTGACCAGACCAACCCACCTGACTTACTAATCTGCATAGAAACATGGCGTCTCAAACAAGTTTTTCTGCGAATGTGTCGGAGCAAAGTTGAGCCCGTCGGCAACGTTTCAGCATTACTGAAGTTATCAAATGCTACAAATGGAAGGTTCAGACATTGAAGAAGAGGATGACGAAGCTGATGAAAGTGATTCCAGTGAATAATTTCCAGGAGAAGAGGAAATTGACACACTGACTCGTCTGTGGAGCTCAGTGATGATGAAGGTGAGGGTGGGCCACTTCGCCACGCGAGTGGAGCGTTTGCGTGCCGTGAAAGGCTGGGGATTTGAGTGAACAAGAGTTCATTGGCTTTCCTTTACGCGACTGGTGCGAAGATTCGAGTTGTTTCCGACAGTGCCTCCATTTTCTGGTACTTCTGGCCTTCATGTGTCAGCTGAGTGCCACGCCCCCATTTTTGCATTATTCCAAGTTAGCTTGTGCATAGCAGGCATGTGATTTATCTATCTTATTTAGTTTCCTGGAGTGTATCTACCTTTTTTCATCTCATTTAGTGTATTTACTGACTTTTTCTGCTGAAAGTGAAGCCATGGACCCACTGACTCTGTGCAAGAGTGTAGTGATGCACCTGAAAAAAAAACTGGACATTTTTTCAGCCTCAAGCATAAGACATCGTATGAAAGTGGGAAGTTTATTCTTTTGTATTCCACAAACGCAGTTTATGAATAACACTTCCTGAAACTTTCGTTGAGTTATCTCTAGTTTTGTATTTTTGGTGATTTTTTTTATAACCATAACAAATGGCCCGTCCACAGGGAAAAACAAGGGACAGAACTGTCCGTCCTAAGTGAGTTAACATGTCCTTTATCAGTGTATGAAGCAGTACATTGTAAGTGATCACAATTTCTATGAAAATGTTGATTTTGTAATACTGAAAACACTGCTGAACATGTTAATTGTAGGTTCGTGGCTGTTGCTATTTAACGACATCTTCATTTAGGGGGTAGTTGGAAAGGTTTTATCATTATTAATTGTTCAGCAAAGTTTGGTCATGTTAGCGCTTGTACTTACCAAGAAGATGTCAATGCTAAAGTTGATAAAGGACACACACACACACACGCACACACACACACACACACACACACACACACACACACACACACATTTGAAAATTATGTTGCTCATACTTAACTGATTTTTTGTTTTTCATATGAGGGACTTTATTTCTTTTCTCAATTTTGTGGAAGCAGGATGAAAAAAAGCTTTGATTCTTTAACCCTCAAACAAAAATTTTTTTTGACCTGACAACCAATACAGGGTGATTATATCCATATGATAGTCTCCCTTTGTCCTCAAAGCCAAGCAAGGCACCCAGGTGTCGCTGACCTGAGGGCTATTTTTAGCATGGTGGGGTCCTCCTCCTCCTCCTGCTCGGCGGCACTCTGTTTGGAGGCCAGGTAGTCCTCCTGCTGGTACCGCAGGTCGTTGATGTCAGCGATCAGCAGTTTGCGGGCGTCGCACTCGTCACGGTACTTCTGGTGCTCCTCGCGCAGCGTCTCCTGCAGACGACTCACCTGCCGAACGCGCACACATACACACACACAGCTTGGTCAGCGATCAGAAAGTTCTGAGGTGTTGAATAACTGTGGGAGTGATAAATAAGCGTGGGATAAGTATGGAGATGATGGACAGGGGTGGAGGCAGTGAACAACACTGGAAGTCATGAGTAAGTGCAGAATCAATCGATTGTTTACAGCCAGACCAAGCAAGGAAGCCAAATCGGGGCTGTGATGCATGGGTATGGGTGATCAATAAATACAGAGGAGACAAATAAGCATATCTAACATTATTCTGTGCAGTGTGTGTGTGTGTGTGTGTGTGTGTGTGTGTGTGTGTGTGTGTGTGTGTACGTGCGTGCGTGCGTGCGTGTGTGCGTGCGTGCGTGCGTGTGTGTGTGTGTGTGCGTGTGAGTGTGTGTGTGTGTGTGAATTCACTTTTCTTATAATATATATATATATATATATATATTGTTTTTGCCTTTTTTCTTTCAGTTGATGTAATTGATAATTTTGTTTGATGGAAAATAATAGCAAGAAAAAACAACACCACATTATTCAGAGCATGATTGTGACTTTCCTAAGTATGCAGATGACACTGAGCGATCAAAAAGTGCTCCACCTGATCAATTCTGTGATCTTTGGTCTGCTAATGAATTATCCATTAAAAATGCTCTCTGCTGAATAAGCAGCAACAAGTTCATGCTGAACAGAGACAAAAATAGAAATGACGCTGGGCGGCACTCTGTCAGGAATGAAGCA
>CM031612.1:74285341-74290341 GCA_018398815.1 Conus ventricosus | reverse complement strand
TTCGACCAAGGGAGGTAAGGGGAAGATAACTCTCAAACAAAACATTTTCATCCACGAAAAGTAACCAAACGAAACACTGTTAGCACCCGGCTACATCATTATAGGTCCAATCAGCCAGGTATCATTACATTACAATATGTGCTAAAACTATCATTACTATCTTAAAAGCAAAAATGTCATTCTGCTGTATGAAAGGGACATACAAATGACGAGAATAAGTTTCTTTGTCTCTTTCATCGGTGGAACAGTAATTTTTTCTTTCAAGTTGTTTCAATTGTGTCACCTCACTTTGAAAGTAGCATTGCTATCACTGTTGGTGGTGGTGGTGGTGGTGGTGATGGTTGCAATGGCGATGGTGCCAACTGTACTGTCATTGGTACTGGCAGTTTCCAAGTGCATACAGTAAACATTGTCATTTGATATGTTAATTCTAAGTGTGCATGCAAGTATTTAAATACGTTCAACGTCACATCCATGCACTTGCCTACATGCTTACACACACACACACACACACACACACACACACACACACACACACACAAACACACTGTAAACTTTCAGAAAGAATTGTTTTGAATAGACTTGTACATTACTGCGAAAAATATAACATCATACCAATCAATCAAGCTGGTTTCCAGAAAGGTCGATCCACTACAGAAACTTTAGTGAAATTATCAACAAATATAAAGAAACAGTTTGCTAGACGAAAATGTGTTCTTGCTACCTTTTTTGATATAAATAAGGCTTACGACCAAGTGTGGCATTTTCAGCTATTGAATAAACTTAAAAACATTGGCTTGACAGGAAATGTATACAACTATGTCAGATGTTTTCTAAAGGATAGGATAATAAGAACAAGAGTAGGAAAAACATATTCCACAAGTAGAACACTTTCAATGGGAATCCCTCAAGGGTCAGTATTAGCGCCACTTCTCTTCTCGTTATTAATGCATGATCTGCCAAACAAATTATCAAAAAAAGTTGTTCTTGTCCAATATGCAGATGATATATGCATGTGGATGGATGTAACGTTAAAAAAGAAAACTTCACAGCGAGATATAAAATTCGTCAAAAAGATCTATCAAGCAGAAACTAAACAAGATGGTGGATTATATGAAGCTTAATGGATTAAGTCTGTCAATCGAAAAAAACAAATATGATTCTTTTTAACAGTGGATCTAACCCAGAAAGTATGCCTGTTTTCACATTGGATGATACTCCTCTTAAGTACGTTACAGAGATAAAATTTCTAGGAGTTTATTTTACATCTAATTATCATGGAACTTTCATATCGAATATTTATTAACAAAGGCGAGAAAAACATTAAACTTTCTGAAAATCATTTCTAAAGAAAAGTGGGGGCAAGTTCCAACTACATTGATTACTCTATGTAAATCTTTAATGAGATCAAAAATAACTTATGCCCAAGAAATATTCTTCAACGCGCCTAAATATTTATTACAAAAACTGCAAAGTATTGAATGTAAGGCGTTGAAATTAGCCCTTGGACTTCCTGTGCACGCATCATCGTTACGTACATATCATGAAGCTCAGGTACTTCCTCTAGATGATTATAGAGATTTAACATGTTGTAAATTTGTCATTAAAAGTACAGCTAGAAAAAACAACATTAAATCAGAAATCAAAATAAGATCAGATTTTGATTTTCCGAAAAGAGCAAAGTCTATAACTTCTCAAATAACTATAGCAACTTATACATCAAAAATAATTTCAGATTCTGGGGTTTCTTTAGAAAAAAAATTTATCTCCCAGACCATCTTTTTGTCCTATTCCACCCTGGGAACTTAAAAAAGCCCATTTTGATATTGATCACACCCAAGATAAAAAAGATGAAAATATCAGTATGCTAGCAAGTTATACTAAGTGTCATATGGACGAGAAATACACTAACCAATTAAAAATATACACAGATGGTTCATGTATTGGTAAGCAAACAGGTTGTGCATTCTTAATCCCTGACTTGAGGGTGGAGAAATCTTTTTACATTGGATGTAACATATCCATATTTACAGCTGAATTAACAGCAATACTCATGGCTTTGAATTACCTTTTAAATTTCCCCAAAACAGTATTTCAAGCTCTGTTTTGTGTAGATTCAAAATCAGTCCTTCAGGCAATAAAAGATTTTAATTTGCATACTAGGCCTGAAATGATTATTGAGATAAGCTGTTTGATCCATATGCTTATTGAAGGAGGCACCCAACTATCCTTTTGTTGGATTCCTTCACACTGTTCCTTTTATTACAACGATAAAGTAGATAGGGCAGCTAAGCGTGGAGCAAAACATATCTGTGGTTCTGAAGATCTTAACCTACCCTTATCGGTACATGAGCAGTGCAATTTAGTTAAAACATATATTTCGAAAACTTTCAAAGATAGAATGATAGAACATGACAATCAAAATCAGTTTGATATTTTTGACATTAAAATCATTCAACATGATTTTAGTTTAAATAAAGTATACTTTCATTGATGTATAGGTGGAAACTTGATGCTTTTAAAACAAAATATGTTAAAAACATAGTATGTTTATGTAAAAAGAAACTAACACGTGATCATATTGTTACATGTCAAGACATGAAAAAAATAATTCCAGTGTTGAGGCAAAATAGTGCACAGGCCATCTTTGAGTCACCAGCTCTAACATATGAGTTTTTTGTATGCTTGGAGCGCACTCCATTGGGGAAGTATTTATAGGTTCCTTTTTTGTGTGTGGGGCGGGGATGGGGGATATGTGTGGGGAGGGAAGATGGAATAATGTACAAAGCTCAAAAGTGACAAGGACTGAGAAAGGTTAAGTTTCTGTGCCTAGATGGTTGTTAATTAGTTTTGTTAAAATTTTAGCTTTTTTCCCTTTCAAACTTATTTGAAAAATTCAAGTGTTTTGTAATTACCATTATTATTCATGTAAGCACTCATATAAGCACACACATATGCACACAAAACATACTCGCATACACACACACGAGCACACGCACATGCACACATACGTGCGCACGCACATGCACACATACGTGTGCGTGCACAAGCATAAGCACATACGCTCTTTCTTTCCCCATCTCACTCTTTCGGTACGATTTTTTTTTTCCGTCTAATATCACGTTTAGTGGAAAGACGTTAAATGAATGACACACACACAAACACACACACACATATGCACACACATATGCACACAACACACACACACACACACACACACACACACACACTCACTGACATGCACACGCACACACACACACACACACGCACATACACACACAAACTCAAGCTCTTGCTGAAGGACACCCTCTGACATGCACACACCTTCCTTCCCACCCCACACCCCCAATCTCCCTATCCCTCTTGAACAAGCACATATCTTCCCTCCCAATCCGTCCAACCTCCCTATCTCCCTTACCCAGATCACACACACACACACACACACACACACACACACACACAC
Source organism: Conus ventricosus (assembly GCA_018398815.1). NCBI lineage: Eukaryota > Metazoa > Mollusca > Gastropoda > Neogastropoda > Conidae > Conus > Conus ventricosus. The sequence continues at coordinate 74,286,878 of CM031612.1, read as the reverse complement.
ACTCATCATATGCTCACAAGCTGGCTAACATGAGCACACCAGTTTGTCAGCTAGAATTCCGACCAGTGTCGATGGCCTGCATGTGGTTCGTGATAGTCCAGAGGTTGTTTCAATTAAATCAGCTATAATTTCTCTCATTTGGAGAGTTTTCAAGCACAGAAATTCAAGACCGACCAAAGTCAGATGCAAAGACCATGTCTACTTAACTGCAGACAAATGCAGGCAGCAGTTTCAACACAGTGTTGGGCCAAATTTCCTGTAGAGACACACACTACTGAAATGGATGGCTCCTGTATATTAGATTACCTAAGTGGATTTTTCTGCAGAATTCTACGAGGGGCAACTCCCTTCTTGCTATGGGTTCTATTATGTGCACTAAATGCTTGCTGCAAATGGGATTTCAGCTTACTGCCTCCTCTGAAAGACTAGCACTCAAATCACTACTGTAGGTCTAATGCCAAAGGGAGAGAAAAAGAAATATGCTGCTCTGTTCCAGACTTAAACCTTGGACCTGAGGTTCTCTTGATTTCTAGGTGAGTATATTATCCCTTGACTCCTAACCAGTCCTTGGCTTCCGAATCAATGTGTTAAGAAGGAAAGAAAGTCATGTAGTGCAACCTGCACAATTATAAGCATGTTTTTCGTTTCGTCACAACATTTTGTGGGACACGTAAAAATAGGAGTGTTTTATTCTGGCACGTCAGTCTGAACTTACCAGCAGTTGAGCAGACAGATTGAAAGGTTGAATGGCAAAGAACAAAACCTGAGGATCTGCACAGGAACTTACACGCAGGGCCTGAGGACCTGCACAGGAACTTACACGCAGGGCCTTTGGAGGAGGTAGAGGATGAAGGTTGCCATGGAGACGGTAAGGTTGGCCATTAAAACTTTCCATTTTCTCTCTGTCGTGGAGGAATGTCCTTGATCTGTTGAAAAAAAAATCTTCGGTTTTCTTTCTTTTTCTTTTTTTAAAAAATCTTTGCAGTTATACAACTAATCAGCAGAAAAAGCAAATCTCACATATAATATACAAACTGATAAGCACTGGGAAAAGAGGCATCGTGATATTTGTAAAGTTATTATGTACAATTACATACAAATGCACATATGCACACACAATGCACACACACAAGCACACAAATGCAAACATACAGTATAGGTCTCTGACTGAAACTGATGTGAAATAGTATCAAGGTGCATGTTTTTAATATTAATTAATTTGTGCAAGCCAGTATTCCATATCTTGAGGCTTTGTGTTTTTTCAAGGTGCATGACTGTTATAACTCCTGTTATTACTGTTTGCTCTTTTTTGTAATGTAAAGCACTGTTGAGCATTTTTATGGAATATGCGCTATAGAAATAAACACTATTATCATTATCATCATCATCATCATTATTATTATCATTATTATTATATACAGAGACAGAAATCCTGCTGACTGGTGTTGTTAAGCCGTTACCTGACCATCAAAGCAGAATTTTTCAGCGTCATCGCATTCCCATTTTCTGTTTCTTAAGGTTGACCATGAGGGCCTGC
>CM031612.1:74260341-74280341 GCA_018398815.1 Conus ventricosus | reverse complement strand
GTGTGTGTGTGTGTGTGTGTGTGTGTGTGTGTGTGTGTGTGTGTGTGTGTGTGTGTGTGTGTGTGTGTGTGTGTGTGTGTGTGTGTGTGTGTGTGTGTGTGTGTGTGTGTGTGTGTGTGTAAAATAAAGCAAATAAACACACAGACAAATTTGTACTCATTCAATCCCGGTCTAAAGTCTCGGTCTAAAGTGTCATCCTCCCAGAAAATTCAAAGGAGTTGAAAAGTCTGCATAGATGCCGACTCAACAGAAAACATGGATCCTCTCTAACCTAGCACTTGAAAACAGGGACCGAGTCCTTCTCTGATTGACGTCCATCACCATTCAGCCTCTCTCTCTCTCTCTCTCTCTCTCTCTCTCTCTCTCTCTCTCTCACACACACACACACACACACACACACACACACACACACACACGCGCGCGCGCGCACGCACGCACGCACGCACGCACACACACACACACACACACACACACACACACACACACACACACGCACGCACGCACGCACGCACACACACACACACACCACTGTCACGGTCAAAAATAGAACAACCAAGTCGTGGTCCAGGTTGTTTGGACATAACCTCTAACTCAAATATTCTGGGCGCCACGTAGACGGGCCCATGGTTCGGATCCAGCCAATTAAGCATAGGGGAGAGGCTCCACAGAGGACGGTCTGTCCGGCCAGACGGACTAAGCAGCTTTGACCGACGCCTCGATGTCTAGCGAGACGAGTCGTAGCGCCTGGCTCAGGCTCATCTAGCCAATTTGTGGAACCAGCGCCATTGTTAGTCGGACGTCGCAGGTTAAAGCAGGAAAGGGAGAGGGAGAAGGTAGTGCGTGGTGGGGGTTTAAATCTAGCTAATCAATTAAATGACCAATTGACCACCACAGAGAGTAAGGCGTGTAGGCGTGACTGTCATGATTTGAATATCCAATGGAATTAGAGGGAGATAACTTCGGGTATCAGGTGGTAAAAATACTGACCAATGGTACTGGCCCTTGGACACGGAGTGAGGGCATAAAGTAATGCGTGAGTGAGAGAGAGGGGGAACGAAGAAAACGAACAGAGAGACAGAGAGAGAGAGAGGTTCTGGGGTGTAGTCTCTGCAGGAGAAAGGCAGAGAGATGAGAGGAGTGAAGTTTGAGCATTAGCACCAGATATAGTCTGCAAAGGGAGGACTAAAGAGAGATGTGGAAAGAGAGAGTTGCTAACTAATGAAGAGAAAAAGAAAGAAAAGAAAAGGAAAAAAAAAGCAACCATGTCCATTTAATAGAGCAGACTAGGAGAGAGAGAGAGTGCAATGCGTTAATGCAGGAAGAAGAAAGGAGAACAGATCGATGTTGATAGTCACTGTTCCTTTCTAAACCCGGGGGGTTCGACCTCAATTTGGGCCAGCGCCACTTTCATGGGCCGGGCCAACCTGCCCCAACGCCACGGCTGACCTGACCGTGCCAGCAGCCCCAGTCTGACCGATGCCATTTAGTCTAACTTGACCGTGCCACATTGTGTCGTTTTGGAAAGGGGACATTAAAAAAAAAAAAAAAGGAAAAAAAAAGACAGTAAATTGTGAATATTTTAAAAGTTCCCCTTTGGCCATTTTTAAAGTAAAAAATCTATTTTTAACCGGGTTTTTAAAATTTTTTTTTGTTTAAATGTTTTTTGTGAATTTTCCGGAAAAGAGAAAATTTTTTTTGTTTCATTTGTTCCCATATGCTTTAAATTTTCGTTCAAAGATCATGTGTAGAAAAGTTATAGATTTTACTAGTTTTTTAGGGAAACAATGCATGAAATAAAAATAAATTTTTTGTAAGCAAGCGGAGGGGTGTTTTGGGCTGTGCGCAAAGCCTTTCCCTTCCACTGACATCACCCGGGGTTGAAAAATTTTTTTGGGCGACCCCAGGAAAAATTCTGGCCCAAAATTTATAATTGTTAAAACTTCTCAGGGGAAAAGCGGGGTGGATTCAAGAAAAGTAACCCTAAGAAAAGGGGTTTGCCTTATTTAATGCCCCCCAAAGATATTTAAAAATACTGGGCCCTTGGCTTTCCCTTCCAAGATGTTAAAACAGGCTTGGCTTTTTCACCCCAAAAGAGTATTTTTATTTCGCAAAAATTTGCCTAAAATTTCGCCTAAAGGGGGGGTTTCAGGGCGCTGGCGCCCTTAAAAAAACTAACTACGTTTTCCCAAGCAAATTTTAATCATTCAAGGATTGTGCTACAACGTCACTCCTTTTGTGGTAACCACCATTTGGGCTGTGGGTTGTTAAAAAAATCTTTTTCAAAAAAAAAAAAAAAAGAGAGATTAATGGCGGAAAAAAAAGAACACCCCTATTGAACAACTTGTGAGCGCGTTTCGTGTTTTAGGTTATTGGGGAGAAAGTGCGAGCTTTTGTTGAAAACCAGCAAAAGAGGGAAAAGGGGAAAAAACCCCCGGCGCGGAAAACACGGTCGGGGGAGAAATAGCAGAGCAGGAAACAGAAAAAAAATTTAAAGGGTTCAGGGTAAGAAAATCGCTAAACAGAAACAGAAAGGAATTTAAAACAAGGGGAAAAGCAGGGAAAAAAAAGACAAAAATTTAACTAGAGTTAGGAAAAATGAGAATACAAAGGGAAAACCACCCAGGATGGGAGTTCAGTTTCCCGGGGGGGCTCGTGCGCAGTTTAAAGCCCCCCCGACCCAAGTTGCCCCAAAATTTTCTAAAAGGGAAACCCATTCGATTGATGCATAAAATTATCCCCCTTTGAAACGTTTTTCGGGCCATCAAGGGTGGCCTCCAGAAAGGGGCATTTATTTTTTTTCGGGGTTACTGACGGGGGAAGGCCCTTACAAATTTTTTCCCGCGTTTTCCAGCAAACAACAGTCTGATTTCCCGGGGCTGTGAAGGAATCGTTTTATTTAAAGGATTGAAACCCACGAGGGAAAGGGTTCAGGAAAAAATTTCGTTTAGCAAATTAAAGAGGGGAACGTAAAAACCCGTTTTGGGGCACTCTAACAACTAAATTTTAGAAATGGTTAGAGTTGAGTGGGACGAAAAAGGGGTTTTGCTGAATTGGGAAAAGCTAGTTATGAAGGAAAAGATTTTTTCAGGGTTTCGGCCCTGGTTAAACCCTACAATTTTTTAAAAAGAGACAGCCAGAGACAGCAGGGGGGTTGCTGAAGTTTTGCAAGGTGTAAAGAAGGCACTTTTTGGGGACTAAAAGGGGGCAGGAGAAACAGGGGCCAGGCCAGGGGAGAAAAGTGCAAGGAGACCCGGGGAGTTTTCGCAAAAGTCCCGCAAACCCATGGGGGGGCAGAAGAAGGGCAAAGGGACCCTTAGGGTTTCATTTGTCACAAGAAGGGACATGTGGCGAGGGGTTGCGCAAAGAGGTTTCCCCGAAGGCAGCACCTTTCAAGGTTTTGGGAAAAAGGGCGTCAAGGGGAAAAGACCTGCAGTGGAACCCAAAAAGGGGTTCAGCCTGAAGGGGTGGGGTGCAGCCTTGGCTACACTTTGGGCACAGTCCCTGTCCGGGATGGAGGGGACTAGGGTGAGTGGTTCGTTACCATGGAAGAAGGGGGAAATTGGGCCCGCAGAGGGTGAAAGTGTTTAAAGAACACTGGGTTGTTTATGCGGGTATACAACAACGCGGTCGAGAAAGGGGTTTGACAGGGCAAATCCAACCTGTACTCCCCCCAAACGATTCACTGTGAGGGATTTTCCAGTTGCTAAAAGAAGTACGTACCCCTTACTTCCCCCGGTTGCCCTGCTTTTGGTGAGGGAGAAACCCCTCATGATTTGATCACGGAAATTTTCCGGGTGCAAGGGACCGGGGGACCCTGATTTGTTGACTGCTACGGGGCAGCAGTTCAAACACGGACAAGAAGGGGAAAGGTTGAAAACCGAAAATCGTTCCGCAAGGAAGCAGCATAGTTGCGCCTAGATTTAGGGGAGCGCAGGAACCGACCCTTCGCTCGTGAAGTCCCTTTTGGGGGGGTTGCAAAGGGTGGAAGAAACAGGAGGGTTTAAAGGGGGTGAGAAAATTTTTTGTGAAACGGGCTTTGTACCGGTTTCACCAAGGGGAAGCAGGAAAGGTGACCACCATTAGGTACCAGCAGGTTTTCGTGACACTGTCATTCATGGGCACGATCGCCATGGGGGTCATCTCGCACCAGCAAAACAGCTGCCGAACTTGAAGACTTTTATTGGGCCAGGGGCAAAGGGAACATCAAACGTTTCTGCTGTCATGTGACTGTGTCAAAGGCACCCAAAGGGGTGAAGAGGAAGGCGCCTCTAAACTCACCCTTTAAATTTACACACCTTCAGGAGGGTGCTGTTTATCTGATTGGCCCAATTTCCCCCTGTTCCAAAGGGGGGCACAGGATTGTTGACGCTGGGGACTACGCGACCAAACCCAAAGCGGGTTTCATTTAAAAGGGGTAATACCAACGGTCGCTGAAGGGCTGGGAACATCTTCTCCGCGTGGGTGCCAGCACAAATTCCATGACAGGGGGGCACAGTTCACCTCAGGCGGATGGGGAGGGCAACAGCGCAAAGGGGGCACACGCTTCTCACTACCCCCAAACCCCCCCAATGCAAGGGTTGGGGGAGAGATCAATGGTGCTGAAGGGGCATCTTAAAGAAGCTCTGTGAGGAAAGGCCAGCAGATTGGCCGCTACATTCCAGCGGCATTTTTCGCCACAGGAAGGGCCCCTCAGAAGAAAAGGCTTTTCGCCTTTTTGAGCTGCTGTATGGGCGGACATTTTGGGGACCAGGTGCTTTCTCAAAGAGTTTGGGGTCCGGAAACGGAGTCCGAAGAGGTCAAAACCCCTTACAGTATGTGGGGGACCACGCAATGGGCCAGGGACATGTAAGGTCGAAAGGGAGAGTTTGCAAGGGGCTGGGGCGTCCAAAAGAACAGTATGACAGAAGGGGGGAAGAAATTCCTCAAGGGGGGAGATCAAGTCCTGTACGCTTCCCACGGACACAAAAAGTGCTGATGCATTGGAAGGGACCATTCACCTCATTAAAAAGGGAGATCAGGACTACCGAATCGATGTGAAGGGGAAATCAAAACTTTTCCATGCAAATTTGCCCGCAAAAACTTCACGTAGCCCCCAGCACATGGGCGCAGCAGCAATCATTGAGAGGTAAAGGGAGACCCAGAGAAAAAGGGGAGTTTTTGTTGCCTGATTCCAGAGAAGAGTCATACGGGGATGTGTACGTAGAAGGCAGACAGTGGGAGACAGGGGGAAGTTGGGGGGCTCCTAAAATATAGGCGTCCCTACTAAAACCGGGCAGGACAACTCTAAGCATGCGGTGGATTTTAACATCCAAAAACCCGTACATGTGAAAGCCTACCCATCCCATATGCCCCAAACAGTGACGAGGAGGAGTGAAAAGATTTGGGACCTTGGGGGATTGAACCCCCAAATCATCGTAAGTGCACCCTCGTCTTAGTGAGGAAAAAGTCAGGGACATCGATTTTTTTTGACAAAAACGTCTAAATGCCCCAAAGGTCGGCAGAGGTCATACCAAAACTGGAAGCCCTTTCCTCAGATCGCCACAAGCACGACCAGTATTTCACCGGGAAATCGAGCAAGGGTACGGCAAATAGCCTTGAGGGGGACTAAAAGGGAAAACACAGCATTCTCCACCCTAGGGGGCTTACCAGTGGCGATACTCCCTTTTGGGGAGGCAACGCACCCATTTTCTCTCGGATGATGAGAACCCTTTGACGGTTTGGGAAGGTGTTGTTTTTTTTCATGGAGACATTCTGATAGCATCCAACAGGGGAGGAGCATATGAGGCACAGGACTTTTAGAGAGGCTGAACAACCAATCTCACACCAACCAAAAAAATCCCCAGGTTGGTTTTCCAAGCCTGGAGTTCCTAGGTTTTGTTCGGGCGACACAAAGCAGCCAAAAAGGGAAAGGTGGAGAAGATGAATCAAAGCCCAAAAGGGCCAAAAAACAGAAGTCAGGAGCCCTGCTGGGTTTTTTGGGGGTTTTTTCTAAGGGAGTTTGCCCAAAAATTTCGCAGCAATCACGATCCTCTCATGGGCAAGGCGGGGAAACCGGCATGGTCGGTGGTCAGACGCGCAGAGCAAGCACTGCAGAGGGGTTTTGGGAAAGACTAGGTTCCCGCCCCATCTTAAACAAACCAGATAGCCCAAAAAACCATTTTTTTTGGGGACAGATGCATCAGGTGGGATGGGTGCAGTATTGTTACGGGACAAAAGGGCGATTTTCCCGTGAATATGCTAGCAGAAGTTACAAAGTGTGAAGAAGGGTAGCAACGGGGGAGAAGGATTTTTAGGCTGTCTTTTGGCCGTGCAGAAGTTCCACAAATACTTGTAGGGGAAAGAGTTCGGATAGAGACATCATCAACCACCAATTCCTGCAGGAGGCGCAGTTAAAAAACAGCAGAGTGCGCGTTGGGAAAGGATTGCAGCCCTACAGGTATCGAGGCAGTACATTCCGGGTGACAAATGTCGGAAAACTGACTATTTAACCTTATCTAGCAAGCTGCAACTCAGAGGAAGCAGTCATATCCGGGGTGCTTTGTTGATAACATGTGTTGATTCAGTTTGTGTTTTGGATAGGGGTTTTTCCCATTGGCTAGGTTCATATTTTTTTTTTGTGAGACTTTTTCATATTTTTTTGGAATTTGTTCATGAAATTATTAAAGTTTGGAGCTACAGTCGTTTGGTGGGAGCTTATTTGCAATAAGTGGGGAGGGAATTCCCATAATTTCCCATGGACGTGAATTATATATATTGTCTTTTCAGGGAAAATTTGTGAAGAAAAATGTGGCAAAACCGCAGGTGGGGGAATGGCAAATGCGCACAGAGGTCGTTAAAAAAATAAATTTGAAAAAACGCAAAGCGCACGCAATAAATCATTGAGGGGTATTCACAAATGAATTTTTTTATAATTTAAAACCGTTGGTTGTAAAGATTTTTTAAATTTTGCACGTTAGCTGTGTGCAGCAAATTCTTTGTTGTTTTTTTTGTCCCCCGTGGTTTTGAGACGATGCGGTGCATGGTCTTTTCAAGGGGGAAATTTTCACGTCAAAAAAGAACAACAAGTCGTGGTCCGGGTTTTTTTGGACATAACCTTAACTCAAAATTTGGGGCACCACTAGACGGCCCAGGTTCGGGTCCACCAATTTAAGCATAGGGGAGGTTCCCCAAGACGGTCTGTCCGGGCCGACGGACTAAGCACTTTGACCGCGCCCGATGTCAGGGGACGAGTCGTAGCGCCTGGTCAGGCTCATCAAACCAATTTTTGGAACCCCGCCATTGTTTTTGTCGGGGGGCGCGCAGGTTAAAAACAGGAAAGGGGGAAAGGGGGAAGGGATGCGGGGGGGGTGAAATCTACAATCAATTAAATGACCAAATTTACCACCACAGAGATAAGGCGTTAGGGGTGACGTCATGATTTGAATATCCAATGAATTTGAGGGGAAAATTCGGGGACAGTGGTAAAAAAACTGACCAATGGTACGGGCCCTTTGGGCACGGAGGAGGGGATAAAGTAATGCGTGAGTGAAGAGAGGGGGGAAAGAAAAAACGAACAAGAGACAGAGAGAGAGAGAAGGTTCTGGGTGTAGCCTGCAGGGGAAAGGCAGAAGATGGAGGAGTAATTTTAGCATTACACCAGATTATCTGCAAAGGGGGGACTAAAAGAATGTGGAAAGAGAATTTTTCTAACTAATGAAGAAAAAAGAAAAAAAGAAAAGAAAAGAAAAACAACATGCCATTTAATAAGCAACTAGGAGAAGAAGAGAGTGCAATCGTTAAAGCAGGAAGAAAGAAAAGGGGAAAAAATGATGTTGATATCACTGTTCCATCTGAACCGGGGGGTTTGACCTCATACTTGGGAGCGCCACTTTCACGCAGTCCAAACCCGACCAACGCCCGCGTTTTGACCTGACCCGTGCCGCATCCATCCCGACCGATGCCAGCATCTAAATTGACCGGGGCCAGCAGTTGTGTCGTTTTGAAATGACAGTGAAAAGAAAAAAAAAAGGAAAAAAAAAAGACAGTGATTTGTGAATAGTTTTAAAATCACCTGGGCCCGGGAAAAAAAAAATCTATTTATACCCGGTTTTTTAATGAGTTTAGATAAATATTTTGGAATTCAGGGAAAAAAGAATGTTTTTTTTCATTTATTCCAATGCATTGAGTTTCGTTCTATATCATGGTAGTAAAGTTATAGACTTTACTATGGTTTGAGTGACGAATGCAATATATGAAGAGATTGTAAGCAAAATGTGAGGTGTTTGGGCTGTGCGCTATCCTTTCCCCCACTGACATCACCCGGTTGACACACACACACCACACACACACCACACACACACACGCCACACACACACACACACACCACACCCGCCACATGAACAGATGGCATTTCATGCCCATTCCTGGTGATGTAAAAGTTTAAACCCCAAACAAACCAACGACTTTCTTTGCTTGTATTTTTCTTTGCTTTCTCCTTTAAACCACAGAAAAGGTTTGTGTATGATGAAACTGGACTTGACCTGGGGTCCACTGTTGTTCCCAGCGAACAAACAGGAAAAAAATAACAATGAAATCTGGCAGCGGGAGTTTTTTTGGAAGGGGCCCAACGTGGGAAAGTTGCGCACAGTGAAAAAAGGGGTCGGAAAATTTACTTCTTTTACGCAAATGCACAATTTTCGACATAGTAAAAACGTCTTTTGTTTTTAAAGACCCCCAAAATTGTTAATTGATTTTTGATAAAAAAACAAAGTAACAGGTTGGGACTTCGGGAAGAAGAGAAAACCGGGAAAACTCCAGGGCATCTGGGATCCCCCCAGTCGCAACTGAATGATTTTTGACGCAGTTACTCACTCTCAAACGATTGAAACTCACATCGAGATTTGCTAACATGTCACACGATCATACGCTATTTCCTCGTCCGGTACCTCAGCCTTTCTTATAAACGCTGGAACCCTGGCAAAAAAACAAAACTAAGTCTGCTGCTTCCGAAACGGAAAAAGTAGGGGCTCACTCCCATGGTAAAATCCTTTAATTGGGAAAGGCAGTCGTCACTACTGACTATCAATACCTGTTTGGGGCAAGGCTTTAAACAAAAAAAAAAACAATCTATTAGGGGCAACAAAAAAAGCAAGGCAAGATAGCCCACACCCCCCAAACCCAACCCCTAGGTTCGCTCCAGGGCAGCTGTTTTCGGGAGGGTAACATAATAGGCTACTAAGAAATTGGAATTTTTCAAAGAAACGGGTTTAACAGGAAAAGGCAATTCCCTTTGTTCAAAAAATCTGAATCCGATTCACATTCCCCCATTTTTTCAACGAGTGGGAAAAAGCAAAAATCATCGGATCCACATCATCTAAATCTACTCGAAAAACGATCAGCCCCTTGGGGCAATATTCAAAGATCCCCGCCAGGCGAAGTGGTTAGCGCGCGGACTCCCGGCTGGGGGGTCGTGGGGTTTGAATCCCATCAAGTCATGTGGGTTTTTTTCTGCCCCGACCGCTCCACCCTATTTTAGTTTCTGCGGACCAGTTGGGGAAACGGGACCACACATCGTTTCATCCCTTAATGGAGGGTTTTTTTGAAGTGTGCTCAAATTTCTTTACCAACCAGCAGGGGCCCGTATCCTCGGGCCGGTTTTACGCCGGGATAATTATGAAAGAAGCTTTAAACAGCCCTTTATGTAGTCTCAACCAATGGAATTCCCACATCACTTAATATCCTCATTCCATCGTCACAATTTAAAAAAAAAAGTCTCAAATTCTGTGGGCCCCCATGCCCTGCCTCATGGTGATCTCAAATTTTGATGTCCTCTCCACGTCTTTGGCCTTGGTTTGGTTCCGTCGGTGTCACCGGTATCGGCGAGTCCATGGGGGCTGTCGTTGGACGGACGTGATGGCGCCCTCCGGAGGGAGAGCTCACTCACGCCGGCTCCTCGACTAAGCAATTATTGTCGTCAGTAGGGGGCTTAGTAGGTGGTGTCCTGCGTATGTTAGATCAGAACAGGCGCCACTGAACACCACTGAAGTGACTCGGCAGCAGTGCAATGTCTCCTCCGGTGGGTTGCCTCTTGACGACTTGACATTGACTGCTTCCTGTGGATTGCCGGTGCCGGGGCTGCGGCGGGGCCGACCGGGGTGTGGCTGTGGACGGGGTGTCGGAATGAGCGGCGTGGGTGCACTGCCTCTGAGGTGGCGCAGAGGTTGGGACAGCAACAACAACAACAACAACAACAACAAAAATTCAAGGATGGTGCATTCAACAATTTCAGTTTCCTGGCCCGATGGAAAAGCACCTTCTTGCTTATCTGTTATCCTGGGATTAAAGCTGATCAATCAATGAATCTCACGGGTTAGTTTTGTGACTCTTCTCTACAACCAGCATCCGATCGGTACAGGCCATTATGCCGACCGCCAGTGAAGTCAATTTCAACTCATGTGATCACTAACAACTTAAGCATATCCAAGATGTGATCCACCAAGAACTTGCGTAACTGCAAAAAAGACAAATCTTAATCCAATATTTCAAAAGATTTTTATTTATAATAATGACAGGGACTCAATTAACTCAAATAAGATGAAACCATGATCGAAAATTTTTTTGTAACTCCAAAAATCTCTCTCATTTTTGCATTTTGTCCCCCCCCCCCCCCCCCCCCCCCCCCCCACATAGTTTACAAATCATTCTTTGTCAAGTACGTACCCATGTGGATTTGTCAAGTACTTACCCATGTGGATTTGTTAAGTACTTACCCAGTGGATTTGTCAAGTACTTACCCATGTGGATTTGTCAAGTACTTACCCATGTGGATGATACGGCCATTTGCCGCATTAAAAGAACAAGTCAGATTACCGGACAAGGGAGGCGGGGCGGGGTGGGGGTGGGGGTGGGTGGGTGGGGGGGGGGGGGGCATACATGTGTCCGAGCAGTTCTGCAAATAACTGATTACAGAAGGTCTTCCACACTGCTCTGTGCGTGTGTGCGTCTCTCTCTCTCTCTCTCTCTCTCTCTCTCTCTCTCTCTCTCCTCTCTCTCTCTCTCTCTCTCCTCTCTCTCCTCTCTCTGTGCGCGCGCGTGCGTGTGCGTGCGTGCGTTAATCTGTCTGTCTGTGCGTGCGTGCTTGCGTGCGTGTGTGCATGTGTGTGTGTGTGTGTGTGCGTGTGTGTGTGTGTGTGTGTGTGTGTGTGTGTGCGTGTGTGTGTGCGAGTGTGTACGTGCGTATTCGCGCGCGCGTGTGTGTGTGTAGGCCTATGTGTTAGTGCCTGTAGCGTGTGTAAATGTGTGTGTTTATCCACGCAACAAAAACTTAAACATTGCCTCACTCATATCGTTGATAACAAATGTAAACAGGACTGGCTCGGAAATGCTTCCCTAAGGGAAAAATCAATACATAATGAACTTTATAGTGCATGGTTTCAAATGGATCCAGTTAACTAATCTAACAGGTCCCTGATGGCAAAGTCCTGACCCCCCTCCCAGCCCCCCGCCCCCTCCCCCCTTCTTCTCTCTCCCTTTCCTCTACGCCCCTTCTTTCCTTCCTTCTCCTGTTCCTGGAATGAGGGACAATCTGGACAACGAATGGTTTGGGATAGCATGAAACACTGGAATTGGGTTTGTAGCTGTATGGATACAGGTGAACCCCTGGGAACTTTTATATCTATCAGGGAACTTACTCGCGAAACTGACCCTCAGCTGAAAACGAAACACAAATGGATGGAAGAGCTCTTGTTTAAAAGATGGAAATTAAGCATGGAGATTATTGGAATGATGATGCCAGGGGAAAGAACTGTGTTTTGAACGTCTTGACTCTTTGCAATGAAATCAAAGTGTGTGGTTTAAGAGGGTTTGACTAGAATTGAAGGTAACACAATAAGTAATTGAACGGAAAGATTACTTTTGCTATGTTGCCAGTAAAGGAATAATCAAGTTTGATAGTGAGCCCTCAACACTGAAGAAGAAGAAGAAGAAGACTGAAGATTAGATGAGATTTGCTGTCTATTAGTTTCATGGTGTTGAAATGGATTACCAGTGAACTGTGTCCAGGGTTCCTCTTGACATAGGCATAAAATGGTCATGAACTCAGTATACCATATACTTTTTTAAAAGCATATTCTCAGAGGTCATTTACACATGGGTCACAATTTAACATGGAATACATTGATAAAGAATGAAACATGACTTAATAAAATGGAATACATTGATAAAGAGTGAAACACGATTTAACATGGAATACACGGATAAAGAGTGAAACACGACTTAACATGGAATACATTGATAAAGAGTGAAACACGACTTAACATGGAATACATTGATAAAGAGTGAAACACGACTTAACATGGAATACACTTATAAAGAGTGAAACACGAATTAACATGGAATACATTGATAAAGATTGAAGCATGGCTCAATAGCATGGAATACATTGATAAAGTGTGAAACACGGCTTAATAACATAGAATACATTGATAAAGAGTGAAGCACGACTTAACATGGAATACATTAATAAGTAGTGAAACACGCCTTAACGTGGAATACACTGATAAAGAGTGAAACACGATTTAATAACATGGAATACATTGATCAACAATGAAACACGGCTAAATAACATGGAATGTATTGATAAACAGTGAAAGACGACTTAACATGGAATACATTGATAAAGAGTGAAGCACGTCTTAACATAGAATACATTGACAAAGAGTGAAACACGCCTTAACATAGAATGCATCGATAAAGAGTGAAACACGCCTTAACAAAGAACACATAGATAAAGAGTGAAACACGCGTCAACATAGAATACATTGATAAAGAGTGAAACACGCCTTAATATAGAATACATTGATAAAGAGCGAAACATGACTTGACATGGAATATATTAATACAGAGTACAACACGACTTAACATGGAATACACTGAAAAAGAGTGAAACACGGCTTAAGAACATAGAATACATTGATAAAAAGTGAACTACAACTTAAAATGGAATACATTGATAAAGAGTGAAACACGGCTTAATAACATGGAATACATTGTATTTCTCATCATTTCCTGTAGGTATGACGTAATGTCACTCACAGTCACACTCTCTGGAGGGTCGTTCTGTTGTTCTTTCACCTGAAAAAAAAACAACGTCTTTGGCTTCGTCTCTATACTGCAAATCAAGATCACACCCAGTTGTCACAGTGTCTTTTGTTTTGTATTGTGTAATAGTCTGTGCACTTACTAGAGGCGGTGTCGTATATAATACTGTCGCTCATAAAATCGTGTCGCAGCGAGAGTATTTCCCGGGAAATACTGCATTTTATGGACAGCTACAATATTCTATAGGACATTTTTCGTGAAAAGTTGTCGCGCGACATTTTTTTCCAGCAATTATTGTCGCTGCAACAATATTTCACGTGAAATGCTATCGCTGCGATACAATTCCACGGCGACAGTATTATATACGACACCGGCCCTGTTCACAAACACATCACAAAACTCATCAACACAGTCTTAGTAAGCACTTGGCTTCACGGATCCAACATTCAGCATCGACACTTCATCGTGTGCAACTGTCACCAATTCTTTCTCACACTGCTCCATGTCGATCTCTTTTTGCATGCCACTGTGCCGTGTGTCTTGTGCAGGTTGAGTTCCAGACGGAGGGAGATGGTTGTCACGGGCATTTACGGCGATACGTGATGCTGTGGCCTTAGATTACCGTGGCAGGGGCTGTTCGGTAATTGTGTTCAAACGCAGAATGACGACAGTTTGTTTTCCTCTGCCTTCTATTTTGTACGATGACAATGTCATTTCTGCTAGGACAGCATCGAGCGTCGCTTCTGAAGCGGAAGGGGGAGACCTTCAACAGGCATGCTGGACGATTTGCAGTTGATACGAATTTGAAATTTACCGGAGCGGCCGAAATACGTCTTGCTGGGAGCCGGACAAGGGAAAGCACTCCAAGAGAGAGAGAGAGAGAGAGAGAGAGAGAGAGAAGAGAGAGAGAGAGAGAGAGAGAGAGAGAGAGAGAACAGACAGACAGACAGCGAGACTGAGAGACAGAGACAGACACAGAGATAGACACAGAGACAGAGAATGGCAGACAGACAAAGACAGTGAGACAGAGAGAAGGAGAGAGACAGACAGAGACAGACAGAGAGAGAGAGAGAGACAGACAGACAGGCAGAGGCAGAGAAAGAGACAGAGACAAAAGAGACAGAGAGAGACAGACAGCAGGGAGGTGAGGAAGTACGCAGGGTAGTGACTGAACGTGTTGTGACGTGGTGGTATGGAGAGGGAGTTGGGGAGGGGATGGGTGAGGGGAGAGGAGGGGGGGGGGTACCAGGGCAGGAACATGGGTACAATGCAGGCGTAGGCTGACCAAGTTGGGAGCTTGTGAGAGAGGGGGGAGGATGCGGTGGTAGGAATGGTTAATTAAGAAGAGAGTTATTTCATTTAAAGTTTCAAAACGGAGTGACTGAGGGTGGAAAATAAAGCAAAATTTAGGAGAGGGGAGTTAGTTACCGCCAAGGACATAGACAAACAAAGCACAGGACAAGACACAATGCATTTCGACCTCTTGGGTCTTCTTCAGGCAAAAACAAATAACATTTATGATAATGAAAACGAAGAACGAGAAACCACTTATCTTGTCATGTTTGGCACACCGGTAAGATTATTATTATTATTATATTGGGCATTTATATAGCGCCTATCCTCGGTCACAGACCAAGCTCTAAGCGCTTTACAATAACACACTACCTCACTCACTCAACGGGCTGCCTACCCAGGTAGAGCCGGCCGAAGAGCAGCCTACTGGCGCTCATTCAGTCGTTTCCCGTACCATTCAAATATCAGTCACTCATTTTCATTTATCTCATTTATTCCTCCAGTTTCTCAGTCACTCATTTTTCATTTATCTCATTTATTCCTCCAGTTTCTCACATAGGATGCATGCGATGTTTATACGTGTCCTCCACTTCCACCGGTACACGATGGCACACGACAACAGTAAGTGACGATTTTTGTGGCTTGGTAAGAAATACCAGGCGGCTATCTTCAATTTACATCAATTTTGCCAGGGCAGCGGGGAACCCCCCTACTCTTTTCGATTTTCGACTGCCGTGGGTTCTTTAACGTGTGCAGGGGCCAGGAAGGCACACGGGTCCGACTCGCTTATAGTCCCCATCCGAAGGACTTGACGTTCAGTTCGATTTGTCATTCAAACTGGGATGGCCGCCGGACGGAAACAAGGGGATCCATCGTAGGTGTGCCGAACATGACAAGATAAGTGTTTCTTTGTTCTTTGTTTTCACTGTCCTAAGTGTTATTTGTTTTTGCCTGAAGAAGACCCAAGAGGTCGAAATGCATTGTGTCTTATCCTGTACTTTGTCTATCTCCGTGGCGGTAACTAATCCCCATCTCTTTCTAAATTTTATTTCTTTTAAAGTCTTTTCATCGTGTCGGTGATTTTAAACTCTAGCATCAAAAACAGCAAAACTTTGTTAGATTTTTAACGTCATCAAAAACAAAATTTTCAGGGGAAAAAAAGAAGAGAGAAAGAGAGAGAGAGAGAGAGAGAAAGAGAGAGAGAGAGAGAGAGACAGAGACAGAGACAAGAGAGAGAGAGACAGAGACAGAGACAGAGACAGAGACTGGCAGAGAGACAGAGAGAGAGAGAGAGAGAGAGAGAGAGAGAAAGACAGAGACAGAGATAGAGAGAAAGTTGCAAGAAGGATGGGAAAGGGGGAGGGGGTGAAGTGGGTATTGACGCGGGCTGACCGAACAGGACCCTCCCCAATAAAGACTGTTTATCTTTAATTTTCACTGACGCGGAAGGCCACGTCAACATGTGTGTGTGAGTGTGTGTGTACGTGTGTGTGTGTGTGTGTGTGTGTGTGTGTGTGTGTGTGTGTGTGTGTGTGTGGTGTGTGTGTGTGTGTGTGAGTGTGTGTGTGTGTGTGTGTGTGTGTGTGTGTGTGTGTGTGTGTGTGTGTGTGTGTGGTACGGTGTGTGTGTGTGTGTGTGTGTGTGTGTGCGTGTATGTGTGTGTGTGTGTGTGTGTGTGTGCGTGCGTGCGTGCGCGCGCGCGCGCGCGCGCGCGCGCGTGTGTGTGTGTGTGTGTGTGTGTGTGTGTGCTTATCTTTCACTTTCACTGACGTGGAAGGCCACGTCAGCATGTGCGCGCGCGCGCGCGCGCGCGTGTGTGTGTGTGTGTGTGTGTGTGTGTGTGTGTGTTATGTGCGTGCGTGCGTGTGTGTGTGTGTGTATGTATGTATGTGTGTATGTGTGTGTGTGTGTATGTGTGTGTGTGTGTGTGTGTGTGTGTGTGTGTGTGTGTGTGTGTGTGTGTGTGTGTGTGTGTGTTCTGCCATTGGCGACACTAGTCAACACCAGGCGACACCACTGACAGACACTGTTGTAAGCCGTGACTGGCGGGCAGGACTGGGTTATAACTTACACTCATGTTGGGCTCGCCTTCATGAAAGATTGACGGGTACACAGAAGGGATCTATCTGGTTGTACTACGTCAAATTGTCTAACTTGAATGTGGTGAACACACACAGACACACACACACACACACGCACGCACGCACACACACACACACACACACACACACACACACACACACACACACACACACACACACACACACACACACACACACACACACACACACACACACACACACACACACACACACACGCATGTACGCCCATGTACAAGGGCATACATACATACATACATACATACATACATACATACATACATACATACATACATGCACACATACATGTGCGCACATGCGCGCACGTTCGTGCCGCGGAAGCATGCTCATACAGGCCCCCAGAGCGCAGCACATACACGTACACACACTCGCACGCACGCGCGCATACCGCATACACCGGCACATACACAGTGGCCCACTCCCACCCCCCACCTCCCCACCCCGCACACACACATACACGCACACACGTGCATGATCACACACATTAACACTCACGTACAGCTATAAAGACAATGCTAGGTAGGTAGTACGCAAGATCTGACCAGCGCGTTGGGCTTATTACACAGGTCAGACATCTACTAAGTCATGTCGGTGAGACCCTCGTCTTAAACCTTTTCATCTTTGTCATTAATTCATTAATTTTATCCATCAGCAGTAAATCTTTTGCAATGTCGTCTCGACTCTTTTCAGATGTGGTGTAGCATTTATGGTCTAGCTCGCACGCAGTAACGCTCCATAATGGAACCGAAACTGAAGCTGAGACTTTAAAGCATTTTAAAGCCATTTTATTTCATTTTATTTCTTCTTCTTCTTCTTCTTCTTCTTCTTCTTCTTCTTCTTCTTCTTCTTCTTTTTCTTCTTCTTCTTCTTCTTCTTCTTCTTCTTCTTCTTCTTCTTCTTCTTCTCTCTTCTTCTTCCTTTTTTTTTTCTGGCTGACCCATCTTCTGTGCCATCTCAGTGGCATTTGCAGCCACGCCGCTCATTCTCTGCTCGGCCCGCCACAGCCCTGGCACCGGCAATCCACAGGGAGCAGTCAATATCAAGAGGCAACCCACCGGAGGAGACGCTGCAATGCTGCCGAGTCCCTTCGGTGGTGTTCAGTGACGCCTGTTTTGATCCAACATACGCAGGACACCACCTACTAAGCCCCCTACTGACGACAGTAATTGCCTACTCGTGGAGCCGGCGGGAGTGAGCTCTCCCTCTGAAGGGCGCCACCACGTCCATCCAACGACAGTCCCCATGAATTTGCCGACATCGGCGACGGCGACAGAATCAAACCAAGGCCACAGACGTAGAGAGGCAATCGAAACTGTTGTCACCATGAGAGTAGAACATGGACGGACACAGAATTTCAGACATTTTTCATGGTGATGAATTAGGATGAGGGTGATAACGATGATGCTATTAATGAGGATGAGGATCATAACGATGATGCTATTAATGAGGATGAGGATGATCACGATGATGCTATTAATGAGGATGAGGGTGATAACGATAATGTTATTAATGAGGATGAGGGTGATAACGATGATGCTATTAATGAGGATGAGGATCATAACGATAATGCTATTAATGAGGATGAGTGTGATCACGATGATGCTATTAATGAGGATGAGGATGATAACGATGATGCTATTAATGAGGATGAGGGTGATAGCAATGATGCTATTAATGAGGATGAGGATGATAATGATGATGCTATTAATGAGGATGAGGATGATAACGATGATGCTATTAATGAGGATGAGGATGATTGTGATAATGCTATTAATGAGGATGAGGGTGATAATGATGATGCTATTAATGAGGATGAGGATGATTGTGATAATGCTATTAATGAGGATTAGGTGATAATGATGATGCTATTAATGAGGATGAGGTGATAACGATGATGCTATTAATGAGGATGGGTGATAACGATGATGTTATCAATGAGGATGAGGATGATCACGATGATGCTATTAATGAGGATGAGGGTGATAACGATGATGCTATTAATGAGGATGAGGATGATAACGATGATGTTATCAATGAGGATGAGGATGATCATGATGATGCTATTAATGAGGATGAGGATGATAACGGTGCTGCTATTAATGAGGATGAGGGTGATGGTGATGATGCTATTAATGAGGATGAGGGTGATCACGATTATGCTATTAATGAGGATGAGGATCATAATGATGATGCTATTAATGAGGATGAGGGTGATGATGATGATGCTATTAATGAGGATGGGGGTGATAGCGATGATGCTATTAATGAGGATGAGGGTTATCACTGTCATGGACAAAAAAAGAAAAACCGAAGTCGTGGTCAGTCGCCAGCCAGTTCAATTGGACATAAGCTCCAAACTCAAACATCCTGGTTTCCAGGCAGACGACTTCATGTGTCGCGTCAGCCAATTAGGCACAGCGAAGAGGCTATTTTTAGTCCTTCACGGAGACGGCACCATCCAGCAGACAGACTGAGTGGCTTGACCGACGTCTCAATTGGTCTGGCCAGACGGATCTCGGCGTCTAGGTCAGACTGATACAGCTAATTTGCAAGACCAGCGCCCACAGTTAAGTCGGACGTCGCCCGTTAACCAGTTGAGCGCCTTTAGTCAGTCAGCTGACGCGGAAATAAAAGTGCTTTCCATGTGCCTATGGGCATTCCATTGACGTCATGCATTTTTCTTGAATTTTCATTCGTTACTATTTCTATCAACGGACTCAAATAGAGTTTGCGTAGACAGCCTTATATGTCTGTAGTCTTAAAATAATATGTAAATGACCACACGTGAGGGGAAAGCCCATTTATTCTCATCACTGACTGGCTGACCACCCAGCACACTTCGTCTCGCTTGCAACAATGGCGGCACAACCTTCGACAAGCCCAGCGACCAAATCAACGTATTTACACAGCTGAGCAGGCTCTGCTGATAATTTTTGACAAAGACAATAATCTTTTATTCAACGACTCACTCGAGCATGAAGGTAAGATAATGATAGTGGTGGAATTGCCGACCATATTCGTCAGTTATTGAGTAGGGCTCTGTGACCTCAGTGTGTGTTCAGCTGACAGCGTCAGTCGAACGAGCCAGCCAAGTGTGTACTCTGCACTGCGTGCTAGTGTCCAGTGATGTGAAAGTCGGCGTGAGAGGGGAGCGTGGCTTGCTCGCGGCGTGACACGGTGCAGACGGAAAGGTAGGGGGATGAGGGGTGAAAGAGAGGGTTGAAGTC
Source organism: Conus ventricosus (assembly GCA_018398815.1). NCBI lineage: Eukaryota > Metazoa > Mollusca > Gastropoda > Neogastropoda > Conidae > Conus > Conus ventricosus. The sequence goes on along the minus strand of CM031612.1, from coordinate 74,260,624 downwards.
GAGCAAGGGGGTGTGGTGGGGAGAGGGGGGGCGTGGTCGTGGACTGGTCAGTTTGCATCGAGTGTGAGCGTCTTGATAGACTTCCAAACTGTTTTACTTTCATTTACAGGTGTAGTGTGACAATACAAACTTTATTTTCAACTTTTTTGCTGTGTGTTCTTGTTTGGATGTGAAGATGTCGTGGTAAATACATATGTTTTTGATCGTGCAAAAAAATCTATCCAAATCTAAATGCCTAAATACTTTTTTATTATCAAAATTAAAACAAAAGAAGCACAGATTC
>CM031612.1:74252841-74255341 GCA_018398815.1 Conus ventricosus | reverse complement strand
CACGTCCATCCAACGGCAGTCCCCATGAATTTGCCGACATCGGCGACGGCGACAGAATCAAACCAAGGCCACAGATGTAGAGAGGCAATCGAAACTGTTGACACCATGAGAGTAGAACATGGACGGACACAGAATTTCAGACATTTTTCATGGTGATGAATTAGGATGAGGGTGATAACGATGATGCTATTAGTGAGGATGAGGATCATAACGATGATGCTATTAATGAGGATGAGGATGATCACGATGATGCTATTAATGAGGATGAGGGTGATAACGATGATGTTATTAATGAGGATGAGGGTGATAACGATGATGCTATTAATGAGGATGAGGATCATAACGATAATGCTATTAATGAGGATGAGGGTGATCACGATGATGCTATTAATGAGGATGAGGGTGATAGCGATGATGCTATCAATGAGGATGAGGATGATCACGATGATGCTATTAATGAGGATGAGGATAATCACGATTATGCTATTAATGAGGATGAGGATGATAACGATGATGCTATTAATGAGGATGGGGGTGATAGCGATGATGCTATTAATGAGGATGAGGATGATAACGATGATGCTATTAATGAGGATGAGGATGATAACGATGATGCTATTAATGAGGATGAGGATGATTGTGATAATGCTATTAATGAGGATGAGGGTGATAACGATGATGCTATTAATGAGGATGAGGATGATTGTGATGATGCTATTAATGAGGATCAGGGTGATAACGATGATGCTATTAATGAGGATGAGGGTGATAACGATGATGCTATTAATGAGGATGGGGTGATAACGATGATGTTATCAATGAGGATGAGGATGATCACGATGATGCTATTAATGAGGATGAGGGTGATAACGATGATGATATTAATGAGGATGAGGATGATAACGATGATGTTATCAATGAGGTTGAGGATGATCACGATGATGCTATTAATGAGGATGAGGATGATAACGGTGCTGCTATTGATGAGGATGAGGGTGATGGCGATGATGCTATTAATGAGGATGAGGGTGATCACGATTATGCTATTAATGAGGATGAGGATCATAACGATGATGCTATTAATGAGGATGAGGTGATGACGATGATGCTATTAATGAGGATGGGGGTGATAGCGATGATGCTATTAATGAGGATGAGGGTTATCACGATGATGCTATTAATGAGGATGACGGTGATAACGATGATGCTATTAATGAGGATGGGGGTGATAGCGATGATGCTATTAATGAGGATGAGGGTTATCACGATGATGCTGTTAATGAGGATGGGGGTGATAGCGTTGATGCTAGCTATTAATGATGATGACAGTGATAACGATGGTGCTCTTAATGAGGATGAGGATGATAACGATGATGCTACAAGTTCCCATTCAGGTCGGCTGTACTCTACACTTCTTTTCTTTTTTGCTGTCCCATCTTCTGTGCCACCTCAGTGGCACTGCAGCCACGCCGCTCATTCCGACCCCCCTCCTCCCCCATCCCCCGACCCCCCGTCCACAGCTGCAGCTCGGCCCAGCCTCGCCACAGCCCCAACACCAGCAATCCACAGGGAGCAGTCAATGTCAAGCCGCCAAGAGGCAACCCACCAGAGGAGACACTGCACTGCCGCCGAGTCACTTAAGTGGTGTTCAGTGGTGTCTGTTCTGATCCCACATACGAAGGACACCACCCTTCCAAGCCCCCTACTGACGAAACTACTTGCGGAGCTGGCGTGAGTGACCTCTCCCGCCGGAAGGCGCCACCACGTCCATCCAACGACAGTCCCCACGCATTGACCCATACCGGTGATCGCGACAGAATCAAACTAAGGCCACATGCGAGGATAGGTAATCTAAACTTGGGTCACCATGAGAGCAGGGTGCGAAGGACACAGAATTTCAGACTTTTTGTTTCATGCTGATCGAGGAGGAGGATGAAGATGATGATGAACATAATGCTACATATTTCAATCCCGGCCTGAGGCTGCACGACAGGATGTACTTTACGCTTACTTTCATGATCATAATGGCGTCAACCAGGCCCGAGAGGTACAGGCACCTGCAGCGCTAGTCAAGCTATTTCAGTTGATGTGCAACAAGTTTATGAAAATTGATGATTTGGTTGGTCGAACACCGTTGACTGCACGCTGGTGGGGAAAGGGTTTAAACAGCAAAGGGAAGGATTAAACAGCAAAGGGAAAGGGTTAAACAGCAAAGGGAAAGGGTTAAAAACAGCAAAGGGAAAGGGTTGAACAGCAAGGAAAAGGGTTAAACAGCAAAGGGAAAGGGTTAAACAGCAAAGGGAAATGGTTTTTTAAACAGCAAAGGGAAAGGGTTTTATAAAAACAGCAAAGGGAAAGGGTTTTTTAAAAACAGCAAAGGGAAAGGGTTAAACAGCAAAGGGAAAGGGTTAAAACATCTAAGGGAAAGGGTTTTAAACAGCAAAGCAGTCCTATCGACCGTGGGAAACAAGAAACCTCTCTCCAATCAACAGTCGATAAG
>CM031612.1:74228993-74252741 GCA_018398815.1 Conus ventricosus | reverse complement strand
CCACGTGTCTATGTGAATCAGCCTGAGCGTGGGCTGCAGCGTTGTATGTTCCTATATAGGCCTTGGGACATTCTCTGCACATCCGGCTTGCCTTCAGATCCTCCTTGCCTTCAGATCTTCCTTGCCTTCAGATCATCCTTGCCTTCAGATCCTCCTTGCCTTCAGATCTTCCTTGCCTTCAGATCTTCCTTGTCTCCAGATCTTCCTCGCCTTCCGCTGACTTCACTGAGGTGAGAGCTAATGTGTCTTGTCTTACCTACTACATTTGGGCGGATTTGACATTGCTATCATTTTCTTTGAAAAATAAAAATGAAAAAAAGAATTCTTTTCAAGAGAACGGTCGGCGAAAAGGCTTTTTTTGGTGCTTGTTTCGGGGGGGGGGGGGGGGGGGGGGGGGGGGGGGGTATTTTTGTTTTCATTTTTTTCCGTGTGGTTAGATGTCTTCTTTAGAAATCATCGACGCTTTTTACCCCACCCCACCCGAAAAAAAAATTTAGGAAAAATGAGATAAATACACAAACTAACTAACTAAATTGATGCTCACGGTGTCTAGTTCACTGAACTTTCTCTCTCTCATTTCCAATTCCAACTTTCAAAAATTGTCATGAAATCTCGTCCACGTTTTCAGCGAACCTTTGAGGATGACAGCCTAAAATATTTTCAACTTAAAAAGAAATAATGACAATAACCTTTACCAAGTTTTTTCACACAATGTTTTGCAGCACCGTGTTTCTTCTTCTTCTTCTTCTTCTTCTTCTTCTTTGTGACGGGGGCTCTCGACGCTCCCCTCGTTATTAAATATGATTTTCATATTCAGGGATGCAGGGGGTTATGACAGAAGTATTTACGCTTTCACAACTAAAATGCGCTCTCGCATAGGCATACGCACTCTGTCACTCACATCGGGCCCGCACAAAGGTGACGGGAAACCAATAACATTTCATAGAAAATAATCAACTTTTATTCAACTTGACTCCGAGCCCCACCCCTCACTACACAACAAACTATCTGTATCATACAACAATGTAAACAGCTACAGACATTCAAAATCGCATCCCCTGTTCTTCAGTTATTCTTACTTAGCCAGGACAGACAATATTCCACTATTCTGTTTGCACACTTATAACCTTAAGGCAAATAAACGTCCATAATTGCAGCATTCCTTGGTTGACCGTCAGTTTCTCTCATCACTGTCGACCACGAGCTGAAGCTGCCCCACTGTTTTTGTCCTCCCGATTGGCCAAATCCCAGTGGGGGGGCACTGGCAAGTAGCTTGAGGGGCACCCTCACAGAGTCTCCGGACTCCACCGTACTTCGCCCTCTCACTGAAAGGGCTCCTGTCGGCCTCTCCCACAGGTCTTCTCTGGCTGCAAACACCCCACCGTTGTTGGCAGCTCCCTGTCTAGGCTCCAACAGGCTGACAAGTCTTGCTGTCGACGTCCCCACACAGGAGACAATTCTTCTCGTCGTCGGCTCCGAGGCTACAGCAACCTCCACTGTCTTTTCGTCCCCCCCCAGGAGACAACAAGGCGACAGCTAACCTCTGCTTCACGCTGTATTTTCTTGAGCCCTCAGCAAGACGGGCGAGTTCACTTTCCCTTAAGTGAGTCCCACACTCCTGGTTTTCCAAGCAGCTTATTTTTCATTTCAAACAAGAGAGAACCCGAGTTTAACTGGCTCAACAATGGAATCACGGGCACACACACATCACACGATTTGTACAATAAATCCCAAGTTATTTTTATTCCACCAATGGAATCACTAGTCACCCACACATACACACACACAACAGCTGCTAGCCCCTAACCAAGACTTGGGTACCCGTGGTTAATGCATAACTCCTATTCAAACTCATGTTCGATTCCCCAAGCTACCCATTGTTACTAACAGCCTGGACTTCTCTACCAGCCAGGATGATGCTTCAAGTATTTACTACCTCTATAGATAACAAGGTGCAAATCACTCAATAGGCCCAAGCCTTCATCATTCCTCAGAACAGGGACGACTGAATGGTCGCTGTACTCTGCCTGCAGCTGACGGTCACCTACCGTGACGGTCACGACTGACCCCTTTCGCCTGCGTTAATGCTGGAAGAAAAAAAGGAAGAACAGTATCGTTGTATGGTAGTCACTGTTCAATCTGAACCGGGGTTTCGACCTCTCTTACTGGAAGCGCCACTTTCCATCAAGCAAAACCACAGGCCAACTGAACCAGTACCTGACCAGCGCCTATGCGTCTAACCTGACCAGTCGCCAGCAGTCCAACCTGGCAAGTGCCGGCGGTCCAACCTGACAGTGTGCCTGCTGTTGTGTCGTGACCAGGTGTTTGTGAAAGTGTCAGTTGAAAAGAAAAAAAAAAGAAGAAAAAGAAGACTGTGATTCGTAATAATAGTTTAAGATCACCTGGCCAGGTAAGTAGAAATCTATTTTATAACGGGTTAGTTATGATGATTTTGATAAATGGTTTTGTGAAGTTCAAGGAAAGAGAGAAAGTTTTTATTTTGTTTGAACTCCATGCGCCATTGATGTTTTTCTATGATTATGTGTAGTAAGTTATAGCTTTACTAGTGGTTTGATGTGGGACGAATTGCATGATATTTATGATTGAGATTGCAAGATAGCTAGTGAGTGTGTTTGGGCTGTGCGCTAGTCCTTCCTCCACTGACATACCCTGAGGTTGACATTCACGATGATGCTATTTAATGAGGATGACGCGTGTGATTAACGTGATGCTATTAATGTAGGATGGGGTGTGTTAGCGTTGATGCTAGTTAATGAGGATGTTGTTATAACGATGATGCTGTTAATGAGGATGGGCGGGGTGATAGCTATGATGTGTTAATGAGGGATGACAGTGATTACGTTGGTGGACTCTTAATGTGGGATTGAGGATGATAAACTCGATGATGTACAAGTTCCCATTCTGGTCGGCTGTACTCTAACTTCTTTTCTTTTTTGCTGTCACATCTTCTGCACCCCCCCTATACCACCTCAGTGGCACTGCAGCCACGCCGCTCATTCCGAAACCCTCCTCTCCCCCATCCCCCAACCCCCCGTCCACAGCTGCAGCTGGCCCAGCTCGCCACAGCCCCAACACCAGCCAATCCACAGGGAGCAGGTCAATGTCAAGCCGTCAAGAGGGCAACCACCAGAGGTGACACTGCACTGCCGCGAGTCATCTTCAAGTGGTGTTCATTGGTTGTCTGTTCGGATCCCACATAAGAATGGACACACACCCTTACAAGCCCCTACTGATGATACTACTTGCGAGTGGCGTGAGTGACCTCTCCCGCCGGAAGGCGCCACCAACGTCCATCCCCAACGACAGTCCTGCATTGGACCCTACGTTGATCGCGACAGAATTCATACTATGGCCACATGCGGGTGATAGACATAATCAAACTGGAGTCATCCATGAGAGCAGGTGCGAAGGGCCACAGAATTCTGACTTTGTTGCATGCTGATGAGGAGGAGGTGAAGGATGGGATGATGAACATAAGCTACATATTTCAATTCCCGGCCTGAGCTGCACGAAAGGGATGTACTTTACGTTTAATTCTTGATAATAATGCGGTCAACCAGGCCCGAGTGTACAGGCACCTGCAGCGCTAGTCATGCTATTTCAGTTGATGGTGCAACAAGTTTATGAAAATTGAAGGATTTGGTTGGTCGAAACACAGTTGACTGCTCGCTGTGGGAAAGGCGTTTAAACGCAAAGGGAAAGGATTTAAACTGCAGGGGAAAGGGTTTTAAACAGCAAAGGGGAAAGGGTTTAATTTTAAAACAGCAAAGGGAAATGGTTAAACAGCTAAGGGAAAGGGTTAAACGCAAAGGGAAAGGGTAAAAAACAGCAAAAGGGAAATGGTTAAACAGCAAAGGGAAAGGGTTAAACAGCAAAGGGGAAAAGGGTTCAAATCAGCAAAGGGGAAAGGGTTTTTTTTAAAAGGGTTTGTTTTAAAACAGCAAAGGAAAAGGTATAAACATCAAAAGGAAAAGGGTTTTTAAACAGCCAAAGCAGTTCTATCGACGTGGATAAACAAGAAACCCTCTCTCAATCAGAACAGTCGAATAAGCCACGTGTCTATTGTGAAAACAGCTGTGCGTGGGCTGCCGCGTAGTATGTTTCCAATAATTATAGGCATTGGGTCATTCTTGATGATGTGGGTATTGACGCGGGCTGACGAAATAGGACCCTCCCCAATATAGGGACTGTTTATCTTTATTTTAGCTGACGAACAAGGCCAAGTCAGTGTGTGTGTGTGTGTGTGTGTGTGTGGTGTGTGTGTGTTGTGTGTGCCGTGTGCGTGTATGTGTGGCTTGTGTGTGTGTGTGTTGTGTGTGAATGTTGTTGTGATTGAGTGTGTGTTGTGAGTTGTGTGTGTGTGTGTGTGTGTGTGTGTGTGTGTATGTGTGTGTGTGTGTGTGTGTGTGTGGTGTGTGTGTGTGTGCTTTCGTGTGTGTGTGTGTGTGTGTGTGTGCTGTGTGTGTTGTGTGTGTGTGTGTGTGGTGTGTGTTGTGTGTTATGTGTGTGTGTGTGCGTGTGTTGTGTGTGTGTGGTGTTGTGTGTGTGTGTGTAGTCGTGTGTGTGTGTGCGTGCGTGCGGTGTGTTGTTGTGGTGTGTGTGTGTGTGTGTGTGTGTGTGTGTGTCGTGTGTGTGTGTGTGGGGTGTGTGTGTGTGTGTGTGTGAGTGTCTGTGTGTGTGTGAGTGGGTGTGTTACGTGTGTGTGCGTGCAGTTGCGTGCGTGATGCGTGTGTGTGTGTGTGTTTATCTTTCACTTTCACTGAGTGGATGGCCACGTCAGGTGTGTGTGTGTGTGTGTGTGTGTGTGTGTGTGTGTGTGTGTGTGTGTGGGTGGGTGTCGTGTGTGCGTGTGTGTGTGGTGGAGTGTGTCTGTGTGTGTATGTGTGAGTGTGTGGGTGTGTGTGCGTGTGTGTGTGTGTGTGATGTGTGTGTGTGGTGTGTGTGTGTGGTGTGTGTGTGTTGTGTTGGTGATGTGTGAGTGGGTGTGCACGTGTGTGTGTGTGGTGCGTGGTGTGCGTGCGTTGCGTGCGTGCGTGTGTGTGTGTGTGTTTATCTGTTCCTTTCATGATGTGGTTGGCCTCGTAGCGTGTGTGTGGTGTGTGTGTGTGTGTGTGCGTGTGTGTGTGTGTGTGTGTGTGTGTTGTGTGTGTGTGTGTGTGTGTTCTGCTATTGGCGACACTAGTCAAACACCAGGGCGAACACTAGTTGGACAGCACTGACTGACACTGTTGTAAGCCGTGACTGGCGGGGCGGACTGGGTTATAACTTACACTCACGTTGGGCTCGCCTTCATGAAGATTGACGGGTAACAGAAGGTATCTATCTGGGTGTTACTACGTCAAATTGTCTGACCTGAATGTGGTGAACCAGACACAACCACCACACACCACACACACAACACACACACTCACACACTCACACACACACACGCACACGCATCACACTCACACACACACACACAACACACCACACCACACACACACACACACCACACAGACACACGCGCGCACGCACGCACGCACGCACGCACGCACGCAGCTCGCACGCACACAAGCACGCACGCCACGCACGCACGCACGCACGCACGCACGCACGCACACACACACACACACACCAACACACACACCACGCATGTACGCCAATTGTACAAGGGCATAATTCATCCTTATATGCACACCTACATATGCGAACACGCGCGCACGTTCGTGCCGCCGAAGCATGCTCACACAGGGCCCCAAGAGCGCAGCACTTACCACGTACACACACTCGGCACGCTCACTGCGACTTACACGCACACCGGGCCACTTACAGAGTGGCCCACTCCCACCCCCCAGCCCCCACCCCGACACACACACATACACGCACTACATGTGCTCGATCACCCCCCCACACATGACACTCTCGTACAGCTATAAAGACAATGCTTGGTAGGATAAGTACGCAAGATCTGTCCAGCGCGTTGGCTTATTTCACAGGTCAGCATTACTACGTAATGTACCGTTAGACCCTCGTCTTAAACCCTTTCATCTTTGTCATTAATTGTTATTTTTATCCATCAGCAGTAAATCTTTTGCAGTGTCATCTCGACTTCTTTTCAGATGTGGTGTAGCATTTATGGTCTAGTTCACACGCAGTAACGCTCCTTAATGGATACCGAACTGAAGTGAGACTTCAAGCATTTAAAGCCATTTCATTTCATTTTCCTCTTCCTCTTTTTTTTTTTTTTTTTTTTTTTTTTTGGCTGAACCTTCTTCTGTGCCATCTCAGTGGCATTTTTCAGCGACGCCGCTCATTCTCTGCGCGGCCCGCCCAGCCTGCACGGCAATCCTCAGGGAGCAGTTAATATCAAAAGCCAACCCACCGGAGGAAGACGCTGCAATGCTGCCGGAGTCCCTTCGGTGGTGTTCCAGTGACGCCTGTTTTGATCCATCATACGCAGGGACACCCACTATTTTACCCCTTACTGACGTCAGCGTTAATTGCGCTACCCGTGGAGCCGGCGGGAGTGAGCTCTCCCTCTGTAGGGCGCCACCACGGCCATCCATCGGCATAGTCCAATGAATTTGCCGACATCGGCGACCGGCGACAGAATCAACCAAGGCCTCAGATGTAGAGAGGCAATCGAATCTGTTGACCGAACACCATGAGGTAGAACATGACGGAACAGATATTCAGACTTTTTTCATGGTGAGGAATTAGGTGAGGGTGATAACGATGATGCTATTAGTGATGGATGAGAGATCATAACGATGATGCTATTAATGAGGAGGAGGATGATACGATGATGTATTAATGAAGGGAGGAATGTGGGGTGATTAAACGATGGATGTATAATGAGGATGAGGGTGATAACGATGATGCTATTAATGAGGATGTGGATCATAACGATAATGCTATTAATGAGGATGAGGGTGATCACGATGATGCTATAATGAGGATGAGGGGTTGTTAGCGGATGTTGCTATCAATGAGGTGAGGATGATCACAGTGATTGCTATTTAATGAGGATGAGGATAATCACGATTATGACTATTAATGAGGATGAGGATGATAACGATGATGCTATTAATGAGATGGGGGTGATAGCAGATTATTGCTATTACTGAGGTTTGAGGATGATAACGATGATGCTATTAATGAGGTATGAGGATGATAACGATGATGTATTAATGAGGATGAGGGATGATTGTGAATAATGCTATTAATGGAGGATGAGGGTGATTATCGATGATGCTATTAATGAGGTTGAGGATGATTGTGTGATGCTATTATGAGAGAGCAGGGTGATTATCGATGATGCTATTAATGAGGATGAGGGTGATAACGATGATGCTATAAATGTGGGATGGGGTGATAACGATGATGTTATCAATGAGGATGGGTTGATCACCGATGATGCTTTAATCGAGGATGAGGGTGATTACGATGATGATATTAATGAGGATGAGGATGATAACGATGATGTTATCATGAGGTTGGAGGATGATCACGATGTGCTTTAATGAGGATGAGGGGGATTGGGGAGATGATAACGGTGCTGGTTGCTGCTATTGATGAAGGATGAGGGTGATGGCGATGATGCTATTAATGAGGATGAGGGTGATCACGATTATGCTATTAATGAGGATGAGGATCACTAACGATGATGCTATTAATGAGGATGAGGTGATGACGTGATGCTTTTATGAGGAGGGGGGTGATAGCGATATGATGCTATTAATGAGGATGAGGGTTATCACGATGATTGCTATTTAATGAGGATGTCGGTGATAACGATGATGCTATTTAATGAGGATGGGGGTGATAGCGATGATGCTTATTTAATGAGGATGAGGGTTTATCACGATGATTGCTGTTAATGAGGATGGGGGTGATAGGCGTTGATGCTTAGCTATTTATGATTGTTGACAGTGATAACGATGGTGCTCTTAAGGAGGATGAGGATGATAACGATGATGCTACAAGTTCCCAATTCAGGTCGGCTGTACTCTACACTTCTTTTCTTTTTGCTGTCCCATCTTCTGTGCAACCTCAGTGGCACTGCAGCCACGCCGCTCATTCGACACCCCCCTCCTCCCCCATCCCCCGACCCCCCGTCCACAGCTGCAGCTCGGCCAGCCTCGCCACGTCCCCTACACCAGCAATCCACAGGGAGCAGTCATCTGTAAGCCGCCCAAGAGGCAACCACCAGAGGAGGTCACGCACTGCCGCCCGTGGTCAATTATGTGGTGTTCAGTGGTGTCTGTTCTGATCCCACATACGAAGGACACCTCCCTTCAAGCCCCTAACTTCGACGAAAACTACTTGCGGAGCTGGCGTGTGTGACCCTCTCCGCCGGAAGGCGCACCACGTTCCATCCAACGACCGTCCTCGCATTGAACCCAACAATTCCGGTGATCGCGACAGAATCAAACTAAGGCCACATGTCGAGGATAGGTAAATCTAATCTTTGGGTCACCATGAGAGCAGGGCGAAGGGTCACTGTATTTTCAGACTTTTTGTTTCATGCTGATCGAGGAGGTGGTTGAAGATGATGATGAATCATAATGCTACATATTTCAATCCGGCCTGTGGCTGCTCGACAGGGATGTTACTTTACGCTTACTTTCATGTTCTAATGGCGTCAACCTAGGCCGGAGAGGTACAGGCACCACTGCCAGCGCTAGTCAAGATATTTCAGTTGATGTGCAAACCAAGTTATGAAAAGTGTATGACTAGGGTTGGTCGAAACTCCGTGACTGCACGCTGGTGGGGGGAATGGTTAAACAGCAAAGGGAAGGATTAACGCAATGGGAAAGGGTTAAACAGCAAAGGGGAAAGGGTATAACAGGCAAAGAAGGAAAAAGGGTTTTTGAAACAGCAAAGGGAAAAGGGTTTATTTAAGCAGCTAAGGGAGGGAAAGGGTAAACAGCAAAGGGTAATGGGTTTTAAACAGCAAAGGGAAAGGGTAAAACAGCAAAGGGAAAGGGTTTTTACAGCAAAGGGAAGGGTGTAAACAGCAAAGGGATATGGGTTAAACATCTAAAGGGAAAAGGAGTAATAACAGCAAAGCAGTCTATCGACCGTGGAAAACAAGAAACCTCTCTCCAATCAACAGTCGATAAGCACGTGTCTATGTGATTCAGCCTGAGGTGGGCTGCAGCGTAGTATGTTCCTATATAGGCCTTGGGACTTTCTCTGCCCATCCGGCTTGCCTTCAGATCCTCCTTTGCCTTCAGATCTTCCTTGCCTTCAGTATCCTTGCCTTCAGATCCCTCCTTGCCTTCAGATTTCTTGCCTTCAGATCTTCCTTGTCTCCAGATTTCCTCGCCTTCGCTGACTTTCCACTGAGGTGAGAAGCTTATGTGTCTTGTCTTACCTTTACATTTGGGGGAATGACATTGATTTCATTTTCTTTGAAAATAAAAATGAAAAAAAGAATCTTTTCAAGAGATCGGTCTGGCGAAAAGGCTTTTTTTGGTGCCTTGTTTCAGGGCGGGGGGGGGGGGGGGAAGGGGGGGGGTATTTTGTTTTCATTTTTTTCCGGGTGGTAGATGTCTCTTTAGAAAATCATCGGAGCTTTTTACCCCACCCCACCCCGTAAAAAAAATTAGGGAAAAATGAGATAAATACTCAAACTTAACTAACTAAAATAGATGCTACGGTGTCAGTTCACTGAACTTTTCTCTCTCCTCCATTTCCAATTCCAACTTTCAAAAAATTGTCATGAAATCTCGTCCACGTTTTCAGCGAAACTTTGAGGATGACAGCCTAAAATTATTTTCAACTTAAAAAGGGAAAATATTCAAATATCCTTTAACAAGTTTCTTTCACACAATTGTTTTTGCAGCACCGTGTTTCTTCTTCTTCTTCTTCTTCTTCTTCTTCTTTGTGACGGGTATCCGACGCATCCCCCTCGTTATTAAAATATGATTTTCATATTCAGGGTTGCAAGGGGGGTTATAGACAGAAGTATTACGCTTTCACAAAAAAATGCGCATCTAGCATAGGCATCGCACTCTGTCACTAACATCGGTGCCCGCACAAAGGTGACGGGAAACCAATAACATTTCATAGAAAAATAATCAAACTTTTATTCAACTTGACTCCGAGCCCCACCGTACTACACAACACAACTATCTGTATCATACAACTATGTAACAGCATACTGGACAATTTCATTAAATCGCATCCCCTGGTTCTTCAGTTATTTTACTTAGCCTGGACAGTCAATATTCACTATTCTGTTTTGCACACTTTTAACCTTAAGAGCAAATAAACGCCATAACTTGCCAGCATTCCTTGGTGACCGTCAGTTTCTCTACATCCAATGTACGACCACGGAGCTGAAGCTGCACACTGTTGTGTCCTCCCGATTGGCCAATCCCAGTTGGGTCTATTTTTTATTTTTAGGGGACACTGGCAAGTAGCGTGAGTCGCTCCCTCACACGAGACTCTCACGGACTCCACCGTACGTCCCCCCTCTCACTGAAAGGGCTCTGTCGGCTCTCCCTCAGGTCTTCTCTGGCTGCAAACACCCCACCGTTGTCTGGCAGCTACCCTTGTCTAGGACTTCCAAACTGGCTTGACACGGTCTTGCTGTCGACCGTCCCACACAGGAGACAATTCTTCTCGTCGTCGGCTCGAGGCTACAGCAACCTCCACTGTCTGTACGTCCCACCCAGGAGACACAAGGCGACAGCTAACTCTGCTTCACGCTTTTGTTATTTCTTGAGCCTCAGCAAGACGGGCGAGTTCACTTTCCCTTAAGTGAGTCTCCCACACTCCCCTGGTTTTCCAAGCAGCTTTTAGTCTTTCTCAAATCAAGAGGTGAACCGAGTTTTATCTGGCTCATCCAATGATCACGGGCACACAACTCACACGAAGTTGTACCAATTAATCCCGAGTTATTTTTATTCCACCTATGGAATCATAGTCACTACACATACACAAACAACAAAGCTGCTAGCACTAACCAAGAACTTGGGTACCAGTGGTTAATGCTAACCTCCTATTCAAACTATGTTCAGATTCCCCCAAGCAACCCATTGTATAACAGCCTGGAATTCTATACCAGCCCAGGACTGATGCTTCAGTATTTATACCTCTATAAGGATAACAAGGTGGCACATCACTCAATAGGCCGAAGCCTTCCATTTCATTCCTCATGAACAGTGGGGACGACTGAATGGGTCGCTGTTACGTTGCTGGCCTGCAGGCTGACGGTCACCTACCCGTGCGGTCACCTGACCGACCGGACTTCCCTTACAGGCCCCACGGGAGAGCCCATGTGATAGCCAGGCTCAAAGTGGACACTCTTCTCTACACTGACCGGCAGGTTGGCAAATCCTTGTCACTATCCATCGGAATGCGAAACTATTTCCAGCAATCCCCCTCCCTCAGTACACGACCCGGGGTATTTCCCCTCTGGTGATGCCTGAATTTCGCAACACGGACAACCCAAGGAACTTGCTCTCAACAAACTCAGCAAAAACTACCTTTAATTTGCCTAAAATGCTCGAAGAAATCATTCAGTGGCGGCGGGAAGCTGTCCAGGATTAGGGGGGGCAATGGATATTTCATATCATTGAACTCCGACAATCACAATATGGCAATGTTCGATAAAAAAAAAATTTTAATTTAAAAAATTCCTGCATACATATTCAGTTCACACACCACCAACCACACACACACACACACACACACACACACACCACACACACACACACACACACCACACACACCACACACACTATTTGAAATACACTTTATATAGTGGACATTAGGCACCGTAAAATGCATTTAATAAGTCACGATTGTCACATTCTGTACATTATCAGGTTACACCAACAGCTGGGAGGTTACAGGTTACACCTTTACACATTTACAAAATCACTACACTTTACTTTTTCGTTTCTGCAAACTAACTCGGAAAAAAATTTCATCGTAGATTGAGTGATCAACCTTGTTTTTGGTTTTGTTATGTTCCTTTGGTCAGTGGGGTGGGGGGGGGGGGGGGGGGGAAAAATGGGAACACATGTATAATGAGACAGATGTTTAGGCGCTCCTGAGTCGTAGTGTTCGGAGTTTATTTTTGAACCCGCTTCAAGGCAGAAAAACGGCGTTCTGCTGGTGCAGCTGTAACGGGATTGGTCTAGTACAGCCTGACAAGTTTGGTCTTCCTCACTCAACATTCTTTTAAATGTTCTGTCTGAGCTGTCAGTTTTCCAAGCAGTGCCTCAAAGATGGACATTCTTGTTGTCCTCACAGCATGTGGAAGGATGGCCAACTGTGTTTTGAGTCTGTCATGTCAATGTCCGCAGCATAGGTGTATTGATCTCTTGAGGAATTTAGGGATCTTTCCTGCAGCTCCGTCGCCAAGAGAATTTAGATCTTCCTTGGCAACTTTAAGACTATGTCGGGTCAAATCCTGTGCTTTATATGCTCGTTGACGTTTGTTCTATGGCCTCTCATAGTACTGCTGTCTGTATATATAGAAGAGGGAGCCTGAGTAGCTGTGACACCTGGCAGCCCTCATCAAGTCTTCATGGAGGCTGTGCCTGTTCGGAATTGCGGGGATCATCACACACGTTTGCACAAGCCATGGTTGAGACGTCGGCAAAAATTGTCTGGATAAACTGTTATCCTGGCGTCTTACTTTCAAGCTATTCTCAGACAGAGGTTTGCAGCGTTTGTGGCATCCACACTGGACGTGTGTTTCCTTTGAACTGCAGTGGCCAGCTCTTCAATCACAGCAAAGACATCCCGTGAAAGTGAGAGCCCAAGACAGGTGGAGAACTGCTGCATAAGTGCTAGAAGGCAGGTTTGCCCTCCTGGCATACTCATCATGTCCTTGTGAGACTAGTTCAAGTGTTTCTTGCAAAGCCTCATAGTTCTCAATGAGAGAATCAAAAGCTCTTGTTCGAATAGTCCACCTTGTTGGACACAGTGGTTTAATGGACGGTCTGCACGAAGTTGATGTTTCATGTTGGATTGTTTCAAAAAGGATTCTGCCGTTTTGGTGATAATTGATAAACTAAATTTGACCTCTGTGGCAAAGTCAAGGGCATCTTTATTACTTTGACCTTTCTGGAAGCCTCTTGTAACACAAGATTGACCGAGTGTGCCAAACAGTGTACGGACACTGCTGACGGGACCTCATCTTTGAACCGTTTTGCAACTCCTGAAACGTGACCCTGAAAATTACTGGCCCGTCGTAGGCCTGACCCTACACTTCTACATGGCAAGTCCAGCCTGATCAAGAAAACCCTTTAGCGCATTAAAAAAATTGTCTCTACCCACAGGTATTGTCAACATGCACCAGTCCCACAGGCTCCTCTATGTCTTCAAACTGCTCAGTTACCCATCTTATGCAAATTATAACCTGCTCCCCGTTTGCAGCATCACGGGTTTCGTCAGCTACTATCGAAAACCAATTCACTTCTCTGATTTCAAGTACAACAGATCGCAAGACTTTATGTGCCATAACCTGAGGATCTCGTTGACAATATCATGTGACAGACATTTTGAACCTGTGTTTGTTTTTTCCTTGCAGCCCTCTCCAATGCAGAACTTGAGCAGCTGTTGAAGGTTGCCTTCCTGCTCGTCATGTCCACGGAGAGGCAGACCCTGACGCAGGAGAAACTGAAGGCTCTTTAGTTCGTTCATCAGGCTTTGCAGGTGTTTCTTTTGTTCTGTTTCATGTTTCATGCTGACACGTCACTCGATTCTACACTGACGTTGTAGACTGCCTACATTTTACGTCATACACGGCTGCTCCATGTGAAGATGATTTTTCGTGGCTTCAGGAAATTTTCCAGTGCTTTCTTCCAATTGTCAAAACCGCTCCATAACAAACGCTGCATCAGGTTTGCAAACCTTGATGATTAGCCTCATGGGTTGACTGCGTCCTTGCAGCACACAGTAGACTGACATTTTGGTTTCCTTACAGTAGCAGGTCGGTCAATGTCATCACGTGGAGACTGCGCAGGTCGGTTGGCGTCGTCACGAGGAGACAGCATGATTGATTCACCTTCTGTAGGAGATGAGGAAACACTTTCTTCCTCCTTTTCTTATCATTTTCACTGTCCTGGTTTGATGAAGTGTTAGGCTCACAAAATGTTCCTCACCTATTTGCCCTATAAGGACAGGTGGAAGGGATGATTCAATGTCTCCCGCCAAGATCTTATTCATCAGGTAGCCTATCCTGGAGCTCTCTTGCTGATTTGTTACGATGTGTATGTCCCTACCAATCATTCGCGCCATAGCTTGCACTACAATTGCATCAGCATAAGAATATATGCCATATTTGGCAATGTTGGTCAGGTTACTGGTCAGTAATGTGTGGCCAAAGTGGGTCAGCTGCAGAGAGGTTCCCGAGAAATGTGTTGACATCTTTCCTGAGCGATTTTGACAGGAAGTATGACGACAAGGTGATGCACCATCAAACTCTTTTCTCTCTCTCTCTAATTTTTTTTTGAGGTGCTCAATATTTTATTTTATTTTTTATTTTATTTTATTTTATTTATTTTTTTTTTTGGGGGGGGGGGGGGGGGCAGTATATAAGGCAACACACACACACGCGCGATATTGATACACACACGCGATACCAGATATTGATTGGCGTGAAGATGCCATACTTGGTAATCAATACAGTAAAAATATTAATTCTCAGTTTTTTGATACCACCCAAAAACTTTGGATTAGTGCAGTCAGTTGAAACACCAACTCGTGGTAAGGCATTCCTGGATTTATTTTTTACCAATTGTCCAGGCGCTTTAGGCAATCAGGAATGAATTTGCAGGCCGGGGTGATCATGAAAAATTTTCTTTAGAGAAAAAATTTAACCCCTTTCAAAGGAAAACCCCAAAAAGTCCCATCGACTTGGACCAAGCAGACTTCCAAAATTGGCGGGTTTATATGATTTCGTGTTTTTTTTTGAGGTCCCATAGGGAAAAGATATGTCAGTGCCCTTTTGGGAAGTGTTTAAAACAAATTTGGAATTTATTTTGGTGACAAATCCCTACAAAAATCCCCCTTCAAAGCAGGCCCCACCCTGGATTACACAAAACAAAACTTTTGTGGAAAAGGAAAATCGTTTCTTTAAAAAATTTGAAACTACACCTAATTCAAAAAGATTTTGGTTAGGTAAAAACTATTAAGAAAAGGGTGTCAGGGGAAAAATGTGGCTTGCCCTAAAATTTTTTAAATTCGTTGTTTTCAAAAGGTGATTATCAAAAACAAAAAATTATGGTTTCAAAAGGAGTAAAGACAGGACAAAAAGGGGGATTCCCCCCTGAGAAAAAAAACCGAAAACAAATACGGGCCCCTAAAGGGGAAAGCAAATTTACTAACAAGCGTTTTGTTCATTTCTCAAATCCAAGCCTTTAAATTAAACGTTGCTAAAAGGATGATGTTAACTCCTGAAATGCAAACATCAAAGTAAAAAAGCAGGAGTTTTTAAGTTACTGCCCAACATCAATGAAAACAAAGTATGGCCCTGATGCCTTTCCTGGAAAGCTCTTAAAAAATTATGTCCATGATTGAGTGGGTATACCAAACTTTACAAGTTACGACAGGGGTAAAAACCTGTGAGTGGCGGATGCGAGCTTTTTCCCCTTATTCAAAAGGGTGACAAAAAAAAAGGAGAATATAGACCTGTATTCTTACACCCATATCGCAAAACTACTTGAAACATAATATATAGTAGATAATGGACCATTTGACAAATATGACTTCTTAAATAACCCCCAGCAGGGTTTTTTGCGCGACGGAGTTGTGGATCCCCAATAGATCAAAATTTTTCTATTCAAAATTACTTTCTTAAAGAACCTTGCTGAAAAATTTTTAGGCGGGATTTTGTAGCGTTCAAATGGAAAAAAATTTAAATTTAGTTTAGAAGCAGATTTTTAGCTTTTTTAAAAAGGAATTAAATGCTCCCCCCAAAAAGGGTTTAAAGACGTGCTACAAAAACTTTTTTAGCCGTTTGGAATATGGTTGCTCGTTTGGGACCCCTTCCCATTAAGGAATTGTTAACCTGGGAAAAAAATTCAAAAGAGGCATCAGGTTGTAAAGGGAACCAATCAGAAAAAAGGGGAATATTTGGAAGAACATGAGGAAATTAAATGAAACCTTAGAAGGAGAAGAGCTTTTATAAAATTTAAACTTTCTTCAAAGGCAGACCCAAAAGAAATTGATTTTCCAAGGAAAAAATAGTATTGAAAAAAAGTAGCACCAGGAGTGGCGGTAATTTTAAACCCATATCTGCATCAAAATTGACAGCACTTACTTCTTTTTACCCTATTTTGTTGGTGTAAAAATCCTGGGGGCCAAAAAGTTCCCAAAAAGCAGTTTTTTAAAAAGAAAATTAAACCGACGTTTTGAGATTGCTATTGACATTTTCTTTTTTGACTTCCCAGATATTTTCTGTTACCGGGGCCTGAATTGGCCATTGTTTTTAACTTTGAATATCGAGTGCGCCCCTTTTTGAAAAAAAATTTGTCCAGGGGCCAACTTTGAGTCAAAATATTTTATGTTATTTTATTTTACTTCTTAACGCGCGCTGGGCCTCTCTTTTTAAAAGGGTAAACCCAGTTTTTTGGGAAGAAGAAAAGTCTCTTCTCTCTCTCTCTCTCTCTCTCTCCCCTCTCTTTTCTCTCTCTTCACTTTTTGTTTGGACCCTTCGCCATGTCCATTCGTCGGTCCCCAGAAAACTTGCAGTTGGTGAACACGTTCCCCCCGCCCCAACGCAGACGAAAGGGGGGGGTTTAACGAAATTTTTAACTCCCCGAAAGGGTTTTAACCCCCGGGGTTTTTAAATGTTTATATGTAAAATTTTAATCCCGGGGAGTTAAACTAGATGCTCCCCCTGTGCCAAAATAATCCTCAGTAAAACTTAAATGTTCTAAAATCTTTTTTTTAAAATTTAAACAATTCTTGAAACATTAAGGGGGGAGTCTTTTTGTACTAATCAGCTTAACCCACCCGTAACGAAGCCCCCCCTGGGAGTTTATTTAGTTAAACTCCGGGAGTTAATCCGGGGTGTAAATTTTTTCCTCCCCCCCCCTAAGGGGAGTAGTTTTTCACATTTTAGAAAAAACCCCCCTGGGTTTAAATTGTCAGTGTTTTTGACTCCGGGAGTTATTTGTAAAGAGGGGGAGTTTAATTGTCATGACTAAGATGACCCCCCACCCCCTTTCCAGGGTCCTTCGGTAAGGGAAGGGGAAAAGGGGGTTTTAAATGTTCGTGTCATCATCATCTCAAGGAAAAAAAAAGCCCGGTACTTTTTTTGCTCTTAGGTCTTATATTTTACTTGCTTTTTGAAAAATTTCTTATGTTTAATTTGTATATACATGAATTAAGGGTTTGATCCCTTTGGTGAAATGGCCCTACTGTCCCCTTCAGTCTTTGGCGTTCTCTCTCTCTCCCCTTTTTCCTCTCTCAGGGAAAATATTGCGAGTATCAGTCCCCCAAAGTGAGGCCATTACCTAAAATGTTGTAGAAAGGAAACATTTTCCATTTTTCATTGTGTCTGGGCAAATTGGGAGTGGGGAGGGGGGGGGGTTTTGAGGGGTAAGGAAGGTGGGGGAGAATGAGGGTGTCGCGACTTGACGTAAATTGTTTTATGGATGCTCATTGGAGAGAAGGAAAGAAAAAAAGGGTTGGCATGATTGGAAATTTGTGTGGGGGAAAGGGGGAAGGAAGGGGGGGGGGGGGGGGGGGGGGGGGGGGACCTTTTTTTGGGTACAATTGTACAAGAGGGTGGCTCCTTTGGCCGATTGGGAAGTTGTCAAGTGATGTCACAGGTGTGGTGGTGTGCGTTTGCAAAGCTAAATGAAAGTGGTACCCAAATCAGAAAAAAACCCAAACATTTTTCAATAAAATTCGGAACTGATAATTCACAAAAAAACCTAATATCGAAGGAAACAATTCAAACCTGACAGTTGATTGGCGGGTTAGTGAAGAAAACACCACACAAACCCTTTTCGAAAAAAATATATAAAAGACGATGGGTGGGTGCGAGGTGCGGGGGTGGGTGGTGGGGGGAGTCATTCTGGGGGGTATGTCAGAATAACTCCCTGGAGTCAAACTGAAACCAGGGGAGTTCGTTTTTTTTTATTTCTGTTTAATCCCGGGGAGTTAAATTTAATTGAAGTTTAACTCCTGGGATTTAAAAACCCATTCGGGGGTTAAAAACTTTTCGTTACACAGCATCATAAACAGTACCCCCCACACCCAGAAAGTTTCATTCCGGGGGGAAAGTGACCCCGCGGTTTGCGCATGGTTGGGTTTTTCCACCCCAGCTGGCGAGCTAGTTCTTGCTGGGCGGGAACTGCATTGTTTTTGTTGGGGGGGGGGGGGGGGGGGGGGGGGGAGGCCCTTTCTGGGCCGCGAGACGGCGCGTGTGCTTCCTTGGTAAACGACTGCCAAACCAGTTTTTTTCGCCAAAGGAAGCGAACAAGTTCGTGCGGTGGGCCGCATGGATTTGGCCCGCCCTCCGCGGGGGAGGCTCCCGTTGGCTGTTGGCCGGTCGTGAGGGGCGGTGGAGGGGCCCTTTAAAGAGCAAAGGGGAAAGGAAAAGGGGAGCACCCTTGTGTGTGCTCGCGCGACGTCTTCTCCCGCATGTGAACACGCGCTGCCGTCGCGAGAAAGGTGAAAGGGGGGGGGGGGGGGGGGGGGGGGGGGGGGGGGGAGGGGAATCGCTTGGCTCGACAGGGAAGTTTTCATATTAAGTGTTATGCGCGGGGTGGGGCGGGGGGAGGGGGGGAGGGGGGTTACTTCCCCCCTTAGTGTTTTTTGTTCAAAAATATGATGTACACACACACACACAACACCCCGATATGATGTTTATTGTGATTTATGACGTGATGATGATCTTATTTCCAAGGGGAAAAGGAAAGCAAACAAAGGAATATGTGGGGACCCAAAACATCACCAGCGAGATTCGGTGCTCGTTTATAGTCTCTATATCGCCGTGATTTTGGAGATCAACGGAAAAAAGAAGACGAAGGCCTGGATGAAGGCCCAAAAATTCGTTCGGCAAAATTTCCCGTGTGCAAAGGTAAAAGACGGTTTAATCAAACATAAAATTTCTTTTTTTTTTAACCCGGCCCCGCCCCCCCGAGGGGTAAGAGTCACTAGCAACTAATAAGTAGCTACTTAACTTTTTTTTACAAAAAAAAAACCAAAAAAACTAAGAAGTGGATGGGTTTTTTTTCCATCAAAATTGACGCACAGAAAAAAAAAAAAGAAAAAAAAATTGGACCCAATAAAACAAGCAAGAAAAATGTTTTTATTGTTTTCAAAAGGGGAGAGAGGGTAGACAGACAGAAGAAGACTGAGAAGAGGAGAGGGTTTTTTTTAGACCCTTTTTCCCCTTTAGTGTATACCCACTTTGTGGGGTTTTTGGGTTTTTTTTAAAAAAAACGATTCTTTTTTACTAAAAACAAAGCATCTGTATAGCGAGAAAAAAAAGAGGGGGGAGAGAGGGTTTAGAGGAGAAAAAAGGGGTAGAAGAGGGGAGTGTCAACCCCGGGTACGTCGTGGAGGTTGGGTAGGCAAGCCCAAAAACATCACGCTTGCTTCAATTATTTATTTTTCTGCATTCGTACATAAACCATGGTAAAGTTTAACTTTATAACCCTAAACTGGAAAAAACTCATGCGCATGGGTCAAACAAAAAAAAAAAAACATCCCCTCTTTTTGAACTTTACAAAACTTTATTAAAATTTACTAATAAAACCCGGGTATAAATAGTTTTCCACTTTCCTGGGCCCGGGATTTAAATATTTACGATCATGTCTTTCCTTTTCTTCTTTTTTTTTTCTTTTCTTTTCAGTCCTTTCAAAACACAGTCACGACACAACTGTGGCATGGTCGGTTGGCCGCCGGCATGGTCAGGTTGGAGTGGCACTGGTCAGTTAGACCGCTGGCGTGGTCGGTTGGACTGGATGAAAATGGCGCTGCCAGGTTGGTGAACCCCCGGTTCAGATTTACAGTGATACCGAAATTTATTGTTCTCCCTTTTTCCTTCCCGCACTAACGATTGCACTTCTCTTCTCTCTCTTTGTCTGCTTATAAAAAGGCTGGTTGTTTCTTTTTTTTTTTTTTTTTTTTCTCTTCATCGATTTTGAACTTCTCTTCTCTCTCAAATCTTCCTTGTCTTCCCCTTTCGATCTATATGGTGTAATGCTTCAATCGGTTTTTTTCCTCCTCTCATTCTTGCTTTTCCTCGTGCAGGCTCCCCCCAGAACCTCTCTCTTTTCTGTCTCTTCTCCCCCTTCTTCACTTCCCTGGTTTTCATATCCTGTTTATCTTTTAAGGGTGAGTTTGGTCAGTATTTTTCCCCCCTTGTCCCGGGTTACCTCCCCCCTAAATTCCCTTGGAATGCAAATCGCCCCAAAATACATCTACGGCCTTGCTCTTGGGTGGCAATGGGTCATTTAATTAAATTGCTTGATTTCAACCCACCCAACAATCCTTCCCCCTTCCCACTTCAAAACCCCGGGGACGTCTGACTTAACTGTGGGTGGTCCTGCAAAATTTTGGGTGTTTAGTCTGCCCCGGCGCGAGGGGCCCTCTGGCCGCCTATTTTGGAGTTGGTCAAGCCATCAGTCTGTTGCTGGAGGGTGCTGTCTCCCTGAGGATAAAAAATAGCTTTGCCGTGCTAATGGCTGACGCGAAAATGAAGCGTTGCCCGGAACCCCGAATGTTGGGTTGGACTTTTTCCAAATTTAACTGGTGGGTGACCCGATTTCGGTTTTTCTTTTTTTTTCCGTGCAGAGAAGAGAGAGAGAGGGGAAAAGGTCTGGAAAAAAGGCAGGCCGACAATTTCCCCTGCCCTCTTTAAATGGTGGGCAAGAGGGGGGGAAAAAAGAAAAGAACAAAAAGAAAAAAAAGGAGACGTTTGGGGGGTGAGGGTGGAAGGGGGGCTTCTCTCTCTCTTTTCTCTCTCTCTCTCTCCTTTTCTTCTCTCTCTCTCTCTCTTTCTTCACATTTACCCCAACCACCCACACAACCCACACACCAAACACCAACCACTAGGGCTTTCGTGTGCGTGGCGGCGCGGGGCCTCACACAGGGCGACCCAACACTCACACAGACGACCCCACAAAAACACTCACAACAAAGCACCCCCACACACGAACTGCCCCAACAATACTCACCAAAAGTGCACAAAAACAAACTCACCCGCGCGCGGCGCGCCGACGCACGCACGCACGCACGCACCACAAAACAAACACAACCTTGTTCGGTCAAAAAAATGGAAAGGTCGCATCTGTCTCGCACCCAAAATATAGGAAGTTTTCCCCTTTGCCCACTTTTTTCAGTTGTCCCTGTTTCCCTTTGCCTGGTGTGTGTGTGTGTTTTTGGGGTGTGTGTGTGTGTGTGTGTGTGTGTTTTGTGTGTGTGCGAAGCCGCTCGCGGAAGTAGTTCGTCGTCCTGACAAAACTTGGAGGACCACCTTCAGTCTCTCTTCGGCTCTCTAAAAGTGTTGTCGGCAGGTAGCTCTTCGGAGACTGAGGGAAATCCTCACTCACCGACTAACACAAAACGCGGTGAGCAGCTGTCAGGTAAACAGGTCAACCGTTTTTAGGTTTACCTGTTTCGGTCCAACGTGTCCCCAAATTTGGGCCCGGGAAAAAATTGGTCCGTCACATGTGGTGTGATCAAATTTCAAATTGAGTCGTTAACAGCGAAAACAACTCCCCACTTTGGCAGGTGGGTAGGCCACACATGGGTTAGGTATTTCTGATTGCAGTTCGGAAGGACAATAACTGTTAGCAATATTGACAGGGGGAAAAAAACTGATTGGACAATGGCAACAACATTGATAGGAAAGATAACCTTAACAAAACACTGTTACCTGTCAATGTTCTGCTTCAACGTAGAGGGTCTATCCATCCATCCATTGAGCCACATTGGCGCACCCGTCAAGCCCCCCAACTTGCCATGTGTGCGAGTGCTGTTAGAGACAGTCAGTGGAGTGACGTCAGGTGTATGGAGTTCAGAGGAGCTCATGCATTAAGCGACATCCTAGGAATTCCATATAACTGGAAGCTGTAGTTCCCATTTCGGGCAACACAGGGTTTTTAGCAGCGTCCTTGAGGTTGGATTGACCCTGAGGTCAGAGTGGCCGTTTTTTTCACTGAATGACGTCTAGTTAGGATAGGTCATCATCGTTGACCCTTGGGCAGATCTGACGCAAGAGGCTATACGAGCTGTACTGGCTGAACCTATGGTTCTGAATGCTGCAGCACATTCCCGATTATGTGTCTGCTGGATGAGAGAGTTGGTGGAGTATGAGGGGATACCTAAAGGTGCTGGGGCAGTTAGAATGGGGGATACTCTAAGTGGAGTGCGTAGATGGGGTACTCCTCAAGTGTGCTGGTGCAGTTAGAATGGGGATACTCCTAAAGTGTGTTCTGGCTGGCAGTTAGAATGGGGGATACTCCTAAAGTGTGTTCTGGCTGGCAGTTAGAATGGGGATACTCCTAAAGTGTGCTCTGGCTGGCAGTTAGAATGGGGGATACTCCTAAAGTGTGCTCTGGCTGACAGTTAGAACGGGGGATACTCCTAAGTGTGCTCTGGCTGGCAGTTAGAATGATGGATACTCCTAAAGTGTGCTCTGGCTGGCAGTTAGAATGGGGGATACTCCTAAAGTGTGCTCTGGCTGACAGTTAGAATGGGGAATACTCCTAAAGTGTGCTCTGGCTGGCAGTTAGAATGATGGATACACCTAAAGTGTGCTCTGGCTGGCAGTTTAGAATGGGGGATACTCCTAAAGTGTGCTCTGGCTGACAGTTGAGAATGATGGATACTCATAAAGTGTGCTCTGGCTGACAGTTAGAATGGGGAATACTCCTAAAGTGTGCTCTGGCTGGCAGTTAGAATGATGGATACTCCTAAAGTGTGCTCTGGCTGGCAGTTAGAATGGGGGATACTCCTAAAGTGTGCTCTGGCTGGCAGTTAGAATGGGGATACTCCTAAAGTGTGCTCTGGCTGGCAGTTAGAATAGGGGGATACTCCTAAACTGTGCTCTGGCTGCGGTTAGAATGTGGATACTCCTAAAGTGTGCTCTGGCTGGCAGTTGGAATGATGGATACTCCTAAAGTGTGCTCTGCTGGCAGTTGGAATGGGGGATACTCTAAAGTGTGCTCTGGCTGACAGTTTGAATGATGGATACTCCTAAGTGTGCTCTGGCTGACAGTTGGATATGGGATACTCCTAAAGTGGCTCTGGCTGGCAGTTGGAATTGGGATACTCCTAAAGTGTGCTCTGGCTGACAGTTAGAATGATGGTCTCCTAAAGTGTGCTCTGGCTGGCGTTAGAATGATGGATACTCCTAAAGTGTGTTCTGGCTGGCAGTTGGAATGGGGGATACTCTAAAGTGTGCTCTGGTTGACAGTTAGATGATGGATACTCCTAAAGTGTGCTCTGACTGGCAGTTAGAATGGGGGATACTCCTAAAGTGTGCTCTGGCTGACAGTTAGAATGTGGATACTCCTAGTGTGTGCTCTGGCTGGCAGTTAGAATGGGGGATTCTCTTAAAGTGTGCTCTGGCTGACAGTTAGAATGGGGAAACTTAGCACCTGATAAAGTGTGTGCTTGGCTGGCAGTTAGAATGGGATACTAAGTGTGCTTTGGCTGCAGTTGGAATGGGGATACTCCTAAAGTGTGCTAGGCTGGCAGTTAGATGGGGTACCCAAAAGGGGTTTTTGGGGGGAGTGTTTTTTTTTTCTTGGGGTG